>JBBBDQ010000516.1:5432500-5697500 GCA_037127315.1 Ascarosepion bandense
CATTCTTTCAAACACTATTTCCGTGTACCCAATCCTCAGCCTCGGTATTCTTACCCGTCTATCACCCTGCTTCTGACATTTCCTATAACCACACTTTCTCATCACTTTCCCGTATGTAACCCCCACTGCGCAACAGTGGCAGTGAAATGCTTTGCTTGGAGTGAAATGATTAAAAAAATGCGGAGTATTTAGAGGCAGGGAGGTTTTGTTGGAGATAAACAAAAAAAAAAAGAAGACTGGATTTTTATGTGAAATATTTCCTTTTCTATGACAGCAAACGCTGGACGATCTCATCAGCCTCGGTATCCTTACCCATCTATCACCCTCCTTCTGACATTTCCTATATCTAACCACTCGTTCTCTTCACCTTCCCCTAACCCCCTTGCTTGGAGTGAAATGATTTAAAAAATATATATATATTTACAAAACCTACACATTTTTCAGTTACTTTTTCCTCATATTTTAAAGTTTGAATTTGAGTTTGAGTTTTGTTTAACGGTATATCAACACCTCTGTGGGTTATTCAATGCCAAAAATGTGGGGGTTTAAGGTATCTTCTTTTAATAGAACCCTACGCATCTAACTCGCATCCATTCTCTCAAACACTCTTCCCATTTGCCCAACCCTCAATCTCGGTATCCTTACCCGTCTATCACCCTGCTTCTGACATTTCCTATAACCACACTTTCTCATCACTTTCCCGTATGTAACCCCCACTGCGCAACAGTGGCAGTGAAATGCTTTGCTTGGAGTGAAATGATTAAAAAAATGCGGAGTATTTAGAGGCAGGGAGGTTTTGTTGGAAATAAACAAAAAAAAATGAAGACTGGATTTTTATGTGAAACATTTCCTTCTCTATGACAGCAAACGCTGGACGATCTCATCAGCCTCGGTATCCTTACCCGTCTATCACCCTGCTTCTGACATTTCCTATAACCACACTTTCTCATCACTTTCCCCTATGTAAACCGCACCTTGCGCAACAGTGGCAGTGAAACGCCTTGCTTGGGGTGAAATGATTAAAAAAAAACGCGGAGTATTTACAGGCAGGGATGTTGTAGATAAAAAAAAAGATGAGTACTGGATTCTTATGTGAAACCTTTCCTTCTCTATGGCAGCGAACTCTGGACGATCTCTTCAAGGATGAAGGAGTGACCCGAAGCAAGAGAAATGTAATTCTACAAAAGACTGCTGATGATATTATAGACTGTGCACATGAGCAACGACGAGGTGTTGGAGAGAATGCAAACGAAAAGGAAACATACGTGGCATCATTAAAAGACAACTGAGATTTTATGGACACGTAATGGGGAAGGATTTATTAAAGGATGTGCATTGTAGTGCAGTAGTTATTGGTTCGGAACGAGAAATCGGGGTGCCGAGTTCGAATTCCAGTTGAATTCCTCGCATTCACTTTCGCACAAATACCCTTGAGAAAAGTATTAATCCGTCTGTTACCTCCACTTACGGGTTAAGTAACACAACAGATTGGGTTCTATAGCTTTGGGTGGCAACCAGTCTACCACAGAAAGTAATGGCAACCTGTTGGGGAATAATCATCTGCCTAGTCAGTCATGTCACTTTCGAGACATAATCGCCTAATTATTATCTTATAAGTGGTTTTATTCCATTTTATTACTGTAGCTTTATGTTGAGTCATTATTATTTTTTTATTTCTAATTTTACCTAATCTTAATTCTCTTGCCTTTTCGATGAAGAATTATTACTATTGTTATTTTATTTCTACTTTTAGTCAATACTAGCAGTATAGCCTGGCGTTGCTCGGGTGTAACCATCTGCCCAGTCAGTCATGTCTCTTTCAAGACATGATCACCCAAAGCGTGTATTACGTATGGCACGTAACTGACTGAATGAGGAAGGAGGGCTTGGAGAACCTGATACACACGAGACGGATAGAGAGAAAGTGAGAAAGAGGAAAACAGCGTAAGAACTACTTGATCGGAGCTGGATGGAGAACCGGTGACTGGGAGAGATACTAAGGGGAAATATATTAAGAGTGACAAAAGATAGAGGCAAGTGGAGGGCCATGATTGCATACGTTCTTAAAGGAGACAGCACGTGAAGAAGATCCAGTTATTTAAATCGTTACTTCGGGTGTCTATGTTTTACCGTCCTATTGTTTTGTCGTATTTCTTTCAGAAATTAACGCCTACTTTTGCCTTCAGGCGGAAGGGAAATGCGATACAAAAGTGCAACGCGCATTGTAATAACAGAAGATGCCGTAGAAAAACGAAGCAAAGTATTAAGAAAAAAGAAAAAATTAAGAAGCAAAAGATATCACGCACAAAATGAGTATTGTCATTATCTTTGTCTTTGTCTCTCTCTACGCATATATCGAGCTTAATTCGTTACCTCTTTGTCACCGTGGTACAGTTGGTATAACATCAGCTTAACTAACCACAACTGACTGGGTTCGATTCCTGGTAGTGGATGCGCACTGCTGATGAGTCCCAAATATAGGACGAAACGGCCGTCCAGTGCTTTCTGCATTCTGTTGAGGTCGAATATAAGCTCGATGATTCACATAATAATATATATATATATATATAAATCTGTAGTAATATTCTTCATTTTTAGAATTTATAAAAATGTTTTTTGTCGGAAAAATGGGTTTATTATAAAATATTAACATTAATATTAAGAATATTACTACATGGTCGACTTACAACAAGCACTGTCAAAAAAATAAATGCTACGAATTGTGAAATATCATTCCATTATTCCTTAATACTAGTAATATATATATATATATATATTTATATATATATATATACTACCGGCCATAATTATTAGGCCACCCATTTTTTAAAAAGAAATTATGTATTGCATAATATTTTTAGTATTTATTTCCAAATGAAAATAGAGTGGTTCTTTTGTTATTTTTACTTTGCAAAATTTTACAAGGCAAAGATGAACTCGGTCGAATCTCCCTAACTTTTCTTCATTCTCTCATTGATAAAACTGCAATATAGGTAATTATTAAATATTTATAAATTCATTTGATCCACATCTGATTGTGCAATATTAATAAAAGAACCATTCTATTTTCATTCACAATTATTCATTTGGCAATAAATACTAAAAAATATTATGAAATACATCTTTTTTTTAAAACACTGGGGTAGCCTAATAATTATGGCCGGTGCGAGCACCTCGAGGTGGTGCAATGGTTAGCAAGCTTGTCTCGCTAGAACTATTGCAATTCAGTAATGAGTTCGATCCTCACTGGGTGCCCCATACTTTCGGCCTTGTGCCACATCTAAGCTGCGCTTAGTAAATTACAATAATTATGGCCGGTGCCGTAGCAATAGCTAAATGTAACCGTAAGTTATATTCTCTTAATTTAAACTTTTGCATTTCTCATCTGTAGAACTTTCATCTGATTTCGTCTTTTACTGTCACCTACAATCTTCCAGAATTTAATATCTACCCTATTACAGACAACCTTCAAAATATTCTCTCCCTACTCTTTCATCTACAATTGTGAAAACTTTTTTCTTTCCGTGTCACCAATAATCTTCAAAAATCTTTTCTTTATTCAGTCTTCAGAAGTTCATTTTCTATCTTGTCACCTACAATCTTCAAAACGTTGTCATTTACCATGTTATCTATAATCTTCAAAAATCTTTTCTTTATTCAGTCTTCAGAAGTTCATTTTCTATCTTGTCACCTACAATCTTCAAAACGTTGTCATTTACCATGTTATCTATAATCTTCAAAAATCTTTTCTTTATTCAGTCTTCAGAAGTTCATTTTCTATCTTGTCACCTACAATCTTCAAAACGTTGTCATTTACCATGTTATCTATAATCTTCAAAAATCTTTTCTTTATTCAGTCTTCAGAAGTTCATTTTCTATCTTGTCACCTACAATCTTCAAAACGTTGTCATTTACCATGTTATCTATAATCTTCAAAAATCTTTTCTTTATTCAGTCTTCAGAAGTTCATTTTCTATCTTGTCACCTACAATCTTCAAAACGTTGTCATTTACCATGTTATCTATAATCTTCAAAAATCTTTTCTTTATTCAGTCTTCAGAAGTTCATTTTCTATCTTGTCACCTACAATCTTCAAAACGTTGTCATTTACCATGTTATCTATAATCTTCAAAAATCTTTTCTTTATTCAGTCTTCAGAAGTTCATTTTCTATCTTGTCACCTACAATCTTCAAAACGTTGTCATTTACCATGTTATCTATAATCTTCAAAAATCTTTTCTTTATTCAGTCTTCAGAAGTTCATTTTCTATCTTGTCACCTACAATCTTCAAAACGTTGTCATTTACCATGTTATCTATAATCTTCAAAAATCTTTTCTTTATTCAGTCTTCAGAAGTTCATTTTCTATCTTGTCACCTACAATCTTCAAAACGTTGTCATTTACCATGTTATCTATAATCTTCAAAAATCTTTTCTTTATTCAGTCTTCAGAAGTTCATTTTCTATCTTGTCACCTACAATCTTCAAAACGTTGTCATTTACCATGTTATCTATAATCTTCAAAAATCTTTTCTTTATTCAGTCTTCAGAAGTTCATTTTCTATCTTGTCACCTACAATCTTCAAAACGTTGTCATTTACCATGTTATCTATAATCTTCCAAAATTTCTTCTATACCCTGTGTTGGGGCGCTCTCTACCTTTCCACGGAAATGGACTATTCGAATCACTATATAAAATAGTAGTGATTATACCTCGAGGAAGGAAATCGAGTAAGAAAGTCGAGTGAGCGAGTCCGTCGGGTATTTCCAGTATTGCACCGGAAGTGTTCTACAAGTCAATCAACCACGTCTCTACGACGATACTGTTTACTAATTACCTTGTTCTGTATTCTACTAATCCTCACCTCTTGTAAATACTTCTCTTTTCCTGTCAATGCACCTACTTTTATACTATTACGTTGTTTTGTATTATTTCACATAATTCTGTTACCCTACGTAACATAGTGTATCCACTTTTCATTGCCGGTCATCATACGATGCAAAAAACCTTTCCTTTTCTGAAATTTTCATTGAATCAGATGTCCGCATGTGACAAGACGCTGTTCGACGTATCTTGGCTTCAATATCTTTATGTTTTAATCATTCGTAATTATTTAAAACGTTTCGAAACTGTTGCGTGATCAATCTTCAGAAATTGCTTTCTTACCCAGTCACCTGCAGCCTTCAAAAATTTCTTCTCCATCTTGTCACCTATAATCTCCAAAACTTTCTTCTTTACCATGTCATTTAAAATCTTGAAGAAATTCTTCCCTACTCTGTCATCTAAAATGTTCAAACATTGCCTACCTATCCTGCCATCTACATTTTTCAAAAATTTCTTCCTTACCCTATTACCTACAATCTTCAAAAATCTCTTCCCTACCCTGTCACCAACAATCTTCAAGCATTTCTTTTCTTCCCTGTTACTTACATTCTTCAAAAATCTAAATGTATTATCAGTTGCTGCTTTTATTTTTCCTAATATTTACCCCTTAATGTCCTTTTTGCTAAAGCTTTGTGGTTATTTTCACTCCCAGGACCTCTTTGCATTTCAGTGACATTATCACCTAGTTCGGGATGAAATCATTAAGAAAGGAAGGCAAGGAACCTCAGGCTATTTTCAGGCATTCATCATACTGACCTACACTACCGACCATAAATTTGGGACCACTTAGATTTATTCTCTAAGAGAAAGAAACAACAAATTTTATCTTAGAAGAATAAATATAGATACATTTCATTGTTGCTCACAATTGTACAATAATTAAAACCAAAATTAACATAGAATAATTTCAAATTTAATTATAGTTAATTGATATTTTCTTTTCATCAAAGAAACCACCACGAGCCTTTATTACTGCAGCGCAAATCGTTGGCATTCTGTCTAATAACTTATAAAGTTCGTGAAAGTGATTTCCAATCATCCTGCAAGCATTTAAACAACATTTGTTCATTTTTAGGAAGTTCATTTCGGGCTGTACGATCAATATCATCCCTTATTATCCTTCTTTAATAGTGGTTTCTTAACTGCTACACAGCCTTTAAGCCCAACAGGATGAAGTCGTCTCTTAACAGTAGTAACAGATACTGGATGATGCTGAGTAGAATTCATTTCAATTGTTAATTTCTGAGCGGTTTTTCTTCTGTTCCTCTGGCTAGATATGATCAAGTGCCTATCCTCTACAATAGATGTTACTCTGGGCCTATCAGATCTTTTTCTGTCAATATTTAACTCAGTTTCACGAAGTCGTTGAATGCAATAATGCACGCTATTTTTGATAGGCTTAATTTTTTAGCGATTACTCGTTCAGAATATCCTTCTTTCGAATGAATATCAACCCGAGGTCTTTTTTCAATGCTAATCTGTTTCTTCCTTGCCATTTATACCTTAGTAATATGGTTTACAAAAATAAATTATGCCGTAATTATAATATCTGAATAAATCTGAATTTTCCGCAAAAACTTGACATCTTCATCTTTTTTTTTCGTCGTACCGCTCGTTACCGTCTTTTAAAAGTAGAGCATTCTATTCTCGGGGGATGGCAGGATGGTTGTTTTTGTCACAAGAAATTATCAAAAGCATACTGAAAAATTGTGTTAATTCCGAATGCCGATTCCATGATGAGTATCCAGAAACAATTGGTTTTTTTCTCAGAAATTAAACAGTATTAGAATCTGCTGTGTCTACGGCTATATCGTTTTGAATACACCGGTTCTCGTCCGATCACCGAAGTTAAGCAACGTTGAGCCTGATCAGTACTTAGATGGGTACCCGCTTGGGAATACTAGGTGCTGTAAGCGTTCGGTGACGGATGTGCGTTGTGGTGCAGTGGATATCGGCTAGGAAACAGAAATCGGTGAGCCGAGTTTGAATTCCAGTTTAATACCCTGCATTCACTTAGTCACTGGTATCCTTGGGAAAGGTATTAATCCGTCCCTTCCATCCAGTTATGGATTAAATAACAGGGTAGGACTTGTGGACCCTAACCTGAAAAAAACAAATCCCAATGAATCTTGATACTCGAAAAGAAAAAAAGTTTTACTAGACACAAAACTTATATAAAAACAACAATAAATTGTTGAAAGAAAAATGTATTACCAGCAATAAAAAAAAATAGTTGGCAATAAATGACCCGCCGAGGTTGATATACCATAAAACAAAAACAACCATTCTGTCTTAAAAACATTATCACCTTGTTTGGAGTGAATTGATTAGAAAATTACTATAACAACGGACTATCTAATTTGTAATACGGAAGATCAAGCTATGAGAATTACAATGTGTTGTATATTATAAAACAGAATATCTCTTGAGAATAAATAAATTTTTTTACATCATTTACATTGTTCGAGCTGTTATTCTCATCTTTATTGCCAGGTTTGTGACGTTTCGGCTATTGTACGCTCCAGTCTTCTTCAGGTGATAGGAATTTCGAACCGAATCCTATATTTCGATTACCGGGGTACATCATTCTCATTCCATGTGCGATACTACTTCCGGTAGCAATGGACATTAGAATGATATACCCCAGTGATAGAAATAAAAAGTTCGGTTCGAAATTTCTATCAGCTGAAGAAGGCCGGAGTGTATAACAAGCGAAACTTCGTAAACATGGCAATAAAGATGAGGACACAGCCCGAAAAATGTAAATAATATAAATACTACCTCATCTCAGAAGTATAGACAAAGGGTTATTTTAAATTACACCTTTTAACTTCATTTTAAATGATTGTGCCAATTAAACCAGTGGGCTGGATTGTTGTACTGTATTCCAGCATTGTTGATAATCTAGTAAACATTGTGTTATATTCTGTGAAGGAATAATAGGAAAAGAATAGTGTAAGAATAATACTTAACACTGAAGATAGATTTGAAGAGATTTATTATACAATAGTACAATAAATCAATAGACGCAACAGAACAATCAACGTATAGTAACATGAATAACGATCAACTAGAAAATGTCTCCGCCTATGACGTATGCGTCCGTCTAGTGACGTATGCGTCCGTCTAGTGACGTATGCTCCAGTCTATCGACGTATGCTTCCGTCCAGTGACGTATGCACTCCTCTAGTGACGTATGCGGTATTTAACAACCTTCCCACGTAATATGCGACACAAGGTCTTTTTATTGTGGGTGTTCCCGGCCATATAGCCAGGCCAAAAAATGTCTGTCTATTTTTCCCCAGTCGTGATTCTACCCTTCGGCGGAGCCACGACTGGTTTATTGCTCTCTGCTCGGAGGCAGAGAGCTGTCAGTGTCATAGATCTGTCTAGTGACGAATGCATTATTTAGCTGTCCATCCCAGTAAGGGCAACATATGACACATGGTCAGTTTATAACTGGGCTTTCCGGGCTATATGGCCCAGCCAAAAAATGTCTGTCTATTATTCCCCAGTCGTGCCTCTATCCTTCGGCGGAACCACGACTGGGTTATTGCTCTCTGCTCGGAAGCAGAGAGCGCACTCCACCCGAAGGCAAAGTGCTGACAGTGTCATAGAGCCGTCTAGTGACGAATGCTGACGTATGCGCCTAGTCACAGTCTTTTAACAGACTAGACCATATCCATTACGGGGTAGGATAGGCTGTTCCTCTACAATACATTGTAAGAAAGAACAATATTTCCTTCGGCTGGACAGTTAATGAAAAAAATGTGAAGTACTGTTTAATTAGGGAGAATATCCAAATCCGTTGGCTGCTACTGTTGAATTGATTGTGGACATCGCCCACCCCAAGCCCTAACATGTTGACATTGTAGAGGAACAGCCTATCCTACCCCGTAATGGATATGGTCTAGTCTGTTAAAAGACTGTGACTAGGCGCATACGTCAGCATTCGTCACTAGACGGCTCTATGACACTGTCAGCACTTTGCCTTCGGGTGGACGGCGCTCTCTGCTTCCGAGCAGAGAGCAATAACCCAGTCGTGGTTCCGCCGAAGGATAGAGGCACGACTGGGGAATAATAGACAGACATTTTTTGGATTAGATCTGCATGAAATGTATTTATGCTGATTCAATTAGGAATTGTTCAACAAGCAAATTCTATATTAGTGCACAACTTTGGGGATTAATGCGTGGTTGTTATAATCTAGGCTTCAAACAGCATATTGCTTGTTGCTTCCCGTTTGCGTTTGATGTCCCATTTTCTCTGTTTTCCAATGCTTGACACATGGAAGCCAATAAATTATACGATGACGCTAAATGCATGGGAAGAAACGTATCTTTATATACCGCACAGTATAATTCTTTTAAAATATTTAAGTATAATTCTTTTAAATAATTTCACTAAAACTCAAAGGGTTACTGAGAGTGAAAAAACAAAAAAACAAAAACAGGTAATGTTATTAACAAAAAAACACAATAAAAGCATGGTTTTAAAAAAAAGCGATTAATATCATTTAAATGTTTGAAGATCGTGTTAGGGAAGAACTTACAGTTTCAAGAGTAAAATGGTAAAACCTACCTGCGAATCAAATGCTACACTTATATTCACGCAGTCGAGGTCTGTCAGTTAAATGCCATAGGTGATACACGCTTGGCCAATCATGTCCCGAAAGAGACATTACTGACTGGATAGAGAACGTTTCCGCAGTAGATTGCCATTACTTTCTGCGATAGACTGGTTGCCGACCAAGGTTATAGAATCAAATATGTCTTGGTATTTAACCCTTGGGGAGAAGTAGCTATTTAATACCTTTCCCAAGGGTATTTGCGCATAAGTGAATGCAATGAATTCAACTGGAATTCGAACTCGGCTCTCCGATTTATTGTTCCGAGTCGATATTTACTGCACCACAAATGTACATTCGCAGAATCTACACTTAAATTCACGCGGTCGAATTACTAAAATCATCTGCCACGAATAATCCTCTAATCTTACCTCCAATCCATGGTGGACTGGGGTAAGAAATGGCTCGTGAATTTTAATGCTTCCAAAACGAAGTTGCTATCTATTAACCATCACAGACAATCGCTCTTATCCCCCACCATTAGCATGGATCAGGCTAGTCTCCCTGAAAGCAAAACACTGCGCCTACTCGGGCTAACTCTTGCAACAGACCTCAAGTGGAATGACTATATAGAATCAATAGCTAAATTCGCTGGTAAGAAAGTCGGTTTTCTGTGTAGGGCCAGAAAGCTTTTCCCGTTTGAAACAAACAGGCACATATATAAATCTACCATCTGCCCGTGCATTGAATACTGCTGCCATATCTGATCGGGTGCTCCTGCTATCCATCTAGGTGTCCTTGATAAAATCCAACGGAGAATTTATAATGTGATCGATCCCGACTTGGCAGCTCAGATACAGTCACTTTCTCACCGGCGCAATGTGGCTACCCTGTGTCTCTTCTACAAATATTTTCACGGCTTCTGCTCATGGGTACCTCCTATATATGAATTTACTCTAGCAACAAGATTAGCAACTCAGTCCCACCCTTTTACTGTGAAACCAATAAAATGTAAACGCAAATTTTACTTCATCAGCTTCTTTTCTCGCACTTCCCGCCTGTGGAATTCCCTTCCGTTTACTTGCTTTCCCGACAGCTACAATCTCCAAGAATTTAAATGTAAAGTCAATAGTCATCTCCTATCTCACTAACCTGCATACTCTCTCTTATGCTCATTTCTCCGTTCACTCCACTCTCATCCTTTTCTTACACACTTCTTGATGCCCACAATAACCTGTCACTCTTTCTCATAACTTTTTTCTATGTAAACACCCTGCAAAACATTGGCAGTAAACTGCCCTGCTTAGGTGATATGATTATATATATATATATATATATATACTCCTGCTTAGGTGATATGATTATATATATATATATATATATATATATATATATATATATATATATATATATACTCCTGCGAGTGGTGCGCATAATCGCCTCATCAGTGATGCTATGCTGTGGTGTAATGACAAGTTTCAGATCTTTCAGCATCATACTTGTTCACTCAAGCGACCCTACTGGAACAATACTGTTCCAGTAGACCATCCCGAAGCATATCATCACCAAAGCGCACAACATATATAAATGTCTGCCACTGCTGATCATGAAATAGCGATTGATCATAAACGTCCTATGTCACTTCCTCAGAATAGTTGCCATGAAAATATGTATAGAAAAGACGTCCACAAACAACGTTACGGAGCAGTGACTGAAGATTAGATGCCAGATCAGGACAGATAATATTGAAGTTTATAATAGAAATAATAACGAAAAAACGATAATATTATAATTTTTAATTTAAATTAAAAAACGATACTATTATAATATAAATTAAAAAAAGATACTATTATAATATAAAGAGGGCAACACACTGTGCCTCTTTGGCCTCAATCTCTCAAATAATCTAAAATGGCAATGACTACAATGAATCCATATCTGCATCTACTGCTAGGAAGGTTGGGTCACTGTGTCAGGCCAGGAATTTTTTTCGTTAGAATTCCTTTCACAAATTTATAAATCTACCATTCGACCGTGCATTAAGTACTATTGCCATATATATATATTTTTTAACCATATCAACCCGAGCAAGGCGGTAACGCCACTGATGAGCAGGGGGCTACATAAGAGAAAAAGATTAGAGGAGATTAAAGAGAAGGACGAACCAGTTAGAAAGGAGCAAGAGAAGGGTGGGAATACAGGTGTGATGACAGTTGCAAAGGTGGAGAGAAAGGAAAGGATATACAAGGCGGTGTGGAAAGAACAAAGGGTCAAGTAGTTAAGAGATGAGTATTGACCTTGCATTTAAATTCCTGGAGGTTGTAGCCGTCGGGAAAGTAAGTATAAGGAAGCGAGTTCCACAGGCGGGTAATGCGAGAGAAGAAGCTGAAGGAATAGAATTGTCGTCTGCGTTTGGTTGATCTAACTGTGAATGGGTGAGACCCAGATGCCAGTCTGGTTGCACGAGTAAACACCTGTTGCGGAGGCACCTGTGACTTAAGTTCGTTGGAGCAGAAGCCATGGAAGTATTTATAGAACAGACACAGGAAAGCCACATCCAGTCGGCGGGGAAGTGGCTATAGTCGAGCCGCCAAGTCAGTACCTATCACATTACTGATTCTCCTTTGGAGCCTGTCAAGAACACGGAGATGAACAGCGGGGGGAAGGATCATGTTATTTTTAGATCTCAACAAAATCCAAAAGAAGACCTGCAATATAATCGATTATGACTTAGTAACCCGACTTCAGTCACTTTCTCACCGACATGGGGTGGCTTCCCTCAGACTTTTCTACAAATATTTTCTTGCAAGTGCTCTGACGAGCTTTTCTTCGTGGTTCTCCGACCACATGCGTTTACTCGTGCTACACGATTGGCATTTAGGTCCCACCCTTTTACCGTCGAAATAGTTAAATGTTACTTTCTATTCTGCTCTAACAGTTTCTTTTCTCACACTTCCTGTTTGTGGAACTCGCTACCATTTGTCTTGCTTCCCTGATTGTTACAATATCCAAACATTTAAATGCAGCGTCAATTGCCATCTTCTTTCAACTTGAAACCCATCCATCTCTTATCTTTTTTCGACATGCCCTGTACTTCTTATTTTTTTCTCGCTGTGTGCGTTGTGGTGCAGTAGATATCGACACGGAGCGACAAAACGGGGAGCCGAGTTCGAATTCCAGTTGAATTCCTCGCATTCACTTACGCACAAATACCCTTTGGAAAGGTATTAATCCGTCTCTTCCCACCAGTTATGGGTAAAATAATAGGACAGATTAGGTTCTATAGCCTTGGCTGGCAACTATTCTACCGCAGAAAAAATGGCAACCTACTGCCTGATGATCTTCTGTCCAGTCAAACATGTCTCTTTTGAGACATGATTGCCTAAAGCTTGAATCCTGTATGGCACTTAACTTACTCATGCACACCAGTGGCAATTTCTGCCTTGCTAGGGATGAAATGATTATAAACAAAAAACAAATAAATAGATATTATAATTTTTTATATGAATAATAGAAAGGGTTTTATAATTTTTAATATGAATTAAAACATCTCTTAAATTTACTGTAATTGCTTAATTATGGTGACTGCAATTTGTAATTTGCATGTTGGGCTTCTTTTTTTTTTTACTGCCTACCACACGTTCTATTTTCGTGCAATTGATGTTTACTACTTTGGACTAGTTTTCACTTAAACTAGTGTTCTCAAACATCTGTTGAACTATACATAAACACATGTAATATGCACGCTAGTATATTTTTTTAGAAAATATATGCCCTCTTTTGAAAAGCTAAAAAAAAAAACGCATGTTTTTATGAAAATAAATGTAAATAATTTAAAACATATTTACTAGAATTCGATCCATTGATCGTAAACAACTCATATTAAATTTTTTTTATTTTCAAGAAATGCATCAAGGACGACTATTATTTTGCTTTTAATATTCAACTATGTGCATAAAAATGCAAATGCAGCGAAATATACACACACACACACACACACACACACACACACACACATATATATATATATATATATATATATATATATATATATATACGAGTGAATAAGGAACGAAGAAAATTTTTTTTACAACGTCCAAAACATTAATTTAAAACAGTGCTCGATATATAATATATAGAGCTGTCAATATTGATTATAAATTATATTTTAGAACATGTACAAATCTTTCATATATCCACTAAAAATCGTACATTTGTTTCGACATTGAAACTACAATGTCTCATCATATGGTGTGAACAGGAATTCAATGTCGAAACAAATGTACGATTAGTAGTGGATATACAAAAAATTTGTACATGTTCAAAAATATCATATATATATATATATAATTATTATATAATAATAATAATATTTATTAATAAATTATAACATTGATATGTTATAATATCACTACAAAAGTAGCTATTTTGTTTCGACACTTTGTGTCTTTTCAAGTGATGTTGTTATTTCGAAATAACAACATCACTTGAAAAGACACACATATATATATATACAGTATATTGTTAAATATAACAGACAATGATTGTCTATTTTGCATAATCATGTCCCTTTAACCTCTCTGAAAATGGCTCATGTGAATCGAAATCTTAGAACCAGCATAATAAAAAAATATCCAAATATTGGACAATTCTTGTGTTTATTTTTACCAGAAATTAAAGCCAAAATACGATGTTTAGAACGGCTCATGACTAAACACAATAGGCATTCATTGTCTGTTATATCTAACAGTATATGTTTAGAAAATTGTCTGCTGCCTTGATACACTAAATATATATATATATATATATATATATATATATATATAATTTATAAATATTTCGCTGGTGTTGATAAACAGTGCCCAGTGTAATATAGCAGAGTTATTAGGTATTTTTTCTAATCATTTCACTCCAAGCAAGGCATTCCACTGCCACTATTGCGCAGGGGGCTACATGGGGGAAGGTAAATAGAAAGAGAGGTTAGATATAGAAAATGTCAGGAGGGGGGTGATAGATAGTTGGATGGGTGGTTAGAGTGTTTGAAAGAATGGAAGCGAGTGAGTTAGTTATGAGGTGTCTATTGACCTTACATTTAAACTCCTGGAGATTGTAGCCGTCGGGGAAGCAGTCATGTGGAAGGGTATTCCACAGTCGGGAAGTGCGAGAAAAGAAACTGTTGGAGTAGAAGTTGCGGGTGCATTTTATCGGTTTCACTGTAAAAGGGTGGGATCTAGTTGCTAATTTAGTATTTCGTGCAAATTCGAACCTTGGGAGGCACCAGTGATCTAAGTTCATCGGAGGAGAAGCCGTGAAAGTATTTATAGAAGAGACACAGGGAAACCACGTCGCGCCGGTGAGAGAGAGACTGCAGGCGGTCTGCCAAGTCAGTATCGATCACATTACAGACCCTCCACTGTACCTTGTCGAGAAGCCCAAGGAGAATAGCATGGGCACCCGACCAGATATGGCAACAGTATTCAATGCACGGGCGGATGGGAAATTTATAAATCTGCAGGATCGATTCAGACGGAAAAAAACCCCGGGCCCTGCACAGAGAACCGACTTTCATAGCAGCGGATTTAGCAATGGATTCGATATAGTCATTCCATTTGAGGTCCGCTGAAAGTGTGAGACCAAGGAGGCGTAGTGTTTTACTCTCTGGGAGGCAAGCCTGGTCCATGCTAATGGGAGGTAGGTGAGATTGTCGATGATGGTTAATTGACAGTAGCTTCGTTTTAGAAGCATTAAAATTTACGAGCCATTTCTTACCCCAGTCCAATATGGATTGGAGGTCTGTTTCAATCTCGGCTGCGAGTTTAGCTTTGACGCCTACACCAGATTTTTGTTGGAGGCGAGAGTAAACTGTGGTGTCATCGGCGTACAAACCTATTTGGGTTCTTATGGAATCAGGGAGATCATTAATATATATCAGGAAGAGTGTAGGACCTAAGATGGAGCCTTGAGGGACACCCGCGTTCGTATGGTAGTTCTGAGAGGCATGTCCGTTTAATACCACTTTCAATGTGCGGTTAGATAGAAATGACTGGATTAGTTCAAACAATTGTCCAGCTATACCATAGCTCCGCAGTTTGCATAGGAGGCCAGCATGCCAAACTCTGTCGAATGCTTTAGAGATATCCAAGGCAACGGTTCGGGCTTCACCATTCCTGTCGAGTGCCTGATATATGTACTCGGTGATTCTCGTTAGCTTATCAGCTGTAGACCTGGTGAAGCGGAAACCATACTGCTTGTCCAAGAGGAGCCTGTGTGCTGTGAGATGCTGAACCACCTCGGCGTTGATAATGGCTTCGAACACTTTGCCAAAGATCGGAAGAAGGTTGATAGGGCGGTATTTTGCGGGGTCCGAGGGTTCTCCAGTGTTTTTAAATATAGGAACTACAGAGGAAGATTTCCAACAGGTAGGAAAGCAGGAAGCAGATAGGCAGAAGTTGTAGAGCTTAGAAAGCACAAAGGAAAGTTCAGGGGCACATTTCTTTAAGACTATGATTGGGATTCCGTCCCTTTTTTTTTTTTTTTTTTTAATCATCTCACCCCAAGCAAGGCATTCCATTGCCACTATTGCGCATGGGGCTACATAGGGGAAGGTAAAGAGACGGAGTGGATAGACATAGGGAATGTCAGGAGAAAGGTGACAGATGAGTAAGGATAGCGAGGATGAGGGTCGGGCAGATGGGAAGAGTGCTTGATAGAATGGGAGCAGGTTAGTGTGTTAGGAGGTGTGTATTGACCTTACATTTAAACTCCTGGAGATTGTAGCCGTCGGGGAAGCAATCGTTTGGAAGACAATTCCACAGTCGGGAAGTGCGAGGAAAGAAACTGTTGGAGTAGAAGTTACGGTTGCATTTTATCGGTTTCACTGTAAAAGGGTGGGATCTAGTTGCTAATCTAGTATCTCGTGCAACTTCATATTTAGGGGGCACCAGTGATCTAAGTTCATCGGAGCAGAAGCCGTGAAAGTATTTATAGAAGAGACACAATGAAGCCACGTCTCGCCGGTGGGAGAGAGACTGCAGGCGGTCTGCCAAGTCGGTATCTATCACATTACAGACCCTCCTCTGAACCTTATCGAGAAGCCCGAGGAGAACAGCAGGGGAACCCGACCAGATATGGCAGCAGTATTCAATGCACGGGCGGATGGTAGATTTGTAAATGTGCAGGATAGATTTAGACGGAAAAAACTTCCGGGCCCTGCACAGAGAACCGACTTTCATAGCAGCGGATTTAGCAATGGATTCGATATAGTCATTCCACTTGAGGTCCGCTGAAAGTGTGAGACCAAGGAGGCGTAGTGTTTTACTCTCTGGGAGGCAAGCCTGGTCCATGCTAATGGGAGGTAGGTGAGATTGTCGATGATGGTTAATTGACAGTAGCTTCGTTTTAGAAGCATTAAAATTTACGAGCCATTTCTTACCCCAGTCCAATATGGATTGGAGGTCTGTTTCAATCTCGGCTGCGAGTTTAGCTTTGACGCCTACACCAGATTTTTGTTGGAGGCGAGAGTAAACTGTGGTGTCATCGGCGTACAAACCTATTTGGGTTCTTATGGAATCAGGGAGATCATTAATATATATCAGGAAGAGTGTAGGACCTAAGATGGAGCCTTGGGGACACCTGCGTTTGTATGGTAGTTCTGAGAGGCATGTCCGTTTAATACCACTTTCATTGTGCGGTTAGAGAGGAATGACTGGATTAGTTCAAACAAATGTCCAGTTATACCATAGCTCCGCAGTTTACAGAGAAGGCCAGCATGCCAAACTCTGTCGAACGCCTTAGATATATCCAATGCAACGGTTCGAGCTTCGCCATTCCTGACGAGTGCCTGGTATATGTACTCGGTGATGGTTGTTAGCATATCAGCAGTAGACCTGGTGAAGCGGAAACCATATTGCTTGTCCGAGAGGAGCCTGTGTGCTGTGAGATGCTGAACCACCTCGGCGTTGATAATGGCTTCGAACACTTTGCCAAAGATCGGAAGAAGGCTGATAGGGCGGTAATTTGCAGGGTCAGAGGGTTCTCCAGTGTTTTTAAATATAGGAACTACAGAGGAAGATTTCCAACAGGCAGGAAAGCAGGAAGCAGATAGGCAGAGGTTGTAGAGCTTAGAAAGGATAGAGGAGAGTTCAGGGGCACATTTCTTTAAGACTATGGTTGGGATTCCGTCACCACCGCTCGCTTTTTGAGGGTCAAGTTTTAAGATTATCTTAGAGACAAGCGAAGGTGTAATGTGGACATCATTCAGTTGTGCCTCGGTTCTAGGTGAGAAGTCGGGTGTAAAAACTCCAGATGAGTCCAGATTCGAATTGTTCGAGAATCTGCGGGCAAAACATTCAGCCTTATCTGCTGGGGAGGTGAGGACCTCAAATTTGTTGATTAGCGGGGGTATTGTGGACTTGCTCTTGTTAAGTACTCTTTTACAGAGTCGCCAGTAGTCTTTAGAGCCGAATTTAGAGCATGCTATGCATTGCTTCATTCTGGCAGCAAACAACATCTAGGTTCGTTAAGTATCCTTTTACACTTATTACGAGCTGAAGTGAAAAGGCGCCTGTTTTGTTCCGACGCATAGTTACGATAGAGTCGGAAGAAATGATTCCGGTGGGCAATGGCAGCCGAGCAAGCGGGTGAGAACCATGGAGACGAATGAGATTTCCTAGCAGGGATGAAGGCATCGATGCCAGCCTTAACCCAGGAGGAGACCTCGGATGCACATTCTTCGATGGGAAGACTAAAGACGTTGTTCCAAGGGATGTCACAGAGGAAGTCTCGGAACGAATCCCAGTCTGCTCTTTGATAGCAGTAGGATATTCTACTTGTCTGTGTTTCATGGGTCGGGCGGGAATGGAGTGAAATATTCACGGACACTACAGTGTGGTCAGAGTTTCCAAGTGGGCAGAGTTGTCTGGTAGTGCAAGAGTCTGGGATGGAAGTGAAGCAGAGGTCTAGAAGTGAGTCCCTTCCGTTAGGGTTGTCGGAGAAACGCGTGGGGAAGTCCACTACTTGCGTAAGGGATTGGGTGATTGAAAAGTTCATGGTGTGGACACCAGCAGCGTCAGTGACAGCGTTCTTCAGCCACTTGGTGTGGTGGGCGTTAAATTCACCAAACACGAAGACATGGGCAGAGGGATGGGTAGAAATGGCTTTGTCAATATTGTCAGAAATGATGTCAAGTAACGAACAGTCAGGGGAGGAAGGAGAGCGGTAGAGAAAGAAGAGATAGCTAATCGAGCTGAGAAGTGAGAGGCGGAAGCACATGAAAGAATGATCTGAGGATTCAAAAGATGACACCCTAGATAAAGGAATGCGTTCGCTGACATAGACACCAAGCCCATGCATATGAACATTGGAGTCCTTCCTGAAGAGGGGAAGGTAGCCAGGAACGCAGAACTCAGATGAGGGGATAGAAGGGTTAAGATTAGTTTCACATAGGGCTAATATATCAGGTGAGTTATTATGGAGGAAAGAATCTACGCTGGGGAAGTTGGTGCGGATGCCGCGTATGTTAGTGAAAGAGATGCAGACAGGTTTGGGCGTTTGCAAATGAGCTGGTTTCGTTTTGTTCTTATGTTTGCTTTTTTCCATAGTAATTCAGTTAAGGAGTGGTCTTAGAATAGAATCAGTCGGTCAATCATTTGCAACTTGTGAAGGATGGAAACTGGCGCGGCCTACAACATAATGTGGCCTCGGGGTTGCCCACCGAACGTTCATGCAGGGACGCCCGTCCATGCGCGATATGGCACTACAAGAACCTCGGTATTATTCAACTGTTGATCAGAGCAGCCTCTCAAGACGCTACGCAAGAGTTCGGGCTCCTAATTACCAGTCGGAAGCAGCAACCAGGAAACTGCCAACCCGGTACCCTCAGAATGTAAAGACGTTGCCACCATACTACGTAACTGCAAAGAGCTTCCAGCTGAACTAACACCAAGACCAGAGAAAGGGGATGAACCGGGAACCCCTTCCTAAACAAGAAACAAGGTGATCACCTCTAAACTCATTCAAAAGAAGGGGTGGAGTGTGAGACCGGGCGATAGTAGAAACTATCTACTCCAATTAAAAAAAAAGAAAAAAAAAAGAAACAAAGAAAAAGTGACTGAGGTTTACAAAGTTTTAACTTAGTAAAAGTCAAAAATACCTTTGAATAGCAAAATTATTTACACAAATTAAGTGACGAAAAAAAAAAATCAAAGACGACCAAAAGACGAAAAAAAAAATAAAATAAATAAAATAATTTCCAAGAAATTTCACAAAAACAGACTGAAAAATGGACTGAATCCCGGTTGACTTACCACAAGCAGCTAACACTGTAAAGTTGATTTAATTCAATTTCTGAAGACAAAAACAGAAATTAAACCGTTTTTTACAGAATATAGTCGAGTTATGTTGCTTGCGTTCGCTTGCCAAACCGTTAAGAATTCAATCTCTCGAAGACAAAAATTTAAATCTTCTACAAGACAAAACTAATGGAAATAATTGAACCGTGATGCTATTTATCATTAGTCAAAAATACCCTTGAATAGCAAAATTATTTACACAAATTAAGTGACGAAAAAAAAAAATCAAAGACGACCAAAAGACTTCCGCTCGCTTTGTGAGGGTCAAGTTTCGAGATTATCTCAGAGACAAGCGAGGGTGTAATATGGACGTCATTGAGTTGAGCCTCAGTTCTAGGTGGGAAGTCGAGAGTAGAAACTTCAGAAGAATCCAGTCTCGAATTATTCGAGAATCTGCGAGCAAAGCATTCAGCGTTCTCCGCTGGGGAGGTGAGGACCTCAAATTTGTTTATTAGTGGAGGTATTGTGGACTTGCTCTTCTTAAGTACTCTTTTACAGAGTCGCCAGTAGTCATTGGTGCAGAATTTAGAGGATGCTATGCGTTGCTTCATTCTGGCAGCAAATAATATCTTAGCTTCGTTAAGTATCTTTTTACACTTATTACGAGCTGAAGCGAAAAGGCGTCTGTTTTGGTCCGACGCGTAGCTACGATAGAGTCGGAAGAAATGATTCCGATGGGCAATGGCGGCCGAGCAAGCGGGCCAGAACCATGGAGACGAATGAGATTTAAGCTGAAATTTCCTGGCAGGGATGAAAGCATCGATGCCAGCCTTAACCCAGGAGAAGACCTCGGATGCACATTCTTCGATGGGAAGACTAAAAACATTGTTCCATGGGACGTCATAGAGGAAGTCTCGGAACAAATCCCAGTCTGCTCTTTGGTAGCAGTAGGATATTCTACTTGTCTGGGTTTCTTGGGTTGTGTGGGAGTGGAATGAAATGTTGACGGAAACTACGGTGTGGTCAGAGTTTCCAAGTGGGCAGAGTTGTCTGGTAGTGCAAGAGTCTGGGATGGAAGTGAAGCAGAGGTCTAGAAGTGAGTCCCTTCCGTTAGGGTTGTCGGAGAAACGCGTGGGGAAGTTCACCACTTGCGTAAGGGATTGGGTGACTGAAAACGTATTGGATTGGGGAACAATGTCCTACGTCTATAGCACGACTCTATGCCATTTAGAAAAACCTGTTATCTTAAAACACTTATAGAACCCTAATTTACTATCATTTCTTGCAAACATTGTAATAAATATCTGCCTAAATACGTTGACCCGGATAAATGTTTTTTTTTTTAATATAAACGTTTTTCCAATCGTTTTTATTATTAATTTCTTTTTCCCCTAAAATAAAAACAAGAAATCTCTTTTGAGTTCTATGCACAAATCAAATAAACTTTGCTCTAAAAAAAGATTATTACTATTAATTGAACTTTTGTGTATTTTCTTTTCAGCTTCACGTTTGAAGTCTTAGTCTGTATGAAATCAAATGTAAAATTAGCGTCCCAATATTATATCACAACCCTAAAAAAGCGCGAAAAACAGAAATTCAAATCACAGAACGGTCAGTTCGCTATACGCATCAGATGATCTTTCTTTTGAATATGTCTTGTTAAAAACGACAGACAAGGAAGATTTTATTAATTTTTGATTCAATTTTTCCAGTATTCTTTCATGTTTCCTTTTCGCTGGAGATCAGTCAGTTAAGTGCCATGCGCAATACACGCTTTGGGCGATCATGTCTCGAAAGAGACATGACTGACTGGGCAGAAGATTATCCCGCAGTAGGTTGCTATTGCTTTCTGCGGTAGACTGGTTGCCGACCAAGGCTATAGAACCCAATCTGTCCTATTATTTAACCCATAACTGGAGGGAAGAGACGGATTAATACCTTTCCCAAGGGTATTTGCGCGTAAGTGAATGCAAGGAATTCAACTGGAATTCGAACTCGGTTCCTCCGATTTCTTATTCCGAGCCGATATCCACTGCGCCACAACGATAAGGAATGTAAAAACATTCCATAATTTTTGACTTTCCAAGCGCTTTCATCCACTTCACTGATTTTTTCAATGATGTTATGTTAACGATGTTGTTATTTATTCTAATGTCTTGACTGTAGTAATTTATTTGTTTTAAAAAAAAGCCTTTTTTAAAAACTATCATGATACCAGCGCGACTGGACATCAAGCTTTCATGATTTTAAAATAAAAAAAAATCAAGCTTTCATGATTTTATTTCCACTGTTAAATAATGTAAATTTCATGGCAGGAGAGAATCGTTTGATATATACTGTATCTCTTATAACGAGATGCCTTAGATATAGGGATTTAAATAGTATTTTTATATTTTCGATTAAAATTTTTCTTAAGAGTTGTAAGTTAAATCTTGGGTAAATAAATGTTTTTTTACTGCACTTTGGTTGAATAGGCGGCATGTATGGCGTCATCTCAAAGAAGTGGTTGTATGTCCAATAGTGGTAATTGATTTATGATAAAAAACGCACTCATATACTGGCCATCAAAATTAATACATTTTATTGATTTCATGTCATATCGGAGGACTGATATTATATAAAATTTCAGCACTCTTTTCTAATTTTCGAATTGTTTATGTTTTGTTAAGCATCTTTCAAAAGCTCCTTTGGATTTCAATTACATGTTTTCTGTTCTCTGTTAAAACACTTCACAGATATTTAATTTCTGTTCTCTGTTAAAACACTTCACAGATATTTAATTTCTGTTCTCTGTTAAAACACTTCACAGATATTTAATTTCTGTTCTCTGTTAAAACACTTCACAGATATTTAATTTCTGTTCTCTGTTAAAACACTTCACAGATATTTAATTTCTGTTCTCTGTTAAAACACTTCACAGATATTTAAATTCTGTTCTCTGTTAAAACACTTCACAGATATTTAATTTCTGTTCTCTGTTAAAACACTTCACAGATATTTAATTTCTGTTCTCTGTTAAAACACTTCACAGATATTTAATTTCTGTTCTCTGTTAAAACACTTCACAGATATTTAAATTCTGTTCTCTGTTAAAACACTTCACAGATATTTAATTTCTGTTCTCTGTTAAAACACTTCACAGGTATTTAATTTCTGTTCTCTGTTAAAACACTTCACAGATATTTAATTTCTGTTCTCTGTTAAAACACTTCACAGATATTTAATTTCTGTTCTCTGTTAAAACACTTCACAGATATTTAATTTCTGTTCTCTGTTAAAACACTTCACAGATATTTAAATTCTGTTCTCTGTTAAAACACTTCACAGATATTTAATTTCTGTTCTCTGTTAAAACACTTCACAGGTATTTAATTTCTGTTCTCTGTTAAAACACTTCACAGATATTTAATTTCTGTTCTCTGTTAAAACACTTCACAGATATTTAATTTCTGTTCTCTGTTAAAACACTTCACAGATATTTAATTTCTGTTCTCTGTTAAAACACTTCACAGATATTTAAATTCTGTTCTCTGTTAAAACACTTCACAGATATTTAATTTCTGTTCTCTGTTAAAACACTTCACAGGTATTTAATTTCTGTTCTCTGTTAAAACACTTCACAGATATTTAATTTCTGTTCTCTGTTAAAACACTTCACAGATATTTAATTTCTGTTCTCTGTTAAAACACTTCACAGATATTTAATTTCTGTTCTCTGTTAAAACACTTCACAGATATTTAATTTCTGTTCTCTGTTAAAACACTTCACAGGTATTTAATTTCTGTTCTCAGTTAAAACACTTCACAGATATTTAATTTCTGTTCTCTGTTAAAACACTTCACAGATATTTAAATTCTGTTCTCTGTTAAAACACTTCACAGATATTTAATTTCTGTTCTCTGTTAAAACACTTCACATGTATTTAATTTCTGTTCTCTGTTAAAACACTTCACAGATATTTAATTTCTGTTCTCTGTTAAAACACTTCACAGATATTTAAATTCTGTTCTCTGTTAAAACACTTCACAGGTATTTAATTTCTGTTCTCTGTTAAAACACTTCACAGATATTTAATTTCTGTTCTCTGTTAAAACACTTCACAGATATTAAATTTCTGTTCTCTGTTAAAACACTTCACAGATATTTAATTTCTGTTCTCTGTTAAAACACTTCACAGATATTTAAATTCTGTTCTCTGTTAAAACACTTCACAGATATTTAATTTCTGTTCTCTGTTAAAACACTTCACAGATATTTAATTTCTGTTCTCTGTTAAAACACTTCACAGATATTTAATTTCTGTTCTCTGTTAAAACACTTCACAGATATTTAATTTCTGTTCTCTGTTAAAACACTTCACAGATATTTAATTTCTGTTCTCTGTTAAAACACTTCACAGATATTTAAATTCTGTTCTCTGTTAAAACACTTCACAGATATTTAATTTCTGTTCTCTGTTAAAACACTTCACAGATATTTAATTTCTGTTCTCTGTTAAAACACTTCACAGATATTTAATTTCTGTTCTCTGTTAAAACACTTCACAGATATTTAATTTCTGTTCTCTGTTAAAACACTTCACAGATATTTAAATTCTGTTCTCTGTTAAAACACTTCACAGATATTTAATTTCTGTTCTCTGTTAAAACACTTCACAGATATTTAATTTCTGTTCTCTGTTAAAACACTTCACAGATATTTAAATTCTCATAACTGCTTGATTTTATCATCTCTGATTAGTTGTTTGTATCTTAGACTGTTCATCTGATTAATCCGAAAGTGATGCCATATTTAAAAATATCCAAAGTATCGAAAATGATTTTGAACCCTAGTGCAAAAAAACGTGTCATCCTAGGATCTTTAACACTTTTCCTGATAACGTATGCCTCTTCTCTGTGTGTGGATTTGTCTTCCGACCACATTTTCTTTTACGTTTTGAACTGATGAATCTAGTTTGTTTCTTTGCCTTGCTGGTTCGACTGATAGGTGAAAGGATGATGCTAACAATATACACTACACAAACAATATCCGCGATCTCTCTGTAACGCTTACCAGTGTGTTTGTGCAGCTTTACAATTTACGCTTCTTTGGAGTAACGTCCCTCGCAGACAATGGCCAAAGGACAACTGCTCGACAGTGGAGACCATATTGTATGCGCCTGATGCAATCACGGATGACGCAATATTTTTCAAGATCAAACAAATTTCATTATACACACCGAAAATAGATTCATATTACTGCACACCACTGCAAATGACAATGTAAGAAAAAATTGAAATCGATTATATCCTGTAACTCCTGTGGGTCTAAAACTGATAGTGTTGTAAAAGAAAGGAAATTAAAACAGTTGTTTCAATTGATTTGCACAAGGGTCGATAATAGAAAACTATTCAATATTGCGAATAATAGGGTTTTTACAGATTTCGAGTATTTTAGTAATTAAACAGCATTATATCGTGTAAAATACAAAATTCGTTGCTGAGAATTTTATTACAGGTCGTTGTCAACTTGCGGTCTATTCGACTTACGGTCAATTCGACTTTATGACCACGTCTGCGCATTCGTGACTGTCCATCTGGCCGCGACTGCTCCGTCTCTGGCTGCGTGAGTGTTTTCCAATTTGGTTTACGACTATTTTCGATCCACTCTTAGTGTTAGGGGCAGCTTTGGTGCAACACACTTTCCCTCTTCCCAAGAAGATATCTACCAAAAGGAAATTGTTCTTGTCTACTCAAAGAAGCGCTATTGATCTCGGTACACAAAAATAATGGTTGGTTAAACAGTACGAAAGAGGAAAGAAAGTAAATGTGTTCACACATGATCTTAAGTTATCACGACGATGTCGAATGACAGATAAAAAATTGTAGAGCTGTGAAAACTTCTGTCCCAATGTGATCGATCGTCATAACAAATCAATGTGCCGTGATCATCGACGGAATAGAGAAACTCCACGTGATGTGTTTTGTCTATATCTTGAAATGAGCAGAAAAAGAAATAAAAAATCCAGCTAAAACAACTTCAACATCTATCCACTCGATCTAGCAACATTTTGCGAACCATCTAGAAATGAAGAAGGGAATGAGAATAGAAAATACACAAATATCAATATTTCCTCTGTCACTTTTGGATAACCATGATTGCCCTTAGAATTGATAATGGCGTGGTATTCAGTTACCTTCTCCATAGTGATTTTATTAAGACACCGCTTATAGTTATCTGGCAGTTGACACATCAAGAGTTTTTATTTTTTTAATTTTTTTTTTTAATCATTTCACCCCGAGTAAGGCGGAAACGCCACTGATGAGCAAGGGGCTACATAAATGTAAAAAGATTAATTAGAAAAGAGTGAGGAGTACAAACTAGTTAGAAAGGAACAATAAAAAGCTAAAGAAAGTAGGTGCGATGACAGATACATAGGCGGAGAGAAAGGGAAGGTTAGTCAGGGGTGGGGAGAGAGCTAGCGTCCAGTGGTTAGTAGATGAGTATTGACTTTGCATTTAAATTTATGGAGGTTGTAGCCGCCAGGAAAGTAAGAATACGG
This sequence comes from Ascarosepion bandense, assembly GCA_037127315.1. Taxonomy (NCBI): domain Eukaryota; kingdom Metazoa; phylum Mollusca; class Cephalopoda; order Sepiida; family Sepiidae; genus Ascarosepion; species Ascarosepion bandense. The sequence goes on from JBBBDQ010000516.1 coordinate 5,458,784, forward strand.
GAGCGAGTTCCACAGGGGGGAAGTGCGAGAGAAGAAGCTGAAGAAGTAGAATTGTCGTCTGCATTTGGCTAACCTGACTCTGAATGGGTGGGACCCAGTTGCCAGTCTGGTTGCACGAGTGAACACCTGTTGAGGAGGCATCAGTGACTTAAGTTCGTCTGAGCAGAAGCCATGAAAGTATTTATAGAACAGACAAAGGGAGGTCACATTTCGACGATGGGGAAGTGGCTGCAGTTGAGCCGCCAGATCAGTACCTATCACATTACAGACTCTCCTTTGGAGCCTATCAAGAACACTGAGGAGAACGGCAGGGGCACCTGACCATAAATGGCAGCAGTACTCCATGCATGGACGGATGGTTGACTTGTATATATGCAGGATGGATTCAGGTGGAAAAAACATCCTGGATCGACATAGTGACCCAAACTTCTTAGAAGTAGATTTTGCTATGGATTCAGTAAAGTGGTTCCATTTATATTAAGGTTTTATATTTTGTTCTACAGGTTTGTTACCTGCCCACTTCAACCTGAAAAAAGAGGTACAACCTGAAAAAAGAAGCAGTTCTCAAAAAACAGAAACAATTATAAAAATATAAATATTTAAAGCAGACTAATATTTACCAATCGTACATTGTGTCAGATTTTTGTCATTCCTCTATATTTCCCTGCAACCTTTTCTTGTAAATATGGACACATTTAAACATTTTCCTGCCAACTCACTTATAAAATTTATACCATTTTGGAAATTGACGTATGTCAGCAAAGGCAACAAAACACCTTCTAGGCCAACGGAGAACTGGCTAGGTTCAGCATAATCGCGGGTCGGCCTCTGAACATCAGGATCTACGGATGTTCCTGAGAGGGCGTCCGTGTCTTAGTACCCTACTGAAACCTCAAGTCACCTTTTGAGACAATCCAGGCCTTAAGTGGAACTCATACATAGATCCTCGCTGAAGATGCAAGAAAAAAAATGTTGGTTTTCTGTACTGCTCCAGTAACAATTTGACTCTGCCTCGTATATAAATATCGTATATCCTTACTAGAGTCAGATCACGCCACAAATGAAGTTACTTAGTCTTCAATTTCTAGTTTTAATAGAGTCTAAAAGCGTCTTTGTAGGCGAAAAATTACTTTCTACAGTCTTTTTCTCACAGTCAAAACATCGCAAACCACTCACCTTTCTATTGGTATTTGCATAGTCAATGCTTAGAAACACTAGAGACCTCAGTACCACCATTTCACAGCTAGGAGACGCGATGCTACGCAGATTGTAACGAAACACTGTCATTTTCTATTGATGAGATATATATTCAATTCGAGCAGCTCCTTCTCATGAAACGCTGCTTTGTTAAATGGATTCCTAACTTCACCCATCATTACAATCTTAACTTGTTCAGGTCTCGGGGTAACACTTCTCGTGTTAATAAGTCAGCAAGTGCTCACCCATGACTTGAGAAGGGACCTCGTATACTGCTTCTAGGGGGGTCTTCGTCTGCATTCATATTCAGTCCTTACGATGTAATCGCTTCTTATCAGGTTGAGATTGCATACGCCCTCGCAGTCAGTCCTACACAAAATGTCCTTTCCATTTAATCACTCTTTGGTGTTTTACACCCACTGAGGTCAAATCCTTGACTACCGCTTCTTTGTTGTGCGACAAAACTTTCCCGTCAGCTTGTCTGTCGTAAAGACAGACACAATTCATTTTTCAACTTTCTGTAATTCTTGGGGATCTTGTCGTATCTTAATCTGAGGTGGTTTCAATCTTGAGTTGTACAAAAATTAGATGTAACAAGTTATAAAGAGATACAGATTACTGCGAAGCTATGGCATAATTAGACTTTTGTTGGACTTAATCCGGTTATTCCTCTCTAACCGCACACTGAAGTTGATATTAAACGGACATGCCTCCCAGAACTACCCTACAAACACGGGTGTACCCAAAGGCTCTATCTTAGGCCCTACGCTCTTTCTAATCTATATCAATGATCTCCCCGATACCATAAGATCACAAGTAGGCATGTATGTCGATGATACCACAGTTTACTCTCGCCTCGATGAAAAATCTGGTGTAGGTGACAAGGCGACCCTCGCTGTCGAGATTGAGAAGGACCTCCAATGGCTCGTAAAATTCAATTCTTTCAAAACGAAGCTGCTGTCAATTAACCACCACAGACAACCACACCTCCCTCCCATTAGCATGGAACAGGCTTGCCTCCCAGAGAGTAAATCACTACGCCTGCTTGGCCTGGCACTCCCAGAGGACCTCAAGTGGAATGACTACGTCGAATCCATAGCTAAATCCGCAGCTATAACAGTCAGCTCTCTGTGCAGGGCCCGGAAATTTTTTCCGCCTGAATCTATCCTGCAATTATATAAATCCACCATCCGCCCGTGTATTGAGTACTGCTGCCACATCTGGTCGGGTGCCCCTGCAATTCTCCTCGGGGTTCTTGACAAAATACAGCGAAGAATCTGTAATGTGATTGATACCGACTTGGCTGACCGCCTGCAGTATCTGTCACCGGCGTGACGTGGCTTCCCTGTGTCTCTTCTATAAATACTTTCATGGCTTCTGCTCTGACGAACTTAAATTACTGGTGCCCCCTAGGTGTGAATTCGCACGAGATACTAGATTGGCAACTAGGTCCCACCCTTTTACAGTGAAACCGATGAAATGTAACCGCAATTTCTACTCCAACAGTTTCTTTCCTCTCACTTCCCGCCTGTGGAATTCCCTACCGCATGCTTGCTTCCCCGAAGGCTACAACCCCCAGGAGTTTAAATGTAAGGTCAATAGACACATCCTAACACATTAACTCACACCCACTCTCTCCAACTCTCTCCCTATGTACATCCTAACTCGTCTATCACCCTTCTTCTGACATTTCCCATACCCAATCCCTCTATATAACCCCCTGCGCAGTAGTGGCAGTGACATGCCTTGCTCGGGGTGAAACGCTTATATAAAAAAAAAATGGTCTTCATTAAGAACTTGAGGCAGTCGCCCGTTCTTGTTTCCTTGCTGGCACTAATTTTCAACTAATGAATGAAACAGGGGTCTATACCCCAGCATTCACCAGGGACGTGATCAAGTTGCTGCATAAAAAGGACGGTAGGGATGGTGTAGGTAACTTCATACCTTTGACGATGTTAAATACAAAGTTTAGCCAAGGTCCTTGCGAGACGTTTGCTGGATGTCATCCCTTGTCTGATTGGCCCCGAGCAGACTTGTGCTGTAAGGGTTGAACTAATAAACAAAACCTTTATTTGGTACGATTGATCATCGAGAAAGTCGACACTGAAACCGCGCAGATAAATTTGGATCAGCCCAAGGTATTCGATTGGGTTGACTATTGTTTTCTGGAGTCTGTTTTTTTGGCAGCTGATTTTGGGCCATACTTTCGCACTTGGATCCGACTTCTGTACGCGTCCTCCGCTGCGCTAGTGGAAGTGAATGGAGTACGATCGAATCCTTTCCAATTGACTCACTATTTGTCAAGGTTGTCCGCTTTCGCCTATGCTTTACGTTCTTGCGTTGGAATCGTTCCTTTGCAAGTCGTAGGCTCTACGTTGGATCTCCTTACCTGGCGCTACCATCTCGGCTGGGTATTCTGCCTATGCTGACGACGTGTCGGTTATTGTTTTTAGCAGAGGCAAGATTGACAAAATCAGCAAAAAAAATCAGAGGATACGAGACAGTGACCAGAGCCAAGATCAACCACGATAATTTTATTAGCTTGCGGGTGGGCGCTTACTAGGAAGTTTCTCCCCGAGCCTTTCCTCTGGACGGTCAGCGTCTGTTTCGGTCATAATTTCCAGTTGGAAACGAATTCGTCGGAGGTAAAAGAGAAGGTCGAAGCCGAAATTTATCTGTGATCTCAGAGGAATCTTCCTTAAAGGGGAGGGCGGAAGTATATGTTTCACATATATTCCTGATCCTCTTTTACCGACTCTCTGTTTTTCTACTCCCGTATGCCATATTAATGACCTTAGTCAAGGTCTTGTTCTCCTTCTTGTGGGGATGAAAGCAAGGCTGTTAATGTGTGTCGTGAGATCTGTTACCTCCACCCTTGTAAGGGCTGTCTGGAAATGTCTAACTTTGAGATTCGTCCACATACGCTTCGCATTGCTAGCCTAAACCGAATGAGTTCGCAAAAAGATGTCATCAGCGAATTCTGGAAGAAAGACACCCGCAACAACTTCCCGTCCCTAAAAAGTATGCATTTGATCGAGGAGGAGGCTCCTTCTATCGTGAATTTCGGTTAGTTAGCAAGTTCCTCTTACGGTTGATGGATGGCCTCTTTAACGTCCAGGTGCTGTCTCTTTGGGCATTATGTCGAGTGCTAGTGATGGTTTCCATTCAAGATGATCCAATTTACGAGATCGGTCTGACAAAGCTGAAGGCTTGCTCTGTATAGCTTTGAAATCCTGGAATGAAATGCCTCTCTAATAAAAAGGCATCACTCACCTGGCTGGTGATGCGAAAGGCTCTCTAGGTCGACAAGAAGCTTTCTTCAGCGAGTTTGTGTAGTTCGCTCTACTGTATCCGCTGGGGTGAGTTGGTGGTCGAGACTTTTTCTCAAGTCTTCTTCCGCTTCAAGGTCGTAGAGCCGTTGTCCAAGTGGCTTGAGGAGTTCATGGTTCGCATGTTGGGCGGAAGATTCCTTGTTCTTCAGGTTGCTTCTGTTTGTAGCAATGTGGTACCTTCATTGACTAAGGCTGAGCATTATGTGTTCGTATGGTTAAAAAGTAGTGAGAGTCGTGACATGAACGACGCAACAAAAGGAATTCTACGGGGATGAGAAGTTTTCCTATTTCCAAATGATCTCGTTCCTTAAGCATCAGGCTTACGGCCATATCACGTTGAATACACCGGTTTTCGCTCGATCACTGAAGTTAAGCAGCGTTGAGCCTGGTCAGTACTTAGATGGGTGATCGCTTTGGAATTCCAGGTGCTGTAAGTGTTTAGTTACGGCCGTGCGTTGTGGTGCAGTGGATATCGGCTCGGAAAGAGAAATCAGTGAGCCGAGTTCGAATTCCAGTTGAGTACCCTGCATTCACTTCCGCACTGGTACTCTTGGGAAAGGTATTAATCCTTCTCTTCCATCTAGTTATGGGTTAAATAACAGGCTAGGACTTGGGAACCCTGCCCTTAGAAACAAATCCCAATGAATCTTGATACTCAAAAAGAAAAGCTTATTACTAGACACAAAACTTATATAAAAACAACAATAAATTGTTGAAAGAAAAAGGTATTATCATCAATAAATAAATAAAATTTAGTTGGCAATAAATGACCCGCCGAAGTTGATATGCCATAAAAACGAAACGACCAAACAACCAAACCTTAAGCATCATCTAAAAGTCAAGGTCAGAACGGAAAGGCGACAACTCCCTCCATCAGAATTTGGTAAAAGGTGGGTAAATCTTGCGCGAATCTGTCGAGTAAAAGGAGTTGACTTGAAGTGGCATTTTGATGCCGGTTAGCCATTAGGATATTGGGGATCCTGTAACAAAAATAGTCAACCTCATGGTAGGTTAGGTTTGTCTTTTCTTTTTGTTTTCACTATGTTTAAAATTAGCTAGAATATTCATGGTCATTGGTTCTACTTTTAATTTTCTGTCCTCACTTTTTTTAGTTTAATTCTCAAACACATTCCCTGTTAGGTGACTAGATATGTTAATTCCAAGGTGAATGCGGAACAATTTTCGTTTTCGAGTGTGTCAATTTCTTATTTGTTGTTGTGTTTGGATGAGTGCTTGATTGTGTGTATAAATGTTTGAGTTTTATAAGCACCGCTAAAATTTCGCTCAGCTAACTAATGTTTGTATCACGATTAAAGGTTGTGCGTTTTTTTTTATTACGAAAAAAAGTTTAGTTTTTGTAAATGGCATTATTCATTTTATAAATCGTCATCAGGTTCTTCAATTTTTAACTTGTTATTGTCCACAGACTAATTGTATATATGGGTTTACTTAGATCTTCTCTGAGTCTTTCAGGCATTATGGCGTTTGTAGTAAGAATGGTCAGTAAAAATGTGATGTTTTGGTGCAAGGGATATTATATAGTCTTCTTGGGTCAGCGAATGAGGTTAGCTAAGTTAATGTCAGACAGATGAAAAACATCCTTCTCCCATCCTCATTCTTGGCCTTGTGCCACATTTTTGTATTTCTAGAAAAATAAGTATCAACAGTCGAATTGATTGAACGCTGGACAACCGACACATACACGAGTCGTGTAATACTTTTCTGTAGTATTTCCTGTTAAATATGCAATATTTCCATAACATGTTTTGTTATTTCTAAAACCACTCACTTAGTGTTATGGGGAAACTCACCTATTTCTCAGATAATGGACTCTCCCTCTTATATTAATAAGAGTTAACAGGAAAATATTGAGAAGCTCTTGGAAAAGTTCATAGGAGTTCCTTTAGAGTTCAGTAGAACTACTAGGCAGTTGATATTAGTCGGCAGTTAGCCGAATACTAAGGAGTCAGATTTCAGTGGAAGATTACCAAGTTTCTAACATTTAGGGTATGTTAACTCGATTAGCAACCGATATAGCACGATTATAAACTTCAGTATGAACTCTACTCCACAACATCTTCTCATTTTTGTATAAATAGAAAAATAAATATCAAAGGTCGCATTGATTGAACGCTGGACAACCGACACATACACTAGTCGTGAAATACTTTTCTGTTGTATTTACTGTTAAATATACATTATTTCTATAACACATGTTTTGTTATTACTTAAACCATTCACTTGGTCACAATATAACCAAAATTCATTGTTTTAGTAGATATCTGCCTTTTAGTATTTTTCTTAGTTTATATTCCCGTCTACAATGCACAACCAAAATTAAGTGTTTTAGTAGATATCTGCCTTTTCGATGTTTTTTGTCTGTTTATATTCCCGTTTCCATTGTAAAAACAAAATTCACTGTTTTAGTAGATAATTTGACTGGACATGTTTTGGTACCTGTTGTGATGTTATCCCAATAAAGAATCTATGTTGGACTTTTCCGCCTACTATAAGATTAGTAGGAGAGGAGGCCTTGGGGGAAGAGTCGTATTGATTGAACTCTGGACAACTGACACACTCACTAGTCATATAATACTCTTCTGACTTATTAACTGTGAAATATACAATATTTCTATAACACATGTTTTGTTATTTCTCAAACCATTCACTTAGTGACAACAAAAACAACGAATACAAAATAAGTAAATAAATAAATAAATAAATAAATAAGCATTTCACCGCTTGCAGCGATAACTCCCATCCCAACTGAATAAATAATCCACTTTAGCCATTTTCAGTAATCAGCTTCAGTGGCTGTCCAACACGATCGGAAACGGGCACATGTATCGAAGATAATTACACTGTCAATCAATTTGCGTTTCCTACAGCGATGAAGTTACAGGAAGCCGCGGTTGATTGGACCTCTAAGGAGAGGACGATTGGTCGGAGTTAGCAGCTGACCGGTTTATGCTAATAACAAGAGGCTATGTTATTGAAAAAGAAAAAAAAAAGCCTCAACCACACGGACCATGAACAGATATAAATATGATAACGAACAGGTTTATGGTTATGTGTAATCGAAATAAACCAATCGGTTGCCTACTTTCTATTAACCTTGAGGTACGAATGCGTGTACGGACAAATGCGCTCTGAATCGTTTAAATGCGATTCGCTGATTTAGGCAAATGAATTCAGAAAATAAGTGTGAAGATAGGACCTTTATATGGGTGCAGAGCGAAAGGATACGGGGTTGTAGAAGAAGAAAAAGAATGAAGAAAAAGTGGAGAAGCAAAAAAAAAAAAAAGAAAAGAAGAAAAAACAAAGAGCAGGCAAAAAAGAAATAGGAAGATAAGAAAAAAGGCTTTATATATATATATATATATATATATATATATATATATATATATATAAGAAAGTTTTGTAATTTGCTTGAATCATTGTGTATATTAGGTGTATGGTTAAGTCTTGAAGGCTGTCACAATGCGTTTAGTAAAATAAAGGAAGCTAAAGAAGTTGTTGGGTATTACTTATTGATTATACCTTAATATTTCGATATCAAAAATCTCATCTTCAGAATATTAGGAGATCTTGCGTCTGAGTTCGTGCTCTTTACCCAACGACTTCTTTACCTTCCTATATTTTACTAAACGTATTGTGACAGTCTAAGCATACATATACATATATATATATATATGTGTGTGTGTGTGTGTGTGTGTGTGTGTGTGTGTTAAATAAAGGAACACACACTAATTACTTGCTACCCAGAGTTCAATCACAAAGGACTCTTCAGGCAAGCAGAAGTATTTTCATCAGTTTATTTAATACCCCAACAGAACTGCGAGAACTGCGTTGTCAACACCTGGGTAACAAGTAAGTGGCGCGTACACCGTTTTTTAACATATTGTTAGCCCTGCATATTCAATTCATTCGTGTTGGTTTTGAAATGACCATTTTTTTTCGAACTACCGTCTGCTGTTCCAGCCAGTTACTATTTGGCTAGTATAAAAGGAAAAAAAAGTTGATTAGTATGTATTCTTTGGGGCCAAATCTCAAAATGAATCTCCACTTTGATTAGCCAAAAGAAAGACAAATGTAAATTTTAAATCTTTCCACATACATACACAGCAAAGCAAAGACTTTTATCATTTATATGTAAATCATTTGCAAACTCAACATCAAACATTGCCTGATGATGAGAATCTATCTCGAAACATAGAAATTTCCGTGTTGCAATGTACAATTAATTCATAACTATATATATATATATAAGCAGAGTTGTGCGCAAGGTTTCTTAATTGCGTGGAGGTTCTGTTGTATATATGTTGAGCTTTTTGTTTATGCGATGTAATAAAACTGTGTTGGAAGTTGTATTTAAATCTGAATCCTTTTGGTATTAATTCCATTTTTTTGCAGAGTCCAAGAAATATAATGTCCGAGTGTATTTGTGCCAATTTGTAGAGAATTTTTTCCAGTTTTCTTCTATCGTGGAGTTTTTTTTTGCCGTTTAAGTAAGGTCCAAATAACATAGTGATGATCCACGTATACTGTCTTAATATGTATAGGAAAGAATATTAAAAAGCTTTAAATTTAAAAATGCATTTTTGGATAGTATTTGTTTATTTTTATTATTCTATTTTATATTTCAGACCGCCCTCGGTCCTTCATCAGAAACTTTCTCTACAAATTGGCACAAAGACACTCGGACATTATATTTCTCGGAATATATATATATATATATATATATATATATATATATATATATATATATATTATAAATTATATTTTAGAACATGTCCATAATTTTTTTTATATATATATCCACTACAGATCGTACATTTGTTTCGACATTGAAACTTCAATGTCTCATCAGGCGGTATGGATAGGAATGGAAAGCCTCTTTTCTTATATTTGGTCAGTTGTGTGTGGGATGTTGGTGGGGGTTAGTGATAAGGGAACAAGTCTCGTGCATTGGCCGTTAGAATTTTGAAGAAGGTGGTGTGGGTAGTGAAAGCCTGTTTTGCTGTATCACAGTGTGGCTAAACACATCTACTTGCTTCTGGCCGGGATCAAAACTCGACTGATTTGGTGTTAGTCGGAGTCGATATATATATATATATATAGATGAAGAGATATATATAACGTGCACCGGCAATATATATATGCAGCGATGATATTAGAAGAAATAAGTTGCTTAAAACCCATTTGATTTTTTTTTCTTCATCTCTTTAATTTTTCATACACACCCCTGAAAATGACTCCTGTGAGTAAAATGCTTGGAAGAAGCATTGATTTCGGAAAGAAAGCGAGAAAAAAGAATTAGCCATCAACTGTAAGATGACAGAAAATATGGCTGTAAGCAAAAGAATAAGCCCCGGATGTCAAAATTAAACAAGTAACGCATCACGGGAGTAAAAATGCCATATCGAAATTCAAACGCTTCATTAGCGAAAGATGCATTACAAATGCTATTTTTGACGCCAAAAATTAAAGCATGTTTTTAGCTAGGTACCTCCATAAATGTCCGATACATCAATTTAAATTGAAGTTTTAAAAATAAAAACGTTTTCTTGAAGCTTTAATTCTAGATTTTATTGAAAGCCAAGAGATTAAATTTACTAATTACAGTAAGCAAAAATACCCTGGTGTATTTCAAACCGAAATTATAATGATCGGAATCAAACATTTTTTATGTTTAAAAAAAAGTTTTTAAAATTTCAAATTTTTCGCCATTTTTCATCGATTGTAAACAAAAGCCAATTCTCGGTTTTAAAATATCTCACAAAAATCAAATACACCTAGCTGACACATTTTTTTTTCAAATTACCGAATTTAAACTTACTTTAAGTTGACTTTAAACAATAATTACTTGCTTACTGGCTGAAATATTTCCAAAAAAGCGTTTCTGAATTTTGGTATCCTTATTATCACATCTGTCAATGACTTATCAAGAGACGATAATTGATATGATTTACAGTAGCCGGCCAAAAAATGCCAAGTATGGAAGGGGAATTCGATATAAATTTAATTTTTTCATGTAAAGGAGGACAACCCTTGAGTCACGTGACCTTTTAATTATAAATATCACGTACGGCCACCCGTACAAATAATCAAAATGCAAACAATTAAAATGTTTTAAATGTTTTAAAAATCCAATGGCTAAATAATTTGTGTTAAGCTTTTCAATTTTCGATGAGTAAATATAGTCTTCATGCTTTAATTTCATACCCTAGCCGACCCGATGGAGGAAAAAAATTTAATATATATATATATATATATATATATATATATTGTGACTAGGTTGTTGAACTGGTAGGTTTATTTACCTTTTTGTTCATGCATTTACTTCTATAAAGAGTGCTCGATACAAATGTAGAGCGTTATCGATTTTTTGCACTATTGTAAAAACTGCAACCTTGAAACTTCTGAATATCGTTTCTTATGTCTTTGTCTATGAGTGTATTAAATCTGATTAAAATCGGACCACTTCTTTTATAACCTGATTTTTTCGATAATTGATTTTCGATATTTATCGGGGGTCCCTCGACACAAAACCTAGCTAAGAACACTAGCAAACGCTTATTGTACAACTGTGTAAATTTTCAAGAAAATCGGTTCATCCGTTTCAGAGTCTATAGGTAACGGACACGCACGCGCGCACACACACACACACACACACACACACACACACACACACACACACACACAGACAAAGTTCCATTTATATATAAGTTTAGACTTTTGAAATAATAAACACTAAGTTTACAATTATTGAAAAGGTGTAGGTGGGACCCTTTATTGGGACACTTTTCGGTAAAAAATTGCCAAAGATCACATAAAAACAAATTTTCAGAATTGAATAATGTATAAGGAGTTGATATGCCATTAAACAAACAAATAAAACAAAAAATGTACATCAATAAATCAACACAAAAATAAGATAACAGAAGAAAAAAATTAAATACAGAAAAAAAATGTTAAAAAGCGACTAAAAATGACTGTAATTTCCAACATCTGCCAAAAGAGATAATACGCGCATGAACCATAAACCCACACAAATGAACAATTCACAACTTATATAAAGAATTCGAAATATTAAAAGTAATTTGCAACATACCACTGCAGAGTGGACGGGAAAAATCCGACTAAGATAATCAGGAATCGAGATGGTGAAGACAACATCAATCAGTTAAGTCCTGTAAATAATATCAAATGACACATTTTCACATATCAGTCAGTCATTCAGTTAAGTGCCATACGTGATATATGCTTGGGTGATCATGTCTCGAAAGAGACATGGCTGACAGGGCAGAAGATTTCCTGCAGTTGGTTGAAACATATTAGAAACATCCCCTCTCTACTTCCTTTTAGGGTAAAATCTTTTGCATATATTTTTATGATAAAATGGTTTATATATATATATATATATATATATATATATATATATAATGTGTGTGTGTGTGTGTGTGTTAACGATGAAATATAGTTCGGAATACGACAGGATGATAGAAATAAAAAACAGGGATATACGTTTTAATTTAAATTGAGAGAAATAGGTCAGCCATATACACGATTAACAATAACTGACCTAAGTCTGGTTTAGACTAGATGAAAAAAAGTTTAAAACGTTTAATAGAGGTTTTATTTGAATTTGAGTCACAATACATATTTAGACCCGGATTACACTTGAGTGATAAGAAATATATACGTCCACTTATGTTCGTCAGTTAAGTGCCATACGTGATACATGCTTGGGTGATAATGTCTCGAAAGAGACATGGCTGACAGGGCAGAAGATTTCCCGCAGTTGGTTGCCATTACTTTCTGCGGTAGATTAGTTGCCAACCAGGGCTATAGAACCTAATCTCTCCTCGTGCTATTTAACCCATACCTGGAGAGATAAGCAACGAATTAATACGAAGGCTATTAGTGAATGCAAAGAATCAAACTGGAAATTCGAACTCGGCTCTCTGATATCTCGTTCGATATCCACTGCAGCAAAACGTATATTCCTGTCTTTTATTTCTATCATCCTGTCGTATTCCGAACTATATTTCATCGTTAACACACACACACACACACACACACACACACACATATATATATATATATATATATATATATATATATATATAAACCATTTTATCATAAAAATATATGCAAAAGATTTTACCCTAAAAGGAAGTAGAGTGGGGATGTTTCTAATAATCAAATAAAATAAACTATATAATTCAAACAAAGGTCGAAATTTGTTAGAAAAGCCCGTCTAACCATCAAAAATTATAGCGGACGCTGTATTTTCCGATAAGCAGAATCAGGAGGCTCACTCGAGGTAGAGGGGAGACGAAAATAAGATTAAATTGGTTAATTATAAAGGGACTGGTTTTGTCAAGATAAAAAAGTGAGGATCAAAAAATTCAGGAGGTTGACAATCTTGGCACAAAGGTTTAAGTCGGGACCAGGCCGAGAACAACAGTCACACATAATAACTCGGCGAAAAAAAATTTACAAAAATTATAAGTCTTTCTACAAACGTTGCTTGCCATGTAATTAAAAAAAGGACTGAATGTTCTGGTAATAAAGTATCAAAACGAATAAAACGCCGTCAGAATGAAAACTGAGACGGTAGTAGTCTTGCTCCTCTGATTCCGAATATTTTTTCAAAATTTGAACCTTAATATACTTTTCAAAAGTATAGTGGTTTGTAGTGAAAGCTCTAGTGATGCCGCATTGTTGTGCATGACATTGTAACTGTGTCTATTGAGGCATGCAGCAAAGCTTTTGAGAAAAGCAAAAACAAAATAATTCTGCTAAATTTTTTTGCTTTTGATTTGCAAAGCAATACTGTGAAATTTGGGCAAAAGTTTTACTAATAACTAAATTATATGAAATGGGATTAACATGGCTATTAAATTAGTGAATGTTTTTATGAAAGAAAAAGTATATATATATATATATATATATATATATATATATATATATACAGTACTGTGCAAAATTATTAGGACAATAAATATTTTATCTTTTATGAGGCATCAAAATATATTTTAAAATCAAAAATAAAGTTTAGTTTAAAATCACCCCTGTCTTAACACTTTTGCACACTACTAGTAGTATTAAGACAGAGTTGATTTTCCTAAAAAAACTCACTGAAATTTAAATACAGGGTGAAAAGCCAAGTACATTGTTAATAAATATTGATTATTTAATACTAGGTGTAAAAGAAATGTATTAAAAAGAAGTTAAATTTAATTGTTTCTATTAAACAAGTTATTTTGAAACTACTCATTATTCTATTATCCTTGGATATGACTGACTTATTTCTTATTCCCCACACTCGCAAGACACACTTTGGGAACAAATACAAGCTGCTTGGCAGGAGATACCATTAGATACATTGAAGAAGCTTGTGATGTCAATGCCTGACAGAATGAAGGCTGTGATCAAAGCAAAAGGCTATTAAACTAAATATTAAATTTATTTTGTAACAAGTATTTTCTTTTTGTAAAAGCATTTGTTGAGTAAATCAAATCAAATCAAATTACTTTAATTAAATTGTTTATTTTCTGTCAATATGCCTCATAAAAGGTAAAATAGTTCTTGTCCTAATACTTTTGCACAGTACTGTATATTAGTATATGCAAAATACATTGATACATATATTTTTATGAGCTAATAGTTTGTCTGTTTCTTTTTTTCATTGTTTGGATTCATATCGGCAAACATACGGATAGAAATAAATTATTTTAGTCTTAGCTCTTTTTCTAAGCCTATGTCTGGTTACAATTCTTTCTGTGTTTTAGACAAACAATCACGCACAAAACGCACACACACATACATGTATATATGTATATACACTCTGTGAGTGTGTAATTGTATACTTTTTGGACCGTGAGCAAAGGAAATGATTCTGAGTGAAATAGGGAGTGAAAGACGGACAATATATAAGCGGTTTTTATGAGGAATATGGGGAAATTGTTCGAGAAACACCGGAAGAGGAAATGAAGGCTGTCAGGCTGCAACCGGACAAAAAATTTCCCAATCACCTGTTTCAATCAGAGCGCAGGAAATGGAACGCATGGTCGCAAGGAAAAGATTATAATGAAGTGAACAGTTTGAAACTCAACATGTCGAAGATATTCGGCGCCATATATACATTTCAATTGTCTGATAAGGGTCATTTATTAAACGAATCACCAGCAAATAGCCATATGTGTGTCTGTGTTTCTTTGCCAGTGTGTGTGTGCTCTTTGATTATATAAAGTGATAATCGTGGAAAATTGTTATATATTTAGATGGTTATTTTATTCTAATGAGTGAGCAATATATATACATACATGCATATATACATATATATTGCACATATAGTGCTGGTGTTCATAAAAACGTGCTCAGAGCTATTAAGCATATATTAATATATATATATATATATATATATATATATATATTATTAATATGTACATATATATATATATATATATATATATATATATTCATTAATTAACTGTTTGTGAATTCACAAACATTTCGACCATTCATTCTATACGTTTGACTCTTTCTTTTTCACTCCCTTACTTCCCTCTTTCTTTCGTGTTTTCTTGTTTTCTTTCTTTCTTTCTTTCTTTCTTCCGCAAATATTGCTGTTAATAATCATGAATTATGCTCTTTTGATTTTATACCCCTACATTTTAATTTTTCAATAATTTAAAACTTTAATATTAAAATTGTAATTTTAATTTTGTATTCCTATGTAATATCCGTCTATTTAAATTTTACTTTTGGTTCATTAAAAAACAGCAACCTAATTTCCAATGTTTAACTCCCATAAACGCCGAATGAATCTAAATTCAAATTTATTAAAATGTCAGTTTGAAATATGCACCTGATGACTGCGTATCGCACGAAACTTTCAGTCGTGCTATTGGCATAGTACAATATGTATAGTGTAGCGCTGTTCATACATTGGTCACTGTTTTATTAACACCATAGTAATAATACTATACAAATGCGCACCCTCATATATATATATATTTAGTAATATACATATAGTGGTTCGGTTTATACTACGTTGAGCACTGCTTTATTAACACGTGAATAATATTATTATACATGTGTGTATCCCCATATGTATATTTATTAATTCACATGACTATATATATATATATATATATATACAGTCATGTTTTATCCGATAAGCGATACGTTTATCGGATAGAACACACTCAATGCTAGCGTTGTTTACATATCATAAAATACATTCAGTCAGTCAGTTAAGTGAAATGGGAAGTAAATCAGTGAAACACGCTTGGGCAATCATGTCTCGACAGAGACATGTCTGACTGGGCAGAAGATTATCCCGCAGTAGGTTGCCATTGCTTTCTGCGATAGACTGGTTGCCGACAAAGGCTATATAACCCAATCTGTCCTGTTATTTAACCCATAACTGGAAGGAAGAGACGGATTAATACCTTTTCCAAGGGTATTTGAGCGTAAGTGAATGCAATGAATTCAACTGGAATTCGAACTCGGCTCTCCGATTTCTCGTTCCGTGCCGATATCCACTGGACCACAACGCACAACAGGCTATGAAATTGGTCTTTCTGTGACGTTGCATCAATGGGCTGTGGGTGAATATCCGACTGTTATCAAATCAGTCGGGTTTCAGTCCTAGCTTAAAGCAAAACATTTAATCTAGCCGCACTGAAGGGCTTATAAAACGAAACAGGTTTGTCTGACAATGCTTTATATATATGTATTTTTTTTCCAAGTAAATCTCTGAAAACTTCAGTAGCTGTATGGCTATTTCGGCGAGAAAAAATCTTGCTTCCTCAAGAACGAGCAAATTTTTATTGCAAATATGAGACAAAAATTCATTTTCAGAAAGGCCCCTCAAAATAAATCCATACACAGGAAGTTTTTTAAAAATAGGAAGTAAATAAGAAAAAAAATATAAAAATAAAAAAAATTTAAATATTACAAAAAGTATTTTTTCTGATTTATTTCCCATTTCCTTTTAATGTAAACGACCTGAGTAAGAAATTATTTTCAGTGATCTTCTGGAGAATGAATTTTTATCTCAGTCAGTTCAGGTGCCATACGTGATACACGCTTGGGCGATCATGTCTCGAAAGAGATATGACTGACTGGGCAGAAGATTATCCCGCAGTAGGTTGCCATTGCTTTCTGCGGTAGACTGGTTACCGACCAAGGCTATAGAACCCAATCTGTCCTGTTATTTAACCCATAACTGGAAGGAAGAGACGGATTAATACCTTTCCCAAGGGTATTTGCGCGTAAGTGAATACAATGGATTCAGCTGGAATTTGAACTCGGCTCCCTGGTTTCTCGTTCCGAGCCGATATCCACTGTACCACAACGCACATATATTTGCAATAAAAGTTTGATTTCCATCGCTGATGAGGAAGTAAGATATTTTCTCGCCAAAATGGCCATTCAACGTCATTTCGGAGTTTTACTTGAAAAAATATACATATTTAGCTTTGTAAATAGGTAATACTATTTACATCGAGCTATCCACCTGTATTATCTTTTATATGCATAGAATTAATATTAATAGAATTCGATGTTAGAATTTTACCTACACGCTATTTCATTTTCGAATTTTATATATACAGTGTATTGATTCAGCAGATAATAATCTAAACATATATTGTTAAATATAACAGACAATGAATATCTATTATGTTTATAATCATAAGCAGTTCGCAACATCGTATTTTGGCTTTAATTTCTGGTAAAAATAAAGATAAATATTAACACTAATAAAAAACCTAGATATGTAAGATACATAGATGAGATTTTCGTTTAAATTAAAAATATTAATCAAATTACACAACTTTAAAAACAAATTTGAAAGTCACTCCGTCCTGAATTTTACATTAGAACTTAATATTAATAATAAAATTTCATTCCTTGATGTATTCATTGATTCTAGCACACATAGATTTACTAATTCTATATATAGAAAACCAACTAGCATAAACTCTTGTCTTCGTAATTATAGTAGTGAACGCCCCCGACGATATTGGTTAGCTTAATTTCATGCACACAAATATATTCTTCCAAAGACATATTTTATAAAGAATTACATATCATTAAACAAATACTTGTTAACAATGAATTTCCTAACTGCGTCACTGATCAGAAAATTAAAATGTATCTCAATAAACTTAGTAATACCGCTATCAAATTTATAATATTGATAATAATAATGTACGTCGAAATAAACATAACACTATTAACTACTGTTGCTATTGCAACCAAAGGCATATTAATTACGAACATGATGAAACAACACTCAAAAACATAATAGATAGAAATAATAATAATAATAATAATAATAATAATAATAATAATAATAAAAGAAGGCAGTAAATACAAACAAGATTTACAGTTAGTAGATTCTGTAGGAAAGCAAAACAGAAGCCAAGAACCAACTATTGCGGCAAAAAATATGAAAATGAAAGCCAAAGATAAAGCTCTTGAAAAGATGAAACAGCGCTGGCAAGACAAACCTCTGCATGGCCAATATCCAGTACGTACCAATAAATCCAATGTTGACAAAGTTAATACTCATCGATGGTTACGTGCATCTGGATTAAAGTCTGAAACTGAAGGATTTATACTTGCAGCACAAGACCAAAGTCTTTTCACGAGAAACTTTCAGGCAAATATTATGCATAATAATATGGATCCAAAATGCAGGTTTTGTGATAAACACCAAGAAACAATAGACCACCTAATCTCAGGCTGTTCTGTGCTTGCCCCAAACGAATATAAAAGTCGCCACGATAGAGTTGGGCAATATTTACATTGGACAATGTGCAAACATTATGGAAAAGCTGTAAACAAACACTGGTATGAACATCATCCAGCACCGGTTACAGAAATAGAAGATGTAACCATTCTATGGGATTACACCATCTACACAGACAGAAAAATTGAAGCAAACTGGCCAGACATTATTGTTAAAAACCAGAAGGAGAAAACTTGTCTATTAATTGATATGGCTTGTCCAGCGGATTGTAACATAGCAATCAAGGAATTTGAAAAACTGTCAAAATATAAAGACCTGGAAATTGAAATAGAAAAAATGTGGAAATTGAAAACAAGAGTTGTGCCAGTGATAGTAGGTGCACTTGGAATGATAAAAAATGGAACAAAACAACACATTGAAAGAATCCCTGGAAACCCCAGCTTAAGAGATATACAAAAAATTGTCTTATTAAGTACAGCCCACACACTAAGGAAAACTTTATCTATGTAATGCTGAGGATGATAGGGAAGATAGAAAAACATGAAATGGAGCCATAACAACACGCCACTACCTGCCTTAGGTCTCCCCGCAGACTTGGTTGGTAGTGAGACCAAAGCAGAAATCGAAATATGATGAAAAATGACATAATAATAATATACAATAAAAAATTAAAACAACTGACCTCAGTTTCTTAATAACCTTACAACCATACAACTAAATCATCTACAGAAAACCAATGTAGTGTATCAATTTACATGCCAGTTCAGAGACTGTATTCCTGTTTCTAATAACAAACCAAATACATATATTGGTTTTACTACAACCACGTTCTCACGTAGACTTACCTGTCACATTTCTGGTCATAGTTCTATTAAACAGCATTTCTTACAAAAACATAGTCATGTATGTAATATTAGAAAGAATTTAGTCGATAACACAATAATACTCACACATACACACAGCTAAAAAGTTCTTCAGATATCGGAGGCCATCTACATTAAATCAAAGCAACTTACACTCAATAAAATCACAATTAAATCTAGTCACAGCATATTACAGTAAAATTTAGACATATGGTTCTGTTGTCAAAATTTTGGTCTCTAACGTGGTATGGCGTAATAGAACCGCATTAATAATTTACGGCTTGCGTCTGCTATTCGGTGACTGTTATCGCCGCATAGCAATGTTTTATGCAAACACAGGAAATATTTTATCTTTAATAGAGAACATCTTTATGTGAACATCCTTACAACCACTCTGAAGATGGTTCATGTGAGCCGAAAGCTTAGAATGTGTGTAAAAAAAATATCAAAATGTTGGACAATCTTTTACTTTATTTTCACCAAAAATTAAAGCAAAAATACGGTGTTTAAAACGGCTCATGATTAAACATAATAGACACTCATTTTCTGTTATATTTAACAATATATGTTTAAACACACACACACACACACACACACACACACACACACACACACATATATATATATATATATATTACGGAAATTAACGAATTTTAACAAAACTTGGTTATAAACAACCGACAATTTGAAATGAATTGTTTGAACATTATTTTTAATCGGTACTTGTATTTAAGTAGATATTCTGCTTTTTTTTTTAATTAAACAGTATTATATATTTATATCTACTGGCCTGATTATTTACAATAAATTTTTATTACGAAAATGTGTGTCATTCGGCAGGATTCGAGTGACACACATTTTCGTAATAAAAATTTATCGTAAATAATCAGGCCAGTAGATATAAATATATAATACTGTTTAATTAAAAAAAAAACAGAATATCTACTTAAATACGCGTATCGATAAAAAATAATGTTCAAACAATTCATTTCATATATATATATATATATATAATTCAAATTTTAGAAAAATGTATTTCCATTTTTGAGATTGAAATTCGCTTCATCAGCGATTTTAAACACTGTGGAAAATACAATTGTTCGTTTGAATGTGTGTGTGCGTAAAGAAAAAAGAAAAAAAGCGTAGCGAAAATAAAAGGAAAATGAAGAAGGAAAGGAAAGAGAGGAAGAAACAAAAAAGAAAAAGGGAAGGAGAAAGGAAGGTAGAAATATGAAAGCAAAATAGTGTAAGATTGTCAGACGGAAAGGGAATATCGGCAGAAACGTTTTAAAAAGTATATGTAAGCGTAGCGAAAAGAAAAAGGGAGAGAGAAAAAAGGAAAGAGAGGAAGACATGAAAAAGAAAAAGAGAAAATAAAGAAAGAGGAAAGAAAAATGTGTCAGATTAGCAGACAGAAGGAAACACCGGCAAAGAGGGTGGGGGGATATGGATAGTGCAATGAAAAAGATAAAAAATATATCGAAAAGAAAGATGACGTGCTTCACCCGGCTATTTCGAAATTATTTTCAATTTTTTTACCTCTTTCAAACCAAAACAGAAACTTAAATTTGTTGAGATCAAATTAATTTGCGTTAAGATTTACCTCAGGAGAAATAATAAAACAAACTAATCTAGGATAATAATTTATGTAATAATTTACATAAAGGGCGGAAAAACAACTATTATGAGGAAAATAAAATTTAGATAAATGAAAGATAAATAGAAATAAATTTAAGATTTTATCAACACTTAAGTAATACTTCGATAAATAACAGAAATACTTAGACAAATAACAGAAATTATTTAATAATATATATATATATATATATATATATATATATATATATATATATATATTAAACTCATGTTATATTGCCAATAAGAGGGGAAAACATAACTAAAAAAGTAATTTATAACAATCACAATTATTCGGAATTAAATCAAAATTTAATTTAAATTATTTAATATTTTAACATTGAAGTTTTCTCTAATTTAAAAGATGGTCAGTTATTTGGATATTTCCGTTAATCTTAATGATGATTTGCACCAACCTTACCTCAAAGAAATTGATACCCTAAGCTTTAATAATGTTAATTCCAATCACTCTAAAGCTATTACTTAAAATTTTCAAATAAAATACACTATTTGCATTATTGTTATAAAATAAAGTATTATATAATAATGACTTCCAGGAAAGCGGCTTCACTGATATAGCTACAAAAGAGTTGTTAATTATGTACCATCTAGTGCGAGAAATAGATCTCGAAAAAGGAAAGGAATATCGTTTAACACCCTCTTCTATAGACTGTCTAACATCAACACAGGGAATAGTTTCTGAAATTGGTAAGCAAGCTTTGCCATACCATTAATCCTCTACACAAAATATTTAATAAAAATACTATTAAAATTAGTTATTACTGTACACACAATATGGACAGTATTATTAATTCCCACAGTAGACATATTTTAAAGAATTTAGATAGGGTTAATGCTGAAACTGGTACCTTATCTTCCTGCAAATGAAGGTCCAGAAACAACTCTCCTGTGGAAGGCAAATGAAGATTTACACAAGTAATCTTTTAAGCCAATATCTTCCCTATAAATAACAAGAAAAATGATCAAGTTTACATTGGAATTTCGGTTGGTAAATTTAAACAACGTTACTACTGTCATAAACACATCTTTTTCAACCGCAATCTAAAATTCCAGACTTTCCTTTCACGGAGATTTTGGAAAATAAAATAGGTGGGACGTAATCGTGAGTTGGAGATGGCACCCCTAATAATCTTTACAACTTTTTTTTCTATGTTTAATGAAAAAAAATAAAATAATAAAATATCTTTAGCAAAATTTGCTTTTAAAGTTAACACAATAATTATAAGCAAATGTCGTCATGAATTCTAATTTTTTAAATTTAGATATCAGTCAGTTAAGTGCCATACGTGATACACTCCAAAGAGACATGACTGACTGGGCAGAAGATTATCCCGCAGTAGGTTGCCATTGCTTTCGGCGGTAGACTGGTTGCCGACCAAGGCTATAGAGCCCAATCTGTCCTGTTATTTAATCCATAACTGGAGAGAATTGACGGATTAATACCTTTCACAAGGGTATTTGTGCGTAAGTGAATACAATGGATTCAACTGGAATTCGAACTCGGCTCCCCGGTTTCTCTTTTCGAGCCGATATCCACTGTACCACAATGCACATATTTCCATTAGATACTTATTTCCTTTTTTATATTCTTATTTAGAGTTTAATTAATTACAGTAGTAATCTATGTTTGAAGCTTTATATTTTCCAGTCTAATCGTTTGAAAATAATAAGCGCCTTGAATTTCAAAGTAAATTTTATTAATCCATAATCTATTAGACCTAAAATAATTGGTTTATTTTCTCTTATTAGTCCTTCATTATTAAATATTTAAAATAGTACCTCCCATTCCTTATAGCCCCATTTCACTTTATTTGTAGGTTTTCATTCCAGGTTTGAAAATATACAGACGCATTTCAGTTTATTTAGAAAATTAGTGAGTAGTAGTTGGTGGAAATACAATAGGTGTGTCCAAACAGTCCAATCAGCATTTAGAATTATGTAACCATGGAGATTTAAATATTTGGGTTAGGAAAGAGGCAGGATGGCATAGATCTGGACATGTCACTTTTTAATTTTGTCTGGGTCATAACCAGAAATTCACCTTATATTTTCAAAAACAAATCGTTTTCACCATTTATTTCAACATATCACCTGAAGGGGAAGAGTTTTGTTTTTAAACATGAAAATTTTTTTTGGCCACCCCAGTGTTTTAGAAAAGTTATGTATTTCATACTATTTTTTAGTATTTATTGCCAAGTGAATAATTATAAATGAAAATAGAATGGTTCTTTTGTGAATATTGCACAGTAACATGTGCATCAAATGAATTTATAAATATTTAATAATTACCTATATTGAAGTTTTATCAATGAAAGAATGAAGAAAATTTAGAGAGATTCAGGCGAGTTCATCTTTGCTTCTTTGTCTTGTAAAATTTATATATATATATATATATATATATATATATAGATAGATAGATAGATAGAGAGATAGATTACATTTTTTATATACCGCCCCTTTCTGTTCAGTTTTGTTTAACCCAATTCTCAATTTTAGCGAGCTCCCATTCCTTAACCCTTTTAGATTATTAATCTAGACATGCCAAATTTCCCATCTCTTCACTTACAACTCTATCAAAAGGTTAAAAACCCAAAATAGACTGATTTTCAAAAAAGATTTTTTCTGACGTAAATTTCTCAAATCTTAATTGTTATTTATTTTTTTATTTCTTTATCTTTTTATTTTTTATTTCTCTTTTTAATCTTATTTTTATTCTCATTTTTGAATATAGACGGACTGTTGCTGTGGAGGCGTGAAATCTCTCTTAGGGATTTCATGTTGAAATGTTCATTCAACATTTTTGAATTTTGAAAAATTGTTTTAATTTAATATATATATATATATATATATATATGTGTGTGTGTGTGTGTGTGTGTGTGTGTAATTTTATTTTTTGTTTAAGTATTTTACATTGCGACATGTAAATTTCTATATTTCGAGATTTAAAAGTAATATTGAGTTACTTTGGTGAAAATGATTTACATTTGAAAATGGACAACACTATGTTTGTTTATTAAAAGTTAATATGGTGGTAGTATGCAGAACAAAATCATTAAATCATGCTCTACGTTGTTTGGAGCGCTTCTTTTTAACCCTAAAAGCCAGAAAACTCTGGACTCTTAACTTGTTGGTTATCCCCATCTGGATAAACATGCGTGTGTGTGTGTGTGTGTGTGTGTGTGTGTGTGTTTGGGTGCGTGCTTGCATGTATGCGTGTGTGTGTGCGTGTGAGTGTGATAAAATGTATTTTTAAGTGTGCTATCATTACAGCTAAATGTGCTCAATATTAGAAAGCGAACGTATGGAAATATTAAAGTGTAAGCCGAGGTCAACACTGAATTTTGACAGCTTTTTTCATGCAAGAACACAACCCTCAGACCTAAGGAATACATTCATATCTGAAACAGACTGTCGCTTTTCGTTGTTCAATTCAGTGACCATTTTCCAAAAAAAAAAAAATACACACACACACATATATTTATATAACTTTATGGATCTAATTATTAGATATTGTTGCCTTTCATAAGAAACTTTATAGATAACCCATATGAAAATATTTATACACACGACTCCACCCAACACAGACACACATGCATATATATATATATATATATATATATATATATATATAAATGAGATTATAACTATACTCGTCACGAAAACCTTCCTCAAAAACTATCGAACGAAGTAAAAAATGGTTGTAAAAACAGAAAGAGCTTAGGGCATGAATGTCAGTCAAAAGTGTTCGGACCGAAATCAGCACGAAGTCCCCGACCCCAGAAAAAAAAAACCGACACAAGTAATCATCTAATAGAAAGCGCTCAATACAAAGATAGAGCAAACTAAATAAATAGCACCTAATGATCCAGACGAACCTACCTAGGTAGGATCGTCTGGATGGATCGTCTGGATGGATCGTCAGGAAAAGCCGGCTCCAGCTTTCCATGACGATCGGTTTAGGTGAAACCTCTGTAGGTTCGTCTGTTTCATTAGGTGCTATATATATATATATATATATATATATATATATATGTGTGTGTGTGTGTGTGTGTTAGGTATAACACATAAACACACACATATATATATATATATATATATATATATATAGGTGATAGACAAAATGAGACATATGACTATGTACACGCATTTTTGCACAGATTGCTATTCATGCTCACTGAGATTTTATACTTCATTGCAGAACCTTTTTTTTTTGTTCGTGTTTTCCAGAATTCTTTTTAATCACATCAATATCTCGTGCCTGGAGTCCATTTGTCACAATTGTAATAATGGATTCCCCTTATCGTTTTACGATGAAAGAGGAGACCGCAATAATCTATCACTTTTTACTCGAAGATTCTCTCTCTCTCTCTCTCTCTCTCTCTCTCTTTTAAGATGGTGGGTCGGTGGTTCGACAAGCAACCTGCACGATCTAATGGATTTTACGCGACTCCTGCTTGCAGTTGTATAAAAGCGCGCTCAAGTTCTCTTTGCACTTCTAGACGTACACGAATTTCTTCTGTGCTTTTGTCTGCACTGTTCTTGGAGGCAACTAAAAGTCGAGAATCGAGCAAAGATTACGGATGCACACCTGGAATACATCAGTATTTTTTACCATTTTTTTAAATGGATAAATGGCTTAGTGCATCTTTTAAGAAGTGAAACATATAAAGTATAATTATTTGAAAGGATTCGTTCGAATGGAAAACTGAGTTAAAATGGAATGTGTAGTCTGATGGTCGCTTCTGATGTGAAATCTTTCGCCCTTTAGGTAGCAGATATTTTTTATGCGTTATTCTGAAATCGATTTCTTTTTTGCATTCATATTTGTATTGAAATATGAGACCAAAATGATTCAATCAATGTTAACATAGATCTATAGTTATGCGCCTTTAGCGTATAGGCATGTGTTCTTGGAGTAGCGGATTTTCGTTCCGTTCATATCACAGATCATCTTTTGCCAATGCAGCTGGGATTCGATGCCTTTGATTTTGATGTTAAAATGGAACAACGTTTTTGTTTTTATTCAAGCACGTGATTTATCTTTACTTGCTGATATCTAACTTGCCATTTTTTGCCTGTTGTTTTACTTTTGATATAGGAGAAGCCTTTTCTTTATGTCCAGTGTCTCATTCAGGACGTAGGCAATCAAGGACTTCCTTTGCCTTGGTATATTGTCGTTCTTAACATTTCTCCTCTTTATATCTATCTCAAACCCCGGTCCGTCATCCACATCAAGTATGTCACACGCTGATTTTCTTGTCTCTCATTCATTCTATTTGTCCTGCGAGTATTAGATTCTCCAGGCCCTCCTTCCTCATTACGGGTCCCAGAAACCTAAGCTGTTATTTCCTGAGGCTAAGTATAAGGTTCCTTCATGTTTTCAACCTCTCCAAACCCTTGTCATTGATCACATATTTAGTCGATGGTATCCCTAATATCTTTATGTAGAAAAATATGATAAATAAATTTTAAATATTCGATAAATCGTGGTTAACTGAATGATAAAATGAAAGAAATATGAATCTTATGTAATGTGTGGCGTCATTTAAAAAGAAAATTTCTTCAGGTTAAATATTTTTATTGATAGCATTTTACTGTCACTCCAAAAATATGTTCCCCTCAAAATTCGCCCATGCATTAAATATTGTCGCCATATCTGGTCTGATGATCTGTCTTTCTCAAGGTTCTTGACGAAATCCAAAGAACCTGTAATGAATTCAATGCTGACCTGAGATTTTGACATCTTTCAATTTCTCACTGATGTTACGTGGATTCTCTCTGTCTTTTCTACAAATATATTCATGGCAACTGCTCAGACAATCTCCCCCACCCCAATACAGAAATTTAAGCGTGTCGCAAGATTGGTAAAGAGACTCTAAGCATTTTACTTTTGAACTACTTAGATGCAGCAATCTCTTCTATTCTAATACTTCTGATTTCTTCCTTCTCTGTTGATATCAAGCGCATTATGAAAAAAAACCTCCTCGGCAAAAAATGTGCCTCCTCATCACCGATAAAATGCAACCGCAACTTCTACTCCAACAGTTTCTTTCCTCGCACTTCCTGACTGTGGAATTCTCTTCCACACGATTGCTTCCCCGACGGCTACAATCTCCAGGAGTTTAAATGTAAGGTCAATAGACACCTCCTAACACACTAACCTGCTCCCATTCTATCAAACACTCTTCCCATTTGCCCAACCCTCATCCTCGCTATCCTTACTCATCTGTCACCTTCCTCCTGATATTCCCTATGTCTAACCACTCCTTCTCTTTACCTTCCCCTATGTAGCCCCATGCGCAATAGTGGCAGTGGAATGCCTTGCTTGGGGTGAGATGATTAAAAAAAAAAAAAGTAAACTACCGAGAAATCAGCAATTTTGACTGTAAGTACCATTATATCTAAACTTATTTATAAATGGAACTTTGTGTGTGTGTGTGTGTGTGTGTGTGTGTGTGTGTGTGTGTATCTGTCTGTGTGTGTGTGGGGGGGGGGGGGTCCGTTACCTATAGACTCCAAAACGGCTGAACCGTTTATATATATATAATACAGCTCTGTTCATACACTGAGCATTGTTTATTCACGTCTGAATATTAATACTGTACATATTTACACGCTCCTCATATTTATATTTATCAATTTCTGTCAATCTGTCACTATATATATATATATATATATATCAATTTCATTAAAAACGACTAATATACACTCAGAAAAGAAAAAAACAGAGAAATTATGGGAAAATTATAAGAACCCAAGAAAAATTAGATAAAAAGCATCACCACTCTACATTGTCCGCAGTTGTTATTGAAACTTGTATAAAAATGGGATTGCTTCCCAAATATACAATCATATTTCATGGAATGTTACGGAAACCTCCGGAGGTTTACGAAATGGATTCCGACATATGTTTTAACATTATTTTTAAAAATATCGTATTCGAATATATACCCTGTTTTTAACTTAGAAGTATATTTATAAATATCTACTGGCCTGAATATTTTTTTTTAAAAATTGTTAGGAAAATATGTGTTATTCTATAAGATTCGAATCTGCAACCCCTTAACAGAGAAGGTTCAATCTTTGTTTTTAGCAGTTTTATCGCCTTCCTTTGAGTGAAATGGTATTGTGGAACATTCACCCATGATCAATATAGTCTTAACCTCTTCAGGTAAAGAGTCAAACCTATATATATATATATATATATATATATATATATATTTTTTAATCATTTCACTCCGAGCAAGGCGGAAACGCCACTGATGTGCAGGGGTTTACATAAATGTAAAAAGATTAATTAGAAAAGAGTGAGGAGTACAAACTAGTTAGAAAGGAACAATACAAAGCTGAAAAAGCAGGTGCGATGACAGATACATAGGTGGAGAGAAAGGGAAGGTTAGTCAGGGGTGGGGAGAGAGCTAGAGTCCAGTGGTTAGTAGGTGAGTATTAACTTTGCATTTAAATTTCTGGAGGTTGTAGCCGTCAGGAAAGCAAGAATAAGGGAGCGAGTTCCACAGGTGGGAAGTGCGAGAGAGGAAACTGCAGGAGTAGAATTGTCGTCTGCATTTGGCTAACCTGACTGTGAATGGGTGGGACCCAGTTGCCAGTCTGGTTGCACGAGTAAACACCTGTTGAGGAGGCATCAGTGACTTAAGCTCATCCGAGCAGAAATCGCACTTTCTTCCTATTCTTAGATTCATACAGGAATCGCCCCTTTTTGAATGACTCTGAGACACTGAACTGTGTGAACAATTAATGAAGAGTAAAACTATCTGCGTTAAACTTTTGGGAAATGTCAACAATTCTTAAAACTGTGTCTGGGAAGATGTCCAGGGTACGATGTCGAAATTATATTTTATTCTTTTTCTTATTATTGGTGCTTTTTAGAGTAAACGAAATTATCATTATAGATTGCAATGTGTAAATTGACGCCATGTTATTTTATTGCTTTTTAGAGTAAGCAAAGTTATAATTATAAATTGCAATGTGTAATTTGTCGCCAATTTATTTTATTGCTTTTTAGAGTAAGCGAAATTTTAATTATAGATTGCAATGTGTAAATTGTCGCCATTTTATTTTATTGCTTTTTAGAGTAAGCGAAATTATAATTATAGATTCAAATGTGTAAATTGTCGCCATTTTATTTTATTGCTTTTTAGAGTAAGCGAAATTATAATTATAGATTCCAATGTGTAAATTGTCGCCATTTTATTTTATTGCTTTTTAGAGTAAGCGAAATAATAATTATAGATTGCAATGTGTAAATTGTCACTATTTTATGTTATTGCTTTTTAGAGTAAGCAAAATTATAATTATAGATTGCAATGTGTAAATTGTCGCCATTTTATTTTATTGCTTTTTAGAGTAAGCGAAATTATAATTATAGATTGCAATGTGTAATTTGTCGCCATTTTATTTTATTGCTTTTTAGAGTAAGCGAAATTATAATTATAGATTCCAATGTGTAAATTGTTGCCATTTTATTTTATTGCTTTTTAGAGTAAGCGAAATTATAATTATAGATTCCAATGTGTAAATTGTTGCCATTTTATTTTATTTTGCGCATGCGCGTTAGTTATTTTATTTTTTATTTTTTGACTGCACAGTTTATTAGGGTCAGCTGGGCACAGTCTGTGAGAAAATGAGCACCATGGCGCAATTCTTACCTTTAGAAATTTGAAAATGACATGCTATTCTGCTGGGCATTCACACCAGAATCTCGAATGTGAACATTTCAAGGAAGTTGGGTGTCAGTTTGTGTACAGTGCAGAGAATTCAAACAGAGTTGGATGATATATGCAGTTAACATCATGGTGTTTAGAGTGATCACTAGTGATACTGACTCCATTCATCTTCACAGTGAGCCTCAAACTCAACACAGTGGCCTATATCAATTGCTTTGAGATGGTAGTGCCACCCTGGCTTAAAAGGTTGGCTGCAGGAAGACCCTATGTCATCTAACTCTTCAGACTTTACTCCCTAAATTATGATGTGTAGCGGGCAGTTGAGCAAGATCCTAACAAAACTCGTTGTAACACCGAAGATGAACTGATTAAAAAGGTAATTTTTTCGTTTCACCGCAAGCAAGGCGATGCCGCTACCGGTGCGCAGGGGGCTACATAAGAGAATATTGAAAGTTTAACCAGGAGGAGAGGAAAGAGGAAGACGAACGAGTTACAGGGAGTATCGGAGAAAGGGGAAGAGAAGGATGGGAATACCGATATGAAGACAGTTGCAAGGGTAAAGTGAGAAAGGAAAATAAGATAGACGGGGTGATGGGAAAAAGATGAGAGAAGAACTGAAGTCAAGCGGATAATTGCATTTAAATTCTTGGAGATTTTAGCCGTCAAGGAAACAAGGATACGGAAGGGAATTTCACATGCGAGAAGTGCGAGAAGGGAAGCTGAAAAGAGTGGCGGCTGCATATGACACACATTCACAAACTTAAACAAAAAAAAAGTCCAGAAAATATGTAGTTAATTTAGAAGTCGTTTGGAAGCCGTGGCGATTTTATTGAAGAAATTCACTCTTTAGTATATGAAGATATTTTTGTGTCATTTTTGTAGATATAACTTGTTTAAATTTTTTTTTTTAATCATACCATTCCGAGTAAGGCGGTAACGCCACTGATGTGCAGGGGCTACGTAAGAGTGAAAAGATTGGAAAAGAGAAAGCCGGAAACCACATCCTAAACAGGTAACAAGGGATGAGCCTCTTCACTTGTTCTATAGAGGTGGCTGGAGTGTGAACCGGGCGATAGTTTAGTCTATCTACTCCAATTGAAAAAAAAAGAGTGAGAAGATTGGAAAAGAGAAAGCCGGACATCAAATCCTAAACAGGGAACGAGGGATGAGCCTCTTCACCTGTTCAATAGACGTTGGTGGAGTGTGAACCTGTTAAAATGAGATGTCAGTGTGATTTTTATTTTGCGTTATTTAGACGACAATTCGTCCATTGCACCTTGTAAATACGTCGCAATATTTACAATAGCAGAATTTACAAGAATTCAGACAGAGCAGATATTTTTGTTGAAATCAGAGGAATTAAGGTCAAATGATCGGATTTATCTGAGGCAAAGAATAAGAGCAGACAGATTTGGCATGATCCTCTGAACAAACCATCGGTGTGAACAGAAGCGGAAAAGTGAATGAAAAAGAGGATTAGGTTAAAACATAAGTAGGTGAAAATATATAGATAGATCTTTCTGTTTCAATCCTTGCCTATCTACCTCTTCTTGTTTATTGATCTAATTCCGTTTTTATCTATCTATCTATCTATCTATCTATCTATCTATCTATCTATCTATCTATCTATCTATCTATCTATCTTTGTCTCTCATTTTTTATAAATCTATCTATCTATATATCTATCTAATCACTTGTCTCTTATTTTTTTATCTCTTGTCTCTTATTTTTTTTCCAAAATCTATCTATCTATCTATCTATCTATCTATCTATCTATTGTCTCTTAATTTTTTACAAAATCTAAATTATGATAGCTAAATAAATACAGATCAACAGATAAATACGAACAGACGGAGATAGATAGATAGATAGATAGATAGATAGATAGATAGATAGATATTGAACAGACTGAGATAGATAGATAGATAGATAGATAGATAGATAGATAGATAATTATGGACAGACTGAGATATATTTATAGATAAATATGTGAAGACTGAGATCGATCGATCGATAGATAGATAGATAGATAGATAGATAGATAGATAGATAGATAGATAGATAGATATGAACAGACTAAAATAGATATATACGAACAGACTGAGATAGACAGATACCAACAGACTGAGATAGATAGATAGATAGATAGATAGATAGATAGATAGATAGATAGATAGATAGACTAGGATAGATAGATAGATAGATAGATAGATAGATAGATAGATAGATAGATAGATAGAATTTAAGAATTTGTGTCCCCTTTACGCCGTTAGCGCTAACAGGAAGAAAAAGCAGTGAATTTATTTGTCTAGTCGGAATTTATGTCAGGAGCTGAAATTCCTCGGAAGCTTTTTACATATTATGGCGACAGTACCCTACTGCGTAGAACTGTGTATGAGTGGAACGAATATTTTAAAAGAGGCCGAGCCCGCATGACGAACGAAGAAGAGCGTTCCCATGAATCGCCGTCATTGACAAGAAAATTCAAGGAGGTCGCATGCACTCTGTAGATTCAAATAACTGCCTTTTGTTCCTATTTAGTGCGCACAGTGGCCATGTTTACGCTGTTATACTAGCCAGCAAGAAAACTGGCGCGGTCAAGCACAAACTTCGTTCACGTGACCACAATCATATCAACTATAAGCACGCATGAGCAGAAGGCAGAGTAACAATACTGAGATATGTTATCGTGAAAGTGCGAATAAGTTGTGACTTAGCTTCGTATATTAATTGACTACTGTGCCCACCTATATATATATATATATATATATATACAGTTCTGTCTGACTATATATATATATATATATAGTCAAATAGATCGATAATAATAGTGCGAATACGTTGTGACTTAGCTTCATATATAAATTGACTACTGCGCCCACTTATATATATATATATATATATATGTGTGTGTGTGTGTGTGTGTGTGTGTGTGTGTGTGTGTGTGTATATAGTTCTGTTTGACTATATATATATATATATATAGTGAGATAGATCTGTTTTGCTGTATCACTGCTTATCAGTACGGTTAGACATCTGATTGCTTCTAGCCAGGATTGAAACACGACCGAATTGACAACAGTCGGCGATTCTATGGGTGCTCGGTTGAGGAAAGCGGACTTTAGTGTGCTATATACAATGTAAACAGACGACAGTAGCTGAGAGTGTTCAAATTCATTACTGAATGAACGATGCGTACATGCTAGAGTAGCTATTGTTTTTTCAAAGTCTACCATTTCTCCATAGTGCTCAATCAATGCGAGAGCGTAAATAGTCATCCGCAGACAGATCTGTTTTGCTGTATCACAGCTCATCGGTAAGGTTAGACATCCGATTGCTTCAAGCCAGAATTGAAACTCGACCGAATTGACGATTCTACCTCTGAGCTATGGGCACTCGGTAGAGGAAGGCGGACTTTAGCGTGTTATATACAATGTAAACATACAATGTAAACATACGCCAGTAGCTGAGAGCGTTCAAAGTCATTACTGAATGAATGAGATAGATGTCTGTATATCGATATCTCTCTCTTTCTCTCTCTTTCTTTCTTTCTTTCTCTCTCTCTCTCGCTCTCTCACTCTCTCTCTCTCTCTCTACACACACACACACGAGCACACAAACAGACACAACCACGCACTAGATAGATAGATAGATAGATAGATAGATAGATAGATAGATAGATAGATTTTGGAAAAATGAAAGACAAGGATAGATAGATAGATAGATAGATAGATAGATAGATAGATAGATAGATAGATAGATAGATTTTGGAAAAATGATAGACAAGGATAGATAGATAGATAGATAGATAGATAGATAGATAGATAGATAGATAGATTTTGGAAAAAAATGAAACAATAGATAGATAGATAGATAGATAGATAGATAGATAGATAGATAGATAGATAGATAGATAGATAGATTGGGATGCCAAAATTACTATGAAAACCAAAATGCTGTCAGTCAGTGAGATACTGAAAGGAAAGTGATTTAAGGCGAGCAGTTTTTACAATAAATTACTCGATATCAAATTTAAAGAAATAATAGTATTAATACAAATAATTTATGACTTCACTGATTAATGTTACCATCCGCATCCGATCCGACTCAAGAGTTTTGTACAGAGAGAAGTCCGTCCACTAGTCTCTAGTAATTGTTGGAATTTGTTTCAGTCAACATTTAGGAAAGGCATGCATCCACATCAGTGTGCGCATTACATTGGTGTGTAAATGAATAGATCATAAATTCCTATGACGATGGCCCTGTTTGCATTAAGATGATTAACCTGTTACATGCATTGACAACCATGACATAGGCCAATCTGCTTCTTATTATTGTTTTAATTGCTGTTTTGATTATTTAGACGGGTTTTGTTGAAGATAACGATCACGTTACGTTTATCATATGTTTAATCAATATCATGTTGACTAATTAATTTCTATATATTGCTAAAATGTCTATAAGAATTCTTTCTAAGAATCCGATTTTTTAACTGAATTCAATTATTTTCAGGAATAAAATAAATTCAAAGTCTGGTGAGAGAATTTGAATTTTTTTTAATTTGACGTTTTGAATGTTTTTTTACGTCACACGAAAGTAATGTTATTTTTTAATTTCGAAAACTTGTTGGTGTCCCACGAACCATCTGCGCATTTAAATTCATTTCAGAGTGCCTGTTCTAGAATCATAAGAGATTTTGCTGATCATTGTTTTTACTTAATATCAGTCAGTCATTTCAGTTCTATAGAACCCCATCTGACCTGCTATTCAACCCATATTAACATTTGTCAGTTAATTCCCATACGTGCTACACGCTTATTCGATCATGTCTTCTTCGATACATAAGTGATGCGACAGAAGATTTTCCCGTGGTAGGTTGCCATTACTCTCCTTGGTAGACTAGTTGTTAACTAAGTCTACAGAAGCCAATCTGTCCTGCTAATCAACCCATATAAACAGCAGTCAGTTAATTACGTGATACACGCTTGTATGATCATGTCACTTTCAGTCAATGATTGACTTGGCAGAGGGTTTTCCTGTAGTAGGGTGTAATTTTTTGGCAGTAGACTGGTTGCCAGCCAAAGCTATAGCTACTATTCACCTCATATTAACATGTCAGTTAATTCCCATACGTGGTATTGCTTGTGTGATCATGTCTCGAAAGAGACATGACTGACTAGGCAGAAGATTTTCCCGCAGTAGGTTGACATTATTTTCTTCTTTTTTTTTTAATCATCTCAACCCAAGCAATGCATTCCACTGCCACTATTGCGCATGGGGCTACATAGGGGAAGGTAAAGAGAAGTAGTGGTTAGACATAGGGAATGTCAGGAGGAAGGTGACAGATGAGTAAGGATAGCGAGGATGAGGGTTGGGCAGATGGGAAGAGTGTTTGATAGAATGGGAGCAGGTTAGTGTGTTAGGAGGTGTCTATTGACCTTACATTTAAACTCCTGGAGATTGTAGCCGTCGGGGAAGCAATCGTGTGGAAGAGAATTCCACAGTCGGGAAGTGCGAGGAAAGAAACTGTTGGAGTAGAAGTTACGGCTGCATTTTATCGGTTTCACTGTAAAAGGGTGTGATCTAGTTGCTAATCTAGTATCTCGTTCAAATTCGTATTTAGCGGGCACTAGTGATCTAAGTTCATCGGAGCAGAAGCCGTTTTCTGTAGTGGTTTTCAATCAAGGTTATAGAATCAAATTTGTCTCACTATTCAGACCATATTAACACCATTCAGTTAATTGTCACACTTGATAACTCAGTTTGTTCTGCTATTTAACCCATAGCTAATACGAGAAGATATAGGTTATTTGTGCGTAAGTGAAAAAAAACGAATTTGTATTTAATATATAATTAACGTAATATGTAGTTTCTAAAAGCTAACATACTATTTTTCTCACTCTCATTGTATTGTTCACAAGGAACTGTATTACATTATTGCAATTCTTTATTTCTGTGTAGCAATTTGGTCGTAATTAAGACAAGTGAATGCACGAGAAAGAGTTGTAGTTTTTATTCTATAATTTCTTCAGTTATTTAACAAAATATAACCGCAAGTATAACGGTAGTATTAACCTTTTTCTTATAAGAAAACATCCCGAATTCCATGAACTATCAACTAGTAGTAATATTCGTTAAAAATATATAAAACTATTCGTCTATGTGCCTTGTCCTTTCAGGACGTAGGCGATCATGGCCTTCCACGTCTCCCTATGCCTGGTGGCTTTTAGCACGCTTTCTCCAGTAACATCTTGCAACCCCCGTTCTGTCATCCACCTTCTCAGGCTCTTCAAATATGTTATCCACTGCTTTCCTCTGTCTGTTTTCCTCTCTAACTGGCCTGTTAGTATCAGGTTCTCCAAGCCCTCCTTCCTCATTGCATGTCACATGAACTTCAGTTTTCTCTTCCTGATACTCAATACTAATTTCCTTTTCGTTTCCTTCCTTTCCAAAACCACATCATTGCTTACATGCTCAATCTATGATATTCGCAGCCTCCTTCTGTAGAACCACATTTCAGTTACTTCAAGTTTTTCCTTTATCTTCGATGATATTGTCCAGCATTCACTGCCATATTGAAGAACTGACATCACATAGCAATCTAGTACTCTCTTCTTTGTTACTAGTGAAAGTTTCTTGTGTCTTAATACTTTACCCAGTTTCTGGAACGAATCCTTCGCCATGTCAACTCGCCTCCGATCTCTGTATTGCACTTTCCGTCTTCCTAGGTATTTGATTTTTTGTACCTGTTTGATTCTAGT
This sequence comes from Ascarosepion bandense, assembly GCA_037127315.1. Taxonomy (NCBI): domain Eukaryota; kingdom Metazoa; phylum Mollusca; class Cephalopoda; order Sepiida; family Sepiidae; genus Ascarosepion; species Ascarosepion bandense. Next base: position 5,495,051 of record JBBBDQ010000516.1, read on the forward strand.
ATCTCTCACCTGTATTTGACATTTGGGCTGCTCTTTTCGCAGATTACCATGCATTCAATTTTCTTGCAGTTTATTTGTATTTCTTTTTTGTCACTCTCTTCAGCTTCCTTCTGTAGGAGGTCTTGTAGTTTCTTTTCCGTGTCTGCAACCAGTACTGTATCATCTGCGAACCTTATGTTGTCCAAATTGTAGCCTCCGATGACAAATCCTCGCATAACATCTAGGGTCCTCAAAATAGTCTCGCTCTACAGCGAGAATATATCAAATTTTTCTCTTAAAAAATATTCGGGATAATAGTTTTCTCAACTCTTAGTAGTTGATAACGTTCTTTCAAGCAATGATGGATGTTTCATTTCTAACCATTTATATAAAATAATTTAAAAGGTCTACACCTTGATTATGCTATTATTTTCTCTTGGAGTTTTATGTGTTATTCATTTAATTGTTACTGCTTTTGAAGGGCCTCAAAAATATGTTTTTTTACCACTTGGCAATGTTCTTTGTGATTCTGCAGGGCCAGGCCACAAGGTTCTGAGAAATAAGATCTTCGCCAAAACCTTCATGCTTTACTCGCTAAAAGCCATTTTTAAACGTTAGTGAGAGTAACCGGTTGTATCCAGCTCGTATTTAAGAATTATCCGAACTGGTTTGATGTCCTGCAGGACATTCGTTCTGAAAGTCTTGACCTAAGGAAGCTATTTAAGAACATGACTTTGTTGTTTTGTTTTTGTAGGAAGGTACATTTGAGCGAAATTATTTCGAATGCATCCAATTCTAGGTTCAATTGTTCTATATCCAGTGTTTTTTGTTTTTTGTTGTTTTTTAAAACTTGGTATTCAGGATATGAATGTGCGTTATGGAGCAGTGGATATCAGCACGGGACAAAAAATATAGAACGTCTACGCCGAGTTCGAAATCCAGTTGAGATCTTTGCATTCACTTTACGCGCAAATATTCTAGGGAAAGATAGTAATCCAACTTCCAGCTATGGGATAAGTAACAATACAGGTTTTGTAGTCTTGGTTGGCAACCAGTCTAGCGCAAAAATTAATGGCAACCTACTGCGGAAAAATCATCTACCTGGTCAGTTATGTCTCGAAAGAGACATGATCGCCTACGCGTGTATCATGTATGGCTCTTAACTGACTGACTGATTGAGGGTATGTAGTCTTACATTTATCGTTAGGGCATTTGTAAACCCCGTTGAGGATCTCGTTTCGATATGGTGGTATTCTTCTTCTTCTATTTCATCTTCAATGTACCGTGTACCTTCAGGGTATTTCCTCACTTTATAGCTCTTAATAAGTCTTTTTTTTCTGTTTTTATAGATCCTAAACACTGTTCTTGCAGCCACTTACACAATCTCGTTAGCTAGGACATGCAATGTTTTCCTCTGTATCTCTTGCCTTGAATCTATCCTGTGTGTATCGAAATTTCCAATCCGTCCTCTCTCATTATGTGCCATTAAAATTTCAACTCTATTTTTGATGTGATTTATAAATCTCTGTTTTGATTCCGTTTTCTATCAAACTTCAACATTGTTCACTTGTTCAGTCGATGGTATTCTCAGCATCCTTCTGTAGAATCAAATTTCTGTTGCTTCAAATCTCATCTTCATCTGTTAAAAGATTGTCTAATATCCAGAGGCATATAGGAAGACTGTCATAACAGTTCAGTCATCTTTTTTTTTGTTTCTAACAAAACTTTTCTTTTTCTAAATAGTATGCTTAAATTTTGGAAGTCCTCCTTTGCTATCTGTATGCATTTTCGAAAATTGGAGAACTGAGTTCGAATTTCAGTCAGGTTTGTTACTTTCCCTCCCGCACAAGTAACTTTGGGAAAAAGTATAAATGCATCTCTTTCTGTTGTGGATTCCGGGTGAGGAACGGCACAAAATAATGAACAACAAAACAGATATTTGAGATAGAAAAAATAAGTTATATTAAACGTAAAGATACAAACTGGAACGCAAGTTAGTAATCCAGGAATACGATTAGTAAGGAATATATATATATATACAAGTCTTTGAAGTGAAGCCGTGCTAATATTAGTATGTCCATGTAATACTATTCTGGCTGAGTGGATCTCAGAGCTACTATGACTACTAACGCGGTATTCTCTGTGAAACTTCGGTATCGTTCGGTCTTTTACGGTAACCTAGGGATCTCATACGGTAACTCATGGATCGGATCCTGATCTCTCTATGGCAGGAGTATATGTATACTCAAGTCAAGTCCATCATAATAGAAAAAAGGGGAGATCGCGCAACACTTTTTCCAAGTTAAGGCTGACAAAAGAATTGATAAAATTAAAATTTATTGGGAAACTATTGGCATCTCTAAAGATTTTTTTTTACCTGCAATATTATAAGCATTAAGCATACAGCCGTAAAATATGATTTGGATTGAAATAACCCACAACGAGTTGATAACAGTTCCAACCAGGGCCGTAGCTGATGCTAAAAAAACACCGGGCACAGAGAAAATTGCCCGGATTTGTTAGTGTCATCCGTTTCCAGAAACTATGATTTTTGCGGATTTTTTCGGCTATTCTAATGGAAATTAGGCACAGAACGTGAACGAAAGCAGGAAATTGGATTTGGACTTTCTGAGTATAACCAGTCTTTTCTCCCAAAATTAATAGACAAACAGATTTTTACTGCGTTCATTCGGATGTTTTCTTCGTTTTTCTTTCTTTCTTTCTTTCTTTCTTTCTTTCTTTCTTTCTTTCTTTCTTTCTTCGTGAATTGTTTAGTTTGATTTCTGACTCAGACATTTTTCCTTGCCCGGATTTTCACTATGATTACACGGATCGGCCCGGACCAGTGCCCGGTAGTCAGATACGGCCATGGTAGTGAGTTCAGATTAGTCTTGGATGCAAGAGAAGTACATGTGTACAAAAAGATCTCTCTCTAATTAGAAAGAGTTTGCATCTATTTCAACCATTTAATATAAGACTATAATTGTTTAGGTTGATTTCTGACGAAGACATTTTTCCTTGGCCGGATTTTCACTATGATTGCACGGATCGGCCCGGAACCGTGGCTGTTGTGCCCGGTAATCAGATACGGTCATGGTTCCAACAACCTTCATAGTTGTCAGAGCTTCAATCTCTTGTTAAAAACGAGGATTTTGAATTTCGAAATAGTACCTTCACAAAATGTCTACAGCAATTGATCTTGTATCGAACTCTTATTGGCTCCGCAAGTATGCGCACTTTTTTAAAGTACAAATAACTGTTATCGTGTCCGTTTGCTTTCTTTGCTTCGTTGTATCAATAATTTGCTATCAGTAACTTAAGAAAATTGAAACTCAAAAAATTACAGCGAAAACCAAACTTAATTTTACGCCTACTTTTTTCCCCCTGGTTTATTTTACCCTTGCAGTCAAATAAAATCCAATATTAAATGACACAAACATACCTATACAGATTTGAAGAAATGAATATCTAAAAAAAAAAAAATTAAACGGAAAAATAAAGTTAGCAAATTAAGAATTGCGAAACATTTTTAATTTAAATTCGAATTGTTGCTGTGAGACATTTTTAATGAGGCGAAAGAACGAACGAAGACATGAGCTTGGAAAAATTCTAACGTCGCAATTGTAAGATTGCAAAGTGTGCAATAGAAATATTAAGAAACACTCATGGGAGATATTAAAAAAAGGAAAAAACAATTTAAGAAACAGGAAGGAAATTAGATGGCGTCAGGATGGAAGGAAGATAGAAAAGAAAAGAATGACGATAGAAGGAAGGAAAGAAAAAAAAAGAAGAAAAGGAGGAATATATATATATATATATATATATATATATATATAAAGGAGACGGAGAATACGTTCTTTCTATGGGAAAGAGAGAGAGAGAATGAGAAAGAGACTGAGAGGAATAGACGAGGAAAGAAAATAAAAAAAGAAGTAAACAATGAGTATCTATGGAAATGGGAAGAAGAAGAGAGTGAAAGAAAAAGAACCAGAATAAGAAATGGAGAGAGAGAGAGATAGAAAGAGAAAGAGAGAAAGTGAAAGAAAGAAAGGAAGAAAGAAAGAAAGTAAAAGAGTGTGAAAGAGAGAGAGAGAGAGTTGGTGGGAAGAAAAGAGAAAAAGTGTTAGAAAAAGGATAGGGAAAAATGGATATATAAAGAAGGAAATATTTCATAGAAGGTCAGATAGAGAGAGAGAGAGAGAGAGAGAGAAGCAAAGAAAGAGGAGGAGGTCAGATAGAGAGATAAAGAGAAGGAAAGACAGAGAAGATCAGAAAGAAAGAAAGAAAGAAAGAAAGAAAGAAAGAAAGAGAGAGAAAACGAAAAAAAATGATATTTTGTTTTTTATCTATCTATCTATATATCTATCTATCTATCTATCTATTTCAACCTGTCTATCTATCTATCTATCTATCTATCTATCTATCTATCTATCTATCTCTGTCTTTTCTTTTCTTATCTATCTATCTATCTATCTATCTATCTATCTATCTCTGTCTTTTCATTATCTTATCTATCTATCTATCTATCTATCTATCTCTGTCTTTTCATTATCTATCTATCTATCTATCTATCTATCTATCTACCTATCTCTGTCTTTTCATTATCTATCTATCTATCTATCTATCTATCTATCTATCTATCTATCTATCTATCTATCTATCTATTTCAACCTGTCTCTATCTATCTATCTATCTATCTATCTATCTATCTATCTATCTATCTATCTCTGTCTTTTCATTATCATATCTATCTATCTATCTATCTATCTATCTATCTATCTATCTCTGTCTTTTCATTATCTATCTATCTATCTATCTATCTATCTATCTATCTATCTATCTTTTCATTATCTATCTTTTCATTATCTATCTATCTATCTATCTATCTATCTATCTATCTATCTATCTATCTATCTATCTATCGATTCCTGTGATAATGGCTGATGGAACCATATGACGTGTTTTGTAACCAATTAATATAAGAAGAATTCGTTCATAATTTTCTATAAAATATTGAATATCACACCCAGTGAAATTATCTAGGTGGAATAAACGTCACGTGTGTATGTGTGAGGGAGAGAATACAGATAAAATTAAGATCTATAATAACACACACACACACACACACACACACACACATATATATATATATATATATATATATATATATATATACCTGTGATATAGATATAAAAAAAATGTTTTTCTCGGAACAATATGCCATGTAACATTAAGAATTCCTGTTGTCATTTATTTTTCAATCTAAACATGTATGCACTGACATAAGCATGAATTTTCTGATTTTTTTACTGTAGAATATATAACAAGATGTTTTGTTATAGAATTAGTGAATATAGATTGTAAATTATGAAAATCTATTGTAAATAATCAAGGTTGAATTATTACTTAAAGGATGGAAGATCTCTATTACGTATGCACACGTACTTGACCACACAGAAAACGCACACATGTACAACTATAAATAAATTTAAATAATTATGATGCTGAATTGAAAAAAAAAATTAAAAATGTACTATTTTTTAAGTTTCGAAAACGAAAACAAAGATAGATGATATCGATTCGGAAAAGTCTTGTGGTGGATAGGAAATTAAGAATTAAAAACAATTTTATTCTTCACTTTTACAAAAATTCACAATGACGTGTGAAATCCTGGTTCTGCCAAATAGAAAAGGGATTGACCACGTGCTTAAAGAATAAGTCGAAACCGGATTTTGAGAGTAGATGTTAAATTAATGTACTGACCAATGGAAGCGATTTGCAAGATTTGAGAAGAGTTAGCGATCCAGTGCGTAAACACTAAGTAGATATAAAAGGCAAAAGGAAGGTCAGCCAGTCAGATGGGAGCAGCGAGAAAGACACTAAAATCTAACGGGAGAAACTACAATTCGACTCGGACGTAAGGTCGCGTCGCAAATTTGTTGTCTTTCTCCTTCTTACTCGTGTGCTGATTCCTTTTACTTCTTCATTCTGAACATTTCTACTCAACGATAGCATACATCTACACATACTACTATGAACTTTCTCATTGAAGATTAACTTCTACAAACTCTGTTATCATTTTCTATCACTAAATTTCTATTTTAACATGCAAAATGTATATTTTTATACGTCCACAGATCCAAACTAATCCACACATTCCAACCTGCAGACAACTTTCTGATGAAAACGAAATAAATTCTAAGCTGTAAGGAGTTTGGTTATGCATGAGAGCTCCTTAAATAGTCAGTTCATACTTTGTACGATCGATTAAGGCGAAAATAGCGGTTATCCTGATAACAAGTTCGATACGTCTCTAGTTGTGTATATTTCTCGAATAAAACGTTTCTAGCTAGGCGAGTTGTTCGTAATTTCACTGTATAAGAAAATGAATATTAAAAAATTAAAAACGTACAGCGATAACAACTCAGGCATGTGTACCTGCTAAAAATAACCTTTATAAAATAAGAAATACATATTATCAACATTAGATGAATATATTTAACCAATAAAATAAACTTTTTATACTAACTACGCATTCACCACACTGTGTCTTGACTTGTAAATTCTAAAATATCTAAAAATTTAAATTCTAAAAGGTGGATAATGAGCCGGTTTTATGCTAGAGTTTAAAAAATGCAGACATCGTTATACACTATACTCTAAAAGGTGGATATTAATCCGATATTTTTTTTCTAAAATCAAAAAAAGGCAGATATCGGCCCGGTTTACACGAAATTCTAATAGGTAGATATTAATACGGTTTTGTGCACGAGTTAAAAAGGAAGTCCTCGGTCAAAATTACACTAGATTATAAAAGGTAGATATTTTAATCCGGTTTTGTGCTAAAGTAAAATATACAGATATCAGCACGGTTTGAACAAGATTGTAAATGATGGATGTTCATCTTGTGTTATGCCAGAATTAAAAAAAAGCAGACATCTGCCCGGTTTACTCTAGATTTCTAAATGGCAGATATTATTCCGATTTTGTGCTAGAATTTAAAAGGCAGACATCGGCCCGTTTTACAAAAGATTATAAAAGGGACCATAAAACCGGATTACACTAGCTTCAAAATATTGACCCCATCAAAATGATAGTTTACTCTAAATTTAAATTGAGAGAAATTGGTCAGCCATATACTTGATTAACAATGACTGACCTAAGTCTGGTTTAGACTAGATTAAAAAAAGGTTAAAACGGTTAATAGAGGTTTTATTTGAATTTGAGTCACAATACATATTTAGACCCGGATTATACTTGAGTGATAAGAAATATATACGCCCACTTATGTCCGTCAGTTAAGTGCCATGCATGATACACACTTTGGGCGATCATGTCTCGAAAGAGACATGACTAACTGGGCAGAAGATTATCCAGCAGTAGGTTGCGATTGCTGTCTGCAGTAGACTGGTTGCCAGCCAAGGCTATAGAACCCAATCAATCCTACTATTTAACCCATAACTGGAGGGAAGAGACGAATTAATACCTTTCTCAAGGGTGTTTGTGCGTAAGTGAATGCAAAGAATTCAAATGGAATTCGAACTCGGTTCCCCGATTTGTCGGGACTTGAGTTAAAATGAGCATTTATATCCGTAATCAAAAGTCTTGTTATACTCTTGAGTCACAAATTATGTACATGCCAGGGTTTACTTGAACAAAAGCCACACACAAAATCAGTTTATACTAAATTTGAAAGCATCCATTTAAAGATCGCCTCTTTGGAGAGGGATCTGCAAAAGATATATTCGGTATATTCTAAGCCTTACTGAAACGGTACACGCATGTCAAATATATTATTCTATGTTTGTATGCATTCAAAGCGTGGTATTCGTCGAGAACAAACCTTGTCTGACTCTCTGCCTCCGGGCGGAGAGGAACCAAGGTGAGGCACTGCCCTTCGGCAGAGCCTCGTCTGGGGAAAATAGACAATTGCCCGACACTGCCTTGTTCAGGGTTTGCGGGATATTTTTCGCCGAACTTAAGACCCCCGTGTTCCTACTATAAAATGGCCTTGTACCGCATCCAGCTTCAGTGTGGAGCACGGTAGCTACCCAAAGTGTAGTATCTGTCTTTTGGTAGACAAACTACATTTTATGTTTCAGTTGTCGTTCTGTCTTCAGGTAGATATCGAATCAGTTGTGTCTTTGTCATTGGGTAGAACCAACTGAAAATATTGAGTGCTACCCTATCTCGGGAAGCAGATATCCGTGGTATACATCACTCATTGTATTAAAGAGGGAATCGTTAGTAATACAGATGACAGGCGAAACCAATGTGCTTTTCGATGTGGACCGGGTGTACGTGCTTTGGCACCCCACAGAAAATTGGCCTCGTGTCACATATTTTCAGCGTGGGGCGGAAAGTAAATGCAGTCTCTTCCATATGTGAGTGCTAATTTCTTTAAGCTGTCTTTCCTCATTATATGTCCATCCATTAATGCATAATGCTTGTAATACATCACCTTTACCCGGCAAAAATATGATTGACATCAAAGGCAGAAAACACAAGCAGTGGTCGACAAAAATATGATTGACATCAAAGGCAGAGAACACACATACACGCACAAAGAGAAAGAGAGAGAGATAATACAGAAAGTGTTCGATACAATTATATTGTAGAACTTTTGAATAAAAATTGCGTGTTCATAAATTCCCTGCCATGTGAACGTTCAAATAAAACACCGTTACAAGAGCGTTCTCAAAAAGAAAAAACGGTAAACGGTAAAATCAGTTATTAAAAATCGCCTGAAGACACCACTGATGGTAGAAACCTGGCTAACGACTCTCCGTCGGCTCCCTCGCATGTGGGTGATTCTCTTAAACTCCCCCTCACTTTTCACAATCGTCACCGACGAAAAATAAAATATAAGTTTATGTTTTTATATATACGAGATCTGTGGTCGTTGTTTGCCAGACAAAAAGGATAGTTGAGAACCAGGTTATATAATATGCCTATAAACTTAAAAATCGGTTAATAAAACAATAATAAGGTTTTTCTTTAGGAATGTTCCTGTATTTCTCTCGGGCTTTTGAAGCAATGTTCTAATTCCTGTGGCTTTTCACTTCCTGTGACATTCTACAGCTTTGTAAGAACTTGCAAAAGTTAATTTTGAATTGCATTCACCCCTTCCGGAAAATTGCACATTTCCATCTATTGTCCGTTAAAATAGGATAACATTTTTGATCAAATTAATTTTTTTTTTCTAATGCGAGTGAGCTTTTAGTTCAATGTCTTATAGAAATGTTACTTAATATCTTTTCTTTAAATTCATTCACTCTTTTGTCGACGGAAAAAGTAAGAGTTCGATCGAAAAAAAAATCTCTCACTAAGCATTTGCACTTTTGGCTTGTTTCATTGATTTCTATCGGAATCATATGCGGTCTCTAAATTCACACACACACACACACACATAAGAAAGGAGCCAACAGAAAGAGCAGGAGTTGACTTAGGATAAACGAATATATATGTGCGTGTATATGTATATGAGAAGGGGCAAACTGAGACAGAGAGAAAGAGAGAGAGAGAGAGAGAGAGAGAGAGAGAGAGAGAGAGAGAGAGAGAGAGAGAGAGAGAGAGAGAGAGAGAGAGAGAGAGAGAGAGAGAGAGAGAGAGAGAGAGAGAGAGAGAGAGAGAGAGGGAGAGAGTAGAAATAAATCACAAAAACAGCATTTACTGCGCCTTTGTAATGTAAAACATTTTTGAAAGTTTTAACACCTGACGAAATTATAAAACAGAACATTTTTGATAATACTTTTTCCTAATCTGCGAAAAAGATTTTGCAACTGATATTCCTCGAAAATGTAGTTACTGTATATATCAGCAATGAATTAGAACACTCTCATTGGGCATGTATAATGACAATATACACGCTAAAAAGTCCGCCTACCGAGCGCCCATAGCTCAGAGATAGAATCGCCGACTGACGCCAATTCGATCAGGTTTCAATCCTGGATTAAAAGCAGTCTAATCCTACTGATGAGCCGTGATACAGCGAAACAGATCTGTCTGCGGATGACTATATATATATAGAGAGAGAGATAGATAGATAGATAGATAGATAGATACGTCTTTACGCGTGATTATATATATATAGTGATTATATATATATATATATATATATATATATATATATATATATATATAGTCGTAACCATGTAAATCGAAGCTTTGTGAACCTCATTCGTGTAAAATCCTTTGTAAAATAAAGACGGAAGCTGACGATGGTTCGCCAGAAATAGGCCCACACTTCTGATTCACCATGAAATAACGTGTCTGTCTTAATTTTTCTTATATATATACACTACTGGGCATAATTATTAGGCCACCCCAGTGTTTTAAAAAATTATATATTTCATACTATTTTTAGTATTTACTGCCAAGTGAATAATTGTAAGAGAAAATAGAATAGTTCTGTTGTTAATATTGCACAGTAACGTGTGCATCAAATGAATATATAAATATTTAATAATTACCTATATTGCAGTTTTTCAATGAAAGAATGAAGAAAGTTTAGGGTGATTCGAACGAGTTCATTTTTGCTTCCTTGCCTTGTAAAATTTTGCAATGTAATAATAACAAAAGAATCATTTTATTTTCATTTGACAATAAGTACTAAAACCATATGAAATATATCGTTTGTTTAAAAAAACTGGAGTGCTTAACAGTTATGGCCGTTAGAGAATATAGTATTTTTTAATGCAGTATTATAAAAATTATGCTTATTAAATCCTTCTTCATTAGCTAAATTTCTACTAATTCTGTATTTTATTGATGAGAGTATATGTTGATAACAGATGGAGGGTGGTTAGACTTTGGGTGGATGTACAAAGGATGTATGATCAATAGTCTATCAATGCGAAATATCTACAAAGGAAAACCCAAATAATAAAAATCATTATATAGAGAGTACTAAAAATACTCTAAAGCAACGGATTTACCTGCACACATGTTCATTTAATAATAAAAGATACAAAAACAGAAAATCCCTATCGAAATATCATTGCTACCAAAAATAAAACGAAAAATACCCGAAAAAAGTGGAAAATTCTAAAAGAAGCCAAAACATGTAAGCTCTTAAATTTTTTTTTTTAATCATTTCACCCCGAGCAAGGCCGAAACGCCACTGATGTGCAGGGGGCTACATAAATGTAAAAAGATTAATTAGAAAAGAGTGAGGAGTACAAACTAGTTAGAAAGGAACAATAGAAAGCTGAGAAAGCAGGTGCGATGACAGATACATAGGTGGAGAGAAAGGGAAGGTTATACAGAGGAGGGGAGAGAGCTAGAGTCCAGCGGTTAGTAGATGAGTATTGACATTGCATTCAATTTTCTGGAGGTTGTAGCCGTCAGGAAAGCAACAATACGAGAGCGAGTTCCACAGGCGGGAAGTGCGAGAGAGGAAGCTGCAGGAGTAGAATTGTCATCTGCATTTGGCTAACCTGACTGTGAATGGATGGGACCCAGTAGCCAGTCTGGTTGCATGAGTAAACACCTGTTGAGGAGGCATCAGTGACTTAAGCTCGTCCGAGCAGAAGCCATGAAAGTATTTATAGAACAGACAAAGGGAGGCCACATTTCGACGATGGGGAAGTGGCTGCAGTCGAGTCGCCAGATCAGTACCTATCACATTACAGACTCTCCTTTGGAGCTTGAAAACTGAGGAGAACGGCAGGGGCATTTGACCATAAATGGCAGCAGTACTCCATGGTTGACTTGTATCTATGCAGGATGTATTCAGGTGGAAAAAACATCCTGGATCGACATAGTGACCCAATCTTCTTAGCAGTAGATTTTGCTATGGATTCATCATGTTCATTATGTTTATACGAAAACATAATGAACTGATGAATAACTGGTTAATATATATATATATATATATATATATATATATATATATATAATAAGTATTAAACAATTATATATATATATATATATATAATTGTTTAATACTTATTTTTTGGTCATAATAGGGTTATACCAGTACACATTTGTATTAGAATGTTTTTGAAAAAATTATATTGTAGAACTTTTGAATAAAAATTGCGTGTTCATAAATTCCCTGCCATGTGAACGTTCAAATAAAACACCTTTATAAGAGCGTTCTCAAAAAGAAAAACGGTAAACGGTAAAATCAGTTATTAAAAATCGCCTGAAGACACCACTCATGGTAGAAATCTGGGTAGCGAAATAACTTGTTTAAAAAATGGAATATATATATATATATAATTCCCGGCTGGAAGCAATCTGATTTCTAACCGAACTCATGCACTTTACTAGATTATATAATTTCCTTTTTTTTTTCCTTGATAAAATATTCTTTGAATCTTTAAAATATAAAGTTATTTTATATTTAGCCTTTTTCTTAGCATCGTTCTGATCTTTATGCTCGCCACTGTATATAGGATATCCGGCGTTTTAGATTATTTTAAATATCTCATAATTGCCATTTTATCAGTGAATGTTTTTATTGAACTGTCTACAAAAGAAACCTTGGCGATTTTGGAGTCATTTTCACACCTGGCTATTATATTTCTTACCAAAGCTTACCTAGCTTACGGCCTATCGCGTTGAATACACCGAAGTTAAGCAACGTCGAGCCTGGTCAGGACTTAGATGGGTGACCACTTGGGAATACCAGGTGCTGCATACTAGGTGCTATAGTGACGGATGTGCGTTGTAATGCAGTGGATATCGGCTCGGAAAGAGAAATCGGTGAGCCGAGTTCGAATTCCAGTTGAATACCCTGCATTCACTTAGGCACTGGTACCCTTGGGAAAGGTATTAATCCGTCCCTTCCCTCCAGTTATGGGTTAAATAAAAAGGGTAGGACTTAGGGACCCTGCTCTTAAAGAAAAACAAAAAACAAATCCTAATGAATCTTGATACTCGAAAAGAAAAATGTATTACTCGATACAAAAAACTTATATAAACAACAATGAATTGTTGAAAGAAAAAGAAATTACCAGCAATAAATAAATAAAAATTTAGTAGGCAATAAATGACCCGCCGAGGTTGATTTGCCATAAAAGCAAAACAACTAACCAACCAATGCTTACCGAGAGCGCAAAACATGCGATACATTACTGAAACATGAACGTGACATTTTTACTTCCGCCTTATATTTCACCGCTAAAAGGACAAATACTTTTTTGAGACTAAAACAATTTTTCTTACATATAGGGTAAATACTGACATTGAATTTCTGCATTTTTCATTACTTGAAATTCTGACGAAAATCTCAAAGAAACCAACGTGATTTTAGTGATGATAACTAAAACAGGAACTGTGAAATTTGGAATGCCTAAAAGCGGCATTCGGAAAATCATCCCAGACGTGAAACATTGAAAAAGATTTGAATTGACCAAACTATGGTCGATTTTGAAAGCTACAGTATAGGCTAGCACATAACTTGATCAGGGAACTACAAACTCTGTGAAAAAGGATTGATAGACAAGTGATGGATGAATTCGACGATTAGCGCCAGCAGGATAATACTACATACTTTCTTCAAGATTATAGACTGAAGCGATTCATTTTAATAATAAAAAAACAGCATCTCAAAAAATCATATAAAAGCAAAATTAAGTTGTTGAAAGTTATACAGTAGGAGTCAGATGACTGAAATAATCTCGCATCACCATAAGTGCGCAATTTTGAAAGGCTATTTTTATCACGTTTGAATTTGTAGCGTCAACTCGTTCCTTCGCTTTTTCTCCCTATATCTTTAAGTACTTCACCAATATCAACTGAAGCTTATGAATAACTATCCAGAAATTCAACGATGAAGATCATTTCTTCCCACTTTTCTAACTTGTTTGTGTATTTATTAATTGTTGTTTGCCTGTTAGTCCTGGGTATGACGATAAACCCCATCCGGCAGCAAAGCCTCTGATTAGGAGATTGGTGGCATTGAGGAGAATGGAACCACCGTTTAATTGTTATTGTTTCCAGGTTCACACAGACCTGGAGTGGTAGCACTTGTTAGAGTCAGGTATTGATAAATAGTGAATCCCCAAACAAAATCAAAAACAAAATTCTATGAAAATATAAAAATACATTTTTATATTTTAATTACCAGCAATACATTTTGATATAAAACATTACCTACTATATATATTTATAATAAAATGACCAGCATTTTCAAATTTCTTATCTGTAGTTGAAGGTACACAAATGTGTTCAAAATATTTAAATTTAGTCATTTAATAACCTTATGATGTTGATAAAAACAAAAAACATAAAAAAAACAATTTTATGACATTAGTAAATATTCTACAATTTCTTAAACAAATCAAAATGTATTTCAAAATATAACTTCCTCAAAACTACAACAAAAGACACATATCACTACTTCTAGTCATTATGTCCACACAAACGTGTATATTCACAAAAGTTGAGCATCATATAAAATGTATTGAATTGTGAAAGCAGAACAGCATATTTTTATTCCTTCTAAACTGCCAAGAAAAATTAAATTTCAATGACACATAAAATACAATAACAAAAGCTGAGCATTATCTACCATGTATTCACTTACGAAAGTAGAATAACATAAAACATATATATTGCTTCAAATCTCACAAGAAAATAAAATTTCGGGAAAAATAACCCATGAGAAAAATTGATATGCCGTTAAACAAACAAATAAAATCGAATAACAAAATCTGAGTATCATCTACCATGTATTCAGTTATGAAAGCAGAATAACATAAAGCATATTTTTATTTCTTCAAATCTCACAAAAATAAAATTTTGGGGAAAAATGACCCATAAGCAGTTGATATACCGTTAAACAAACAAATAAAATAGAAAAACAAAAGCTGAGTATCATCTACCATATATTATGTTATGAAAGCAGAATAACATAAATCATATTTTATTGCTTCAAATCTCACAAGAAAATAAAATTTCGGGAAAAATGACCCATAAGAAAAATTGATATGTCGTTAAACAAACAAATAAAATCGAATAACAAAATCTGAGTATCATCTACCATGTATTCAGTTATGAAAGCAGAATAACATAAGTCATATTTCTATTCCGTCAAATCATCCCCAAAAATTAATTTTCGGTAAGAATGACACATAAGCATATGCCGTTAAATAAAGAAATCAAATCAAATCATTGTTTGTCTGTAAATGCCTTATTTTATATTTTTTTTATTACAAAGTTTATTAGGACAATAATTCAACCTACAAAATTTACCATTTTCGAAAGAGCTGTTTTTCACACTACATATGGCATTATTTATTTTCTGCATATTTAAATGGGAAATGAGACGCCCCAAGAAATGTCAGTATAAAAAAAGCATTATCAACAATACTGAAAGCATTCAATTCTTGATAATGTTCGAAAGTAATAAGCAACCGAACAAGAAAAAATATTTTGCGCATTTCATCGACAATTTTCTTCGGGATTGGCAGAAAGTATTATCAAAGTACACTCGCATCCTGCGTTGTTTTAGTACTAACGTCGATTTTACAAATCTCCAGAGCCACTGAAAACACCTAATGGTGTGTAAGGCAGCGTTTTTTGTGTTTCCGTAACAAACTGTTTTTATGAGGGAAAGATTGTTAGCCCTGCGCTCAACACCCAAACCTGGAGGAAGGTGATTCTCTAAGCGTAGCTTCGACGTAAAACACGGCTGAAAGTTGGGGGTACCCAGTGAAGATCGAACTCACTACTCAGTTATAATGATTCTAGCGAGACTAGCTTGCTAACCATTACACCACACCGAGGTGTCCTGAAATCAGATGGATAATTCCAAAATGATATTAATGAGTGAATTTTGTGGCATGAGTGTAAGTTAAGGTTGTAGCAAATGGGGTAATATGAGGATAAGGAAGAAAGATAACAATTGACCATTTAATACTTTAGAATCATAGTGTTCCGGAAACTATTCAGGATCATGTTCTGCAAAACAAGATCATGTGAAAAACTGCTTAAATGTAACATTTTTTCTTAGATTTAGAACACAAGAAATGGCGATAAAATAAACCAGTTCAGTTGTACAGCGTGTCCCCAAAATCTGAAAACAGAGACAAAAGTGCATATTTTCAAGAAATTAACTTTTCGACAAGATTTGAATTGAAATATTAACAAATAAGATCTACAATATGATTTCCATCATTATGATGCAAATGTCGTTAGGCTTTGCAAGAATCATGCAAACTCAATACAATGGCTCCACATTAACATCACCTTTAGCACATCTTTCTGCATTCCAGCTATGATGTTGCATCTGTGATTTTCATTGAGTACACCTGTTCTTTTAGCGAATCCAAGAAAAAGAGGTCAATTCTTTCTTCTCTTCAAGAAATTCTTTTCTTCTCTGTCGTGGTAACTAAAAATATAATTAATGAGATCTTCTCTGAGTCTAGAGAATTCCTTTGAATCTAGGGACACACTGTATTATTCGCATAAGATTCACAAATCATGGCACTTTCGATACATTTTCAACCGCAAAAATTAAATAAGTAAATAAAGATAAAACCCTAGGTTAATGAAAATCAAATCAAATTACGATACTGATACAATAGCCGTACAAATGAAGAGTTTCTCTAATTAAAAACGAATCCACTCCTACATGTGCCCTTTGCTCTCTCTGCTTCATTCTCTACCACTTCTTTTCTTCTCCTAATTGTTGCATAAGAAACAGGAGAATTTCACTAGAAACTAGGAAAAGAATACTGGATTGCTATGTGATGTTCGTCCTTCAATATGGCAGTGAATGCTGGACAATACCAGCAAAGATGAAGTAAAAACTTGAAGCAACTGAAATGTGGTTCTACAGAAGGATTCTGCGAATCTCATGGATCAAGCATGTGAGCAATGATGAGGTCTTGGAAATGATGGAAACAAAAAGAAAATTAATACTGAGCATCAGGAAGAGACAGCTGAAGTTCCTGGGACACGCAATGAGGAAGGAGGGCCTGGAGAACCTGATACTAACAGGCACGATAGAGGGAAAAAGAGACAGGGAAAGCAACGGATAACATATTTGAAGAACCTAACCAGGTGGATGACAGAACGAGGGTTGCATGGTGCAACAGGAGAAGGCCAGCTCAGAGCCACCAGGGATAGGGAAACGTGGAAAGCCATGATCGCCTACGTCCTGAAGGGATAGGGCACATAGAAGAAGATAGACAAGACCATTTTCCTTCAGCAGTTTGCTAACGTATTTGTGTTCGGGAAATTTAATGCCCATCATGTCAAGTGGTTGAAAAACTTTGTGACTAATCGTGCTGGAGTCCAAACGCTGAACTTCGGTCTTTCACGCGTTTGCTCAGTCACCAAACTCGACACGCTTCCCTTCTAGGTCTCTTCAGTTCTTCTATCCTTGACTCTTTCCATGTTATGCAACTCTCCCAGTTTGCAACTCCAATCATGCTCTGGTGTTTGCTAATATCTCTTTCTATTCTCCATCGATGGAGGAACGTACTATCAGTAGAATATCATACTGCTATCAACGATGAGATTGGGACTCGTTGTGTGATTTCCGTTTGAACCAAGTTATAGTTTTTCTGTTCAAGACTGCGTCTCTGAAGTCTCATCCTGGGTTAAAGCTTCGACTGATGTTTTCATTCTAGCTAGCAAATTACGGCTTAAACCTCCTTCATCTGCTTGGTTCTCTCCTGCTTGCTCGGCAGCCATTACGAAAAGGTATCACTTCTTTCGGCTCTACCGGACTGACACGTATGATCACAATAGCCGCTGTTTTTAATCTGCTCATAAAGAATCAAAGCGTGTCTAAATGATGCTAAGATGTTGTTTGTTGCTAGAATGAAGCAGCGTATTGCATTTTGTAAACAGAAAACCCTCGATGCCTCCTCTACTTGATCAATTCAAAGTCCTCATCTCCGCAGCAGACAAAATCGAGCGCTTTCTTCGCAAATTCAAGCCCCACTCTACACTTGACTCGTATGAATTGCCTACACCCAATTATCCATCTAGGACTGAGACTCAACTGAGGATATACCACTGGGCGTAGGATTTTTTCCTATTCTCTGTTCATAAGGAGTCGAAGAATGCATGCCTTAAAATGACATTGAAAATGGTTATTTTCTCACTAAGTTTTATCTGAATTTACAGATAAAAAAAAGAAATATCAGCGCTCTAAATTGAATTGGTTTGGATTGAGCTCTCTATTGGATCAGTTTTAATATTTAATGTATTGACTTCCAGTATCTGAAGGTTCTTTTTACTGTGTGTATGAGTGAGTATTATTGTGTTGTTGATTAACATCTGTATTAATTCGTTTGATGCACATGTTATTTATATATATATATATGTATATTAATTTGACTTCGTTTAGACTGATCGTCATTCGTGGTCGAGAGGTCTCAGACGCGCCAGATCACATGATGGCTTCTTCTATGTAGATAAGGGCCGCAGGTTCGAATCCTGCCAAGTGACACACATTTTCGTAACAAAAATTTATCGTAAATAATTAGGCCGGTAGAAATAAATATATAATACTCTTTGATTATAAAAAGAATATCTACTTAAATACGAGTATTGATAAAAAATAATTCTCAAGCAAATCATTTCATATATATATATATATATATATAATCAGCATGTGAGATTTCACTTGCCCGATCGACTCAGACGGTTAAAATCCTAATTGGGCGAATAAAGTAATTGTTTTACTAGCCTGCGTTAATTTAAAAATCTCCGCAATGAAAAAGAAAATCTGATTCTTTTACAACCCAAAAGTATGCCATTGAAGATTCACAAGTTACGTAGAATGACCTAAAATGACATTATTGAACTCTTGGCTTTTATTGTCCCGGTCAGTGTAAACATTCGTTTAATTAATGCTTCCAGAGTAGAGCCAAAATGTGTCTGTCACCCAGATTAAAGCTCACTTGGAAAAAATTATTCTATATTTCTTCCCCTTTTACGAAACGTAAAAACGAACACTTGAAAGAAAGAAAATTACGCATAGTTCTTTCAACCACGCACCGAAAAACAAACTATACAAGTATTTTTTTTATAGAAAATCGTTGAGAATTTAGGTATCTCCACTTAACTGTCAGAAAACAAACAAAAATAAAATAAACAAACAGCATATCATGATATTAAAAAGGCTCAAACTTGTTAAAAACAAAGTTTTATTATCAAAATGTTTATGCTGTTATTAAGAGAAAAGATCAAATTTTGTTGTTATTATTTCAGATTTTTGAAACTTGGTTTCCCCTTAGCGATTCACGTTATGTTTACGTAAGACGACTAATAGGAAAATGGAGTCAGTCGAGTAAAATGATTTTGGGGCGAGTAAATTTTCCCTCGTTCTAGACCGCCAGTCGAGTGATTTCTTTCGCAAATCTTAAAGGCTGTATATCCCCATCTCTGGTTTCTAACATGATTTCTAAGTTTGACACCTACAAACTAAGCAGTGATGATGGAATTACAGTTATCTCCCTAAAAAATGTGCCCGTGAGCAGGCTCTAGTCCTCTTCAAACTCTGCAACGATTGCCTCACTTCTTCATGCTTTCATGTTTGTTGGTAGCACTCCTTTGTAGCTCATGCTTTTAAGAACTCTGGGGAGCCCTACGACCCCTATAATTATCGCCTTATTAGCCTCTTGCCACTTTTTGGCAAAGTACAGGGCATTACAAATGAAGAAAGACTTGAACCTATGCTTCATTGACTACGCGAAAGCATTCAACAAAATACGACACAAAGAATTGATGGAGATGCTAGGCAGCCTCGACATTTTCGGGAAAGACATAAGAATAATCAAGAATCTCTACTGGCAGCAAACGGCCGGTATACGGACAGGTAACGATCTCAGTAGATACACAAAGATAGAAAAAGGCGTAAGACAAGGATGTGACTTTTCACCGGATTTGTTCAACCTATACAGCGAGAAGATTTTGAAGACCCTAGATGACACGCCAGGATTGTTATTGGAGGCCACAACCTGAAAAACATAAGGTATGCGGACGATACAGTGCTGATTGCGGACACGGAAAGGAAACTACAAAACTTCATACAGAAACTAGCAGTGGAGAGTGACAAGTAGGGACTATAAATAAACTTTAAGAAAACTGAGTGCATGGTCATCAGCAAAAGATACAACCCAAAATGTCAAATACAGGTGGGAGATAACAGAATCAAGCAAGTACAAAAATTTAAGTACCTAGGAAGTGTTCTAACAGAAGATGGAAAGTGCGACACGGAGATCCGAAGGCGAATTGGCATGGCAAAGGACGCGTTCCAGAAGATGAGCAAAATACTAACACACAGAAAAATCTCAATAGAAACGAAGAAAAGAGTGCTAGACTGCTACGTAATGTCAGTTCTTAAATACGGCAGTGAATGCTGGACAATATCATCGAAAATGAGGACAAAACTGGAAGCGGCCGAAATGTGGTTCTACAGAAGGATGCTACGGATATCGTGGACTGAGCATGCAAGCAACGATGAGGTGTTGGAACGAATGGTAACAAAAGGAAATTGATGCTGAGCATCAGGAAGAGACAACTGAAGTTCCTGGGACATGCAATGAGGGAAGAGAGCCTGGAGAACCTGATACTGACTGGTCAGATAGAAGGAAGGAGAGACAGAGGAAGGCAGCGGATAACAGGGCACATAGAAGTAGAAGATTCGTGGCTATTATCAATGCTGAAATAGTTGGGCATAACACATCACAAAAACTTCTCTCTGACAAACAGTATGGCTTCCACTTCAACAGGTCTACTGCTGATATGCTAACAACAATCACAGAATGTACACTACCGTCCATAATTATTAGGCAACTTAAGTATTTTAAAAAATTATGTATTTCATACAATTTTTAGTATTTATTGCCAAGTTAATAATTTGTATGAAATAGAATGTTTGTTTTTGTTAATGCTGCACAATAACATGGATCTCAACTGAATTTATAAATATTTAATAATTACCTATATTGCAGTTTCATCAATGAAAGAATGAAGAAAATTTAAGGTGATTCGGACAATTCATCTTTGCTTCCTTGCTTTGTAAACTTTTGCAAAGTATTAATATCAAAAGAACTATTCTATTTTCACTTTTTTAAAAAATCATATCACCCCGAGCAAGGCGATAACGCCACTGATGTGCAGGGGGCTACGTAAGAGTGAAAAAATTGGAAGAGAGAAAACCGGAGACCACATCCTAAGCAGAGAACAAGGGATGAGCCTCTTGGCAATAAATACTAAAAATAATATGAAATAAATAATTTCTTTAAAAAAAATGGGGTGGTCTAATAATGGCCGGTAGTATATATATATATGTGTGTGTGTGTGTGTGTGTGTGTGTGTGTGTGTGTGTGTGTGTGTGTGTGTGAGGCTCCTGATAAGAATGGCGAAGCTCAAGCTGTTGTTCTTGATATCTACAAAGCATTTGACAGGATTTGGCATGCTGACCTTCTGTGCAAACTCCTAAGATACGAAATTTCTGGTCAGTTGTTTGACTTAATACAACCGTTCCTATCAAATCGTGAAGTGCAAGTTGTTTTACCTGGTCAGGCTTCCAGATCCTTTCATACAAATGTAAGCGACTCTCAAGGCTCTCTCCTAAGTCCTACCGTTTTCTGATCATCATCAATGATGTTCCTGATGTAACTAGTTCCGAAATAGGCATCATAACAGAACTATTTACTTCAGTCTCAATAAAAATCTACCAAGGCTGACAAAGTAAACCTAGTTGCTGCTCTTCAAAAGAACCTACAATCTGAATGGGGTTAGAAATGGTTCGTAAATTTTAATGCCTCCAAAATAAAGCTACTATCTTTTAACCACCATCGAGAAACTTTCGTACCGACTATCAGAATGGATGACCCTAGCCAAGAGATTAATACCCTTTGCCTATTTGGTTTTTATGCTCTCAAATAGTCTCATATGGAGTGACTACATCGAATCCGTAGCTGCATCTACTGCTAGGAAGTATGCATTGCAGTGTCGAGCCAAGAAGTTTTTGTTGTGAGAATTCATTTTGCTCTTTTATAAATGTACCATTTGTCGGTGCATTGAATACAGTTGCCATATCTGGCCGGGAGTTCCTACTATGTATCTTGAGGTTCTCGATAAAATCTAAAGGAGAATCTGCAAGATAATCAATCAAAACTTGGCAGCCGGCTTTCAGTCACTTTCTCATCGATGTGATGTGGATTTCCTCTGGCATTTCTACAAGTATTTTCAAGGCTACGGCTCTGACGTGTTTTTTATCTGGTTCTTCGAAAACAAGTAGTAAATACGTGCTACTCGATTGGCATCAAGATCCCAACCTTTTACTGTCAAAACTGTTAAATGTAACTAACTCTTCTACACTAAAAGTTTCTTTTAGTTTGCACTTCCCGCTTGTGGAACTCCCTTCCATTTGCTCGCTTACCTGATAGCTCTAATCACCAAATTTTAAATGTAACGAAAACTGCTATCTTCTATCAACTTAATTCCCATCAATCTTTTATCAATTCTTTTACATCCTCTGAACATTTTTATTCTCACATCAGTGGTAGCGCTGACTTGCTTGAAGTGAAAGGCTAAATCATGATCGGTAATATAAAGAATGTAGTGCAATTTTATGTTATTCAATTGTTTATTCACCATTAATTACAATAACTTGTTGTCTTTTACGCAATTATTTGATTTCTTTTGGGTAAAATAAAACAATATTCGATGTTTGTAACAAAATCTGGCTTTCATTACAGAAAGACTAGAAGTATATCCCGGCGTTGCTTGGATGTAACGAAAGCTTTAAAACTAATCCATGGTCATGGAGCTCAGATTCTTTGGACATTGGCACGAAACTAAAATGCAATAGTTGTTTCTAGTTAAAGCGAAACCGTAGACTGGAAAAAAATGAATGGATGTAAGTCAAATTTTGATTTCCTGGTATCGATATCAAATAAGTATTTTTCGTCGTAAACTGAATTTTGAAGGCTAAATAAGTCTTCTGAGTAAATGATAACATGGCTGAGACTAAGAACTACAATTATACCTACTTAGTGACAAACCCGAAGCAAAAACTAAAATAAAAGGGATGAAAAAATACAGACATACAGGCAGATAAACAGACACACACACAAAAATTTTGCTTTATATATATATATTTTATCGATTTTCTGCGCTATTGTAAGAACTTCAACCTTGAAACCTCTGAATATCATTTCTTATATCTTTGTCTATGAGTGTAAAAAAATTGATTAAAATCGGACCACTCCTTCTATAACCCGATTTTTCGATTATCGATTTTCGATATTTATCAGGGGTACCTTGATACAAAACCTAGCTAAGAACACTCGCAGATACTTATAGTACAACTGTGTAAACTTTCAAGAAAATCGGTTCAGCCGTTTCGGAGTCTATAGGTAACTGACACACACACATACACCCAGAGACAAAGTTCCATTTATAAATAAGTATAGATTTCAGTTATTTACTGCAACGTCGGGTGAATATAGGGTAGGCGGATAAAACAAATCATGTAAATATAGGGTGAGGGGGTAAAACAATGTCAGGTTGATATATGGTGGGAGGGTAAAACAACGTCAGGGGAATATAGGGTGAGAGGGCAAAGCAATGTCAAGTTAATATTGGGCAGGAGGGTAAAAACATCAGTTGTATGTAGGGAGATGGGGCAAACAACGTCAGTTGAATATAGAGTAGGGGGTAAAACAATATCGGGTGAATATCGGGTAGAAGGGTAAAACAACGTCAGCTAAATATAAGGCAACAGGATAGAAGAAACGCAGGTGAAAATAATGAAGGAAGGTAAAACAACGTCAGGTGAATATAAGGAAGGAGGGTAAAACAATGTCATGTGAATATTGGGTGGGAGGGTAAAACAATGTCAGGTGAATATCGGGTAGAAGGGTAAAACAATGTCAGGTGTATATCGGGTAGAAGGGTAAAACAATGTCAGGTGAATATCGGGTAGAAGGGTAAAACAACGTCAGGTGAATATCGGGTAGAAGGGTAAAACAATGTCAGGTGAATATCGGGTAGAAGGGTAAAACAATGTCAGGTGAATATCGGGTAGAAAGGTAAAACAATGTCAGGTGAATATCGGGTAGAAGGGTAAAATAATGTCAGGTGAATATAGGGAAAGAGGGTAAAACAACGTCAGGTGAATATCGGGTAGAAGGGTAAAACAATGTCAGGTGAATATCGGGTAGAAGGGTAAAACAATATCAGGTGAATATAGGGTAGTGGGGTAAAACAAATGCAGGTTAATATCGGGTAGGAAGGCAAAACAACGGCACGTGAAAATAAGGTGGGAGGTTAAAGTAATATCAAGTTAATATAATGTAGGAGGGTAAAACACCGTCAGGTGAATATCTTGTGGGAGGGTTTAAACAATGTCAGGTAAAAATAGGGCAGAAAGGTAAAACAATTCTAGCTGAATATCGGATAGGAGGATAAAACAGCTTCAGATAAATATAATGTCGGAGGGTAAAACAATGTTAAGTTAATATAGCGCGGTTGAATAAAACAAAATCAGGTGAATACAGGTAGGTCCAGTAAAACTACGTCAGATGAATATACGTTAGCGGGGTAAAACAAAAACACGTGAATATCGGGTAGGAAAGTAAAACAACGTCCGTTGAATATGGGGCATATATGTAAAACAACGTCACGTGAATATAGCTTGAATGGTAAAACAATGTCAGTTGAATATAGGGTAGGAGGGTAACACCATGTCAGGTGGATATAAGGAAGTAAGGTAAAACAATGTCAGGTGAATATCGGGTAGGAGGGTAAAACAACGTCTGGTGAATATAGGGTAGGAGGGTAACACCATGTGAGGTGGATATAAGGAAGTAAGGTAAAACAATGTCAGGTGAATATCGGGTAGGAGGGTAACACCATGTCAGGTGAATATCGGGTAGGAGGGTAACACCATGTCAGGTGGATATAAGGAAGTAAGGTAAAACAATGTCAGGTGAATATCGGGTAGGAGGGTAAAACAACGTCTGGTGAATATAGGGTAGGAGGGTAACACTATGTGAGGTGGATATAAGGAAGTAAGGTAAAACAATGTCAGGTGAATATCGGGTAGGAGGGTAACACCATGTCAGGTGGATATAAGGAAGTAAGGTAAAACAATGTCAGGTGAATATCGGGTAGGAGGGTAACACCATGTCAGGTGGATATAAGGAAGTAAGGTAAAATAATGTCAGGTGAATATCGGGTAGGAGGGTAACACCATGTCAGGTGGATATAAGGAAGTAAGGTAAAACAATGTCTGGTGAATATAGGGTAGGAGGGTAACACCATGTCAGGTGGATATGAGGAAGTAAGGTAAAACAATGTCAGGTGAATATCGGGTAGGAGGGTAAAACAACGTCTGGTGAATATAGGGTAGGAGGGTAACACCATGTGAGGTGGATATAAGGAAGTAAGGTAAAACAATGTCAGGTGAATATCGGGTAGGAGGGTAACACCATGTCAGGTGAATATCGGGTAGGAGGGTAACACCATGTCAGGTGGATATAAGGAAGTAAGGTAAAACAATGTCAGGTGAATATCGGGTAGGAGGGTAAAACAACGTCTGGTGAATATAGGGTAGGAGGGTAACACCATGTCAGGTGAATATCGGGTAGGAGGGTAACACCATGTCAGGTGGATATAAGGAAGTAAGGTAAAACAATGTCAGGTGAATATCGGGTAGGAGGGTAAAACAACGTCTGGTGAATATAGGGTAGGAGGGTAACACCATGTGAGGTGGATATAAGGAAGTAAGGTAAAACAATGTCAGGTGAATATCGGGTAGGAGGGTAACACCATGTCAGGTGAATATCGGGTAGGAGGGTAACACCATGTCAGGTGGATATAAGGAAGTAAGGTAAAACAAATGTCAGGTGAATATCGGGTAGGAGGGTAACACCATGTCAGGTGGATATAAGGAAGTAAGGTAAAACAATGTCGGTGAATATCGGGTAGGAGGGGGTAAAACAACGTCTGGTGAATATAGGGTAGGAGGGTAACACCATGTCAGGTGGATATAAAAGTAGGGTAAAACAATGTCAGGTGAATATCGGGTAGGAGGGTAACACCATGTCAGGTGGATATAAGTAGGTAAATAATGTCAGGTGAATATCGGGTAAGGAGGATAACACCATGGGTGGATATAAGGAAGTAAGGTAAAATAATGTCAGGTGAATATCGGGTAGGAGGAGGTGGCTTAATCCTGGTGAATATAGGGTAGGGTAACACCATGTCAGGTGAATATCGAGTAGGAGGGTAACACCATGTCAGGTGGATATAAGGAAGTAAGGTAAAACAATGTCAGGTGAATATCCGGGTGGGAGGGTAAAACAACGTCTGGTGAATATAGGGTAGGAGGGTAACACCATGTGGGGTGGATATAAAGTAAGGTAAAACAATGTCAGGTGAATATCGGGTAGGAGGGTAACACCATGTCAGGTGAATATCGGGTAGGAGGGTAACACCATGTCAGGTGGATATAAGGAAGTAAGGTAAAAAAACAATGTCAGGTGGTCAGATGGAGGAGGGTAACACCATGTCAGGTGAATGTCGAAGATGGAGGGTAACTTTTTCATATAAGGTGGATATAAAGGAAGTAAGGTAAAACAATGTCAGGTGAATATCGGGTAGGAGGGTAAAACAACGTCTGGTGAATATAGGGTAGGAGGGGTAACACCATGTCAAAGGTGGATATAAGGGAAGTAAGGTAAAACAATGTCAGGTGAATATCGGGTAGGAGGGTAACACCATGTCAGGTGGATATAAGGAAGTAAGGTAAAATAATGTCAGGTGAATATATCTGGTGGGGAGGTAACTTTCCTTAATCAGGTGGATATAAGGAAGTAAGGTAAAACAATGTCAGGTGAATATCGGGTAGGAGGGTAAAACAACGTCTGGTGAATATAGGGTAGGAGGGTAACACATGTCAGGTGGTTATGAAGTAAAGTAAAACAATGTCAGGTGAATATCGGGTAGGAGGGTAACACATGTGGGGGTGGATATAGGGAAGTAAGGTAAAACAATGCTCAATTGAATATCGGGTAGGAGGGTAAAACAACGTCTGGTGAATGAGGTAGGAGGGTAACACCATGTGAGGTGGATAAGGAAAGTAAGGTAAAACAATGTCAGGTGAATATCGGGTAGGAGGTAACACCATGTCAAATTATGAATATCGGGTAGGAGGGTAACACCATGTCAGGTGGATATAAGGAAATGGGTAAAACAATGTCAGGTGAATATCCGGGTAGGAGTGAAGCAACGTCAGTGAATGTAGGGTAGGAGGTAACACCATGTGAGGTGGATATAAGGAAGTAAGGTAAAACAATGTCAGGTAGATATCGGGTAGGAGGGTAAAACAACGTCTGGTGAATATAGGGTAGGAGGGTAACACCATGTGAGGTGGATATAAGGAAGTAAGGTAAAACAATGTCAGGTGAATGTCGGGTAGGAGGGTAACACCATGTCAGGTGAATATGGTGGGGTAACACCATGTCAGGGTGGATATAAAGTAAAGATAAAACATTCAGTGTGAATATCGGGTAGGAGGGTAAAACAGCGTCTGGTGAATATGGGGTAGGAGGGTGACACTATGTGTGAGGTGGATATAAGGAAGTAAGGTAAAACAATGTCGGGTGAATATCGGGTGGAGGGTAACACCATGTCAGGTGAATATCGGGTAGGAGGGTAACACTATGTCAGGTGGATATAAGTAAGTACCCCAGGGTAAAACAATGTCTGGTGAATATCCGGGTGGGAGGGTAAAACAACGTCTGGTGAATATAGGGTAGGAGGTAACACCATGTGAGGTGGATATAAGGAAGCAAGGTAAAACAATGTCATGAATATCGGGTAGGAGGGGTAAAACAACGTCTGGTGTATATAGGGTAGGAGGGTAACACCATGTGAGGTGGATATAAGGAAGTAAGGTAAAACAATGTCAGGTGAATATCGGGTAGGAGAGGTGACTGTATCTGGTGAATATAGGGTAGGAGGGTAACACCATGTCAGGTGGATATAAGGAAGTAAGGTAAAACAATGTCAGGTGAATATCAGGTAGGAGGGTAAAACAGCATCTGGTGAATATAGGGTAGGAGGGTAACACCATGTCAGGTGGATATAGGAAGTAAGGTAAAACAACGTCAGGTGAATATCAGGTAGGAGGGTAAAACAACGTCTGGTGAATATAGGGTAGGAGGGTAACACCATGTCAGGTGGATATAAGGAAGTAAGGTAAAACAACGTCTGGTGAATATAGGGTAGGAGGTAACACCATGTCAGGTGGATATAAAAGAGTAGGTAAAACAATGTCGAATGAATATCAGGGTAGGAGGGTAAAACAACGTCTGGTGAATATAGGGTGAGGAGAGGTAACACCATGTCAGGTGGATATAAAGTAAGGTAAAACAATGTCAGGTGAATATCGGGTAGGAGGGTAAAACAACGTCTGGTGAATATAGGGTAGGAGGGTAACACCATGTCAGGTGGATATAAAGGAAGTAAGGTAAAACAATGTCAGGTGAATATCGGGTAGGAGTAAAACAACGTCTGGTGAATATAGGGTAGGAGGGTAACACCATGTCAGGTGGATATAAGGAAGTAAGGTAAAACAATGTCAGGTGAATATCGGGTAGGAGGGTAAAACAACGTCTGGTGAATATAGGGTAGGAGGGGTAACACCATGTCAGGTGGATATAAAGGAAATGGGTAAAACAACGTCTGGTGAATATGGGGTAGGAGGGTAACACCATGTCAGGTGGATATAAGGAAGTAAGGTAAAACAATGTCAGGTGAATATCGGGTAGGAGGGTAAAAGCAACGTCTGGTGAATATAGGGGTAGGAGGGTAACACCATGTCAGGTGGATATAAGGAAGTAAGGTAAAACAATGTCAGGTGAATATCGGGTAGGAGGGTAAAACAACGTCTGGTGAATATAGGGTAGGAGGGTAACACCATGTCAGGTGGATATAAGAAATGGAGTAAAACAACGTCTGGTGAATATAGGGTAGGAGGTAGCACCATGTCAGGTGGATATAAGGAAGTAAGGTAAAACAATGTCAGGTGAATATCAGGTAGGAGGGTAAAACAACGTCTGGTGAATATAGGGTAGGAGGGTAACACCATGTCAGGTGGATATAAAGGAAGTAAGGTAAAACAATGTCAGGTGAATATCGGGTAGGAGGGTAACACCATGTGAGGTGGATATAAGAGTAAGGTAAAATGATAATGTCAGGTGAATATCGGGTAGGAGGGTAACACCATCAGCAGTGTGGATATAAGGAAGTAAGGCAAAACAATGTCAGGTGAATATCGGGTAGGAGGGTAAAACAACGTCTGGTGAATATAGGGTAGGGAGGGTAACACCATGTCAGGTGGTTATAAGGAAGTAAAGTAAAACAATGTCAGGTGAATATCGGGTAGGAGGGTAACACCATGTCAGGTGGATATAAGGAAGTAATTAAAACAATGTCAGGTGAATATCGGAGTAGGAGGGTAAAACAACGTCTGGTGAATATAGGGTAGGAGGGTAACACCATGTGAGGTGGATATAAGGAAGTAAGGTAAAACAATGTCAGGTGAATATCAGGTAGGAGGGTAACACCATGTCAGGTGAATATCGGGTAGGAGGGGGGGATAACACCATGTCAGGTGGATATAAAATAAGGTAAAACAATGTCAGGTAGATATCGGGTACGAGGAGGGTAAAACAACGTCTGGTGAATATAGGGTAGGAGGGGTAACACCATGTGAGGTGGATATAAGGAAGTAAGGTAAAACAATGTCAGGTGAATATCGGGTAGGAAGGGGTAAAACAACGTCTGGTGAATATAGGGTAGGAGAGGTAACACCATGTGAGGTGGATATAAAGAGTAAGGTAAAATAATGTCAGGTGAATATCGGGTAGGGAGGGTAACACCATGTCAGGTGAATATCGGGTAGGAGGGTAACACCATGTCGAATTGAATATAAGGAAATGGAGTAAAACAATGTCAGGTGAATATCGGGTAGGAGGGTAAAACAACGTCTGGTGAATATAGGGTAGGAGGGTAACACTATGTGAGGTGGATATAAGGAAATAAGGTAAAACAATGTCAGGTGAATATCGGGTAGGAGGGTAACACCATGTCGGGTGAATATCGGGTAGGAGGGTAACACTATGTCAGGTGGATATAAGTAAGTACGGTAAAACAATGTCTGGTGAATATCAGGTAGGAGGGTAAAACAACGTCTGGTGAATATAGGGTAGGAGGGTAACACCATGGTGGATATAAG
Source organism: Ascarosepion bandense (assembly GCA_037127315.1). Taxonomy (NCBI): domain Eukaryota; kingdom Metazoa; phylum Mollusca; class Cephalopoda; order Sepiida; family Sepiidae; genus Ascarosepion; species Ascarosepion bandense. The sequence continues at coordinate 5,525,259 of JBBBDQ010000516.1, forward strand.
GAAGTAAGGTAAAACAATGTCATGTGAATATCGGGTAGGAGGGTAAAACAACGTCTGGTGTATATAGGGTAGGAGGGTAACACCATGTGAGGTGGATATAAGGAAGTAAGGTAAAACAATGTCAGGTGAATATCGGAGTAGGAGGGTAAAACAACGTCTGGTGAATATAGGGTAGGAGGGTAACACCATGTCAGGTGGATATAAGGAAGTAAGGTAAAACAATGTCAGGTGAATATCGGGTAGGGAGGGTAAAACAACGTCTGGTAGATATAGGGTAGGAGGGTAACACCATGTCAGGTGGATATAAGGAAGTAAGGTAAACAACGTCAGGTGAATATCGGGTAGGAGGGTAAAACAACGTCTGGTGAATATAGGGTAGGAGGGTAACACCATGTCAGGTGGATATAAGGAAGTAAGGTAAAACAACGTCTGGTGAATATAGGGTAGGAGGGTAACACCATGTCAGGTGGATATAAGGAAGTAAGGTAAAACAATGTCAGGTGAATATCGGGTAGGAGGAGTGAGCAACGTCTGGTGAATATAGGGTAGAGGTAACACCATAATGGTGGATATAAAAAGTAAGGTAAAACAATGTCAGGTGAATATCGGGTAGGAGGGTAAAACAACGTCTGGTGAATATAGGGTAGGAGGGTAACACCATGTCAGGTGGATATAAGGAAGTAAGGTAAAACAATGTCAGGTGAATATCGGGTAGGAGGGTAAAACAACGTCTGGTGAATATAGGGTAGGAGGGTAACACCATGTCAGGTGGATATAAGGAAGTAAGGTAAAACAATGTCAGGTGAATATCGGGTAGGAGGGTAAAACGCGTCTGGTGAATATAGGGTAGGAGGGTAACACCATGTCAGGTGGATATAAGGAAGTAAGGTAAACAGCGTCTGGTGAATATAGGGTAGGAGAGGGTAACACCATGTCAGGTGGATATAAGGAAGTAAGGTAAAACAATGTCAGGTGAATATCCGGGTAGGAGGGTAAAGCAACGTCTGGTGAATATAGGGTAGGAGAGTAACACCATGTCAGGTGGATATAAGGAAGTAAGGTAAAACAACGTCTGGTGAATATAGGGTAGGAGGGTAACACCATGTCAGGTGGATATAAGGAAGTAAGGGTAAAACAATGTCAGGTGAATATCGGGTAGGAGGGTAAAACAACGTCCTGGTGAATATAGGGTAGGAGGTAACACCATGTCAGGTGGATATAAGGCTAAGGTAAAACAATGTCAGGTAAAGATATCGGGTAGGAGGGTAAAACAACGTCTGGTATGAATATAGGGTAGGAGGGTAACACCATATGTCGGGTGGATATAAGGATGTAAGGTAAAACAATGTCAAAAAGGTGAATATCGGGTAGGAGGGTAACACCATGTCAGGTGAATATCGAATTGAGGGTAACACCATGTCAGGTGGATATAAGGAAGTAAGGTAAAACAATGTCAGGTGAATATCGGGTAGGAGGGTAAAACAACGTCTGGTGAATATAGGGTAGGAGGGTAACACCATGTGGGGTGGATATAAGGAAGTAAGGTAAAACAATGTCAGGTGAATATCGGGTGGGAGGGTAACACCATGTCAGGTGAATATCGGGTAGGAAGGCCTTTTATGTCAGGTGGATATAAGAGTAAGGTAAAACAATGTCAGGTGAATATCGGGTAGGAGGGTAAAACAACGTCTGGTGAATATAGGGTAGGAGGGTAACACCATGTCAGGTGAATATCAGGTAGAGGTAACACCATGTCAGGTGGATATAAGGAAGTAAGGTAAAACAATGTCAGGTGAATATCAGGTAGGAGGTAGAAACAACGTCTGGTGAATATGAGGTAGGAGGGTAACACCATGAGGTGGATATAAGGAAGTAGGGTAAAACAATGTCAGGTGAATATCGGGTAGGAGAATCGCACCATGTCAGGTGGTATCGGGTAGGAGGGTAACACCATGTCAGGAGGTGTGAATTTGGGGTAGTAGGGTAACCCCATGTCAGGTGGATATAAGGAAGTAAGGTAAAACAATGTCAGGTGAATATCGGGTAGGAGGGTAAAACAACGTCTGGTGAATATAGGGTAGGAGGGTAACACCATGTCAGGTGGATATAAGGAAGTAAGATAAAACAATGTCAGGTGAATATCGGGTAGGAGGGTAACACCATGTCAGGTGAATATCGGGTAGGAGGGTAACACCATGTCAGGTGGATATAAGGAAGTAAGGTAAAAAATGTCAGGTGAATATCGGGTAGGAGGGCTCTTAAAACAACGTCTGGTGAATATAGGGTAGGAGGGTAACACCATGTCAGGTGAGATGTAAAGGTAAGGTAAAAAAAACAATGTCAGGTGAATATCGGGTAGGAGGGTAACACCATGTCAGGTGAATATCGGGTAGGGGGTAACACCATGTCAGGTGGATATAAGGAAGTAAGGTAAAACAATGTCAGGTGAATATCGGGTAGGAGGGTAAAGTAACGTCTGGTGAATATAGGGTAGGAGGGTAACACCATGTCAGGTGAATATCGGGTAGGAGGGGTAACACCATGTCAGGTGGATATAAGGAAGTAAGGTAAAACAATGTCAGGTGAATATCGGGTAGGAGGGTAAAACAACGTCTGGTGAATATGGGGTAGGAGGGTAACACCATGTGAGGTGGATATAAGGAAGTAAGGTAAAACAATGTCAGGTGAATATCGGGTAGGAGGGTAAAACAACGTCTGGTGAATATAGGGTAGGAGGGTAACACCATGTGAGGTGGATATAAGGAAGTAAGGTAAAACAATGTCAGGTGAATATCGGGTAGAGAGGTAACACCATGTCAGGTGAATATCGGGTAGGGAGGGTAACACCATGTCGGGTGGATATAAGGGAAGTAAGGTAAAACAATGTCAGGTGAATATCGGGTAGGAGGGTAAAACAATGTCTGGTGAATATAGGGTAGGAGGGTAACACCATGTCAGGTGAATATCGGGTAGGAGGGTAACCCCATGTCAGGTGGATATAAGGAAGTAAGGTAAAACAATGTCAGGTGAATTATCGGGTGGGAGGTAAAACAACGTCTGGTGAATATAGGGTAGGAGGGTAACACCATGTCGGATGGATATAAGAGTAAGGTAAAACAATGTCAGGTGAATATCGGGTAGGAGGGTAACACCATGTCAGGTGAATATCGGGTAGGAGGGTAACACCATGTCAGGTGGATATAAGGAAGTAAGGTAAAACAATGTCAGGTGAATATCGGGTAGGAGGGTAAAACAACGTCTGGTGAATATAGGGTAGGAGGGTAACACTGTGTCGGGTGGATATAAGGAATTAAGGTAAAACAATGTCAGGTGAATATCGGGTAGGAGGGTAACACCATGTCGGGTGGATATAAGGAAGTAAGGGTAAAACAATGTCAGGTGAATATCGGGTAGGAGGGTAAAACAACGTCTGGTGAATATAGGGTAGGAGGGTAACACCATGTCAGGTGGATATAAGGAATTAAGGTAAAACAATGTCGGGTGAATATCGGGTAGGGGTAACACCATGTCAGGTGGATATAAGGAAGTAAGGTAAAATAATGTCAGGTGAATATCGGGTAGGAGGGTAACACCATGTCAGGTGGATATAAGGAAGTAAGGTAAAACAATGTCAGGTGAATATCGGGTAGGAGGGTAAAACAACGTCTGGTGAATATGGGGTAGGAGGGTAACACCATCTCAGGTGGATATAAGGAAGTAAGGTAAAACAATGTCGGTGAATATCGGGTAGGAGGGTAAAACAACGTCTGGTGAATATAGGGTAGGAGGGTAACACCATGTGAGGTGGATATAAGGAAGTAAGGTAAAACAATGTCAGGTGAATATCGGGTAGGAGGGTAACACCATGTCAGGTGGATATAAGGAAGTAAGGTAAAACAATGTCAGGTGAATATCGAGTAGGAGGGTAAAACAACGTCTGGTGAATATAGGGTAGGAGGGTAACACCATGTCAGGTGGATATAAGGAAGTAAGGTTAAACAATGTCAGGTGAATATCGGGTAGGAGGGTAACACCATGTCAGGTGGATATAGGGTAGGATGCTAACACCATGTCAGGTGGATATAAGGAAGTAAGGTAAAACAACGTCAGGTGAATATACGGTTGGAGGGTCAAACAATGTTAGGTGAATATACGTTAGGAGGGTAAAACCACCTCAGATGAATATAGGGTATTAATGTAAAACAACGTCAGGTGAATATAGCTGGGAGGATAAAACAATGTCAGTTGAATATATGGTAGAAGGGTAAAAGAATTTCTGAGAAATATCGGGTAGGAGGCTAAAATAACGTCAGATAAATATAGGGTAGGTTTGTAGAAGAAAGCAGGTGAATATAGGGGAAGAAGGTAAAACAACGTCCTTCTATATCGCTCCCCATCATCCGACTTCTCCGTTCTTGACAGCATCTCCAACAATATCGACAAGGCCATTTCCTACCACCCGTTTGCCCATATATTTGTGTTTGACGACTTTAACGCTCATCATGCTGAGTGGCTGCATAACTCCGTCACAGATCTTGCTGGTGTACACACTATGAATTTTTCTATCACTCAGTCCCTTATGCAGGTGGTTGAGTTCCCCACGCGTTTCTGTAATAACTCTAACGGACACGATTCACTACTCGATCTGTGCTTTACCTCCACCCCTGACTCTTGCAATGTCCCTTATGCAGGTGGTTGAGTTCCCCACGCGTTTCTGTAATAACTCTAACGGACACGATTCACTACTCGATCTGTGCTTTACCTCCACCCCTGACTTTTGCAATGTCCCTTATGCAGGTGGTTGAGTTCCCCACGCGTTTCTGTAATAACTCTAACGGACATGATTCACTACTCGGTCTGTGCTTTATCTCCACCCCTGACTCTTGAAATGTCGATCAACTATGCCCTCTTGGAAACTCTGACCATGCATTAGTTTCCGTCAATATCTCCTTCCACCTCTACCCCACCCTTGAACCTCAGACCACAGAATATCTTACTGCTACCAAAGAACCAACTGGGACTCGTTCCGCGATTTCCTGAGTAACGTCACTTGGAATAAAGTATTTAGCCTTCCTGTTGAAGACTGCGCTGCTGAGGTCCCCTCTTGGGTTAAGACTGGCATCGATGCTTTTATCACTGCCAGAAAGTTGAAACTTAAGCCCCACTCATCCCACTGGTTCTCCCCTGTCTGCTCAGCTGCCATCGCCCACGGAAATTACTTCTTTCGGCTTTACCGGAGTCACGCGTCAGATCATAACAGGCGCCTTTTTGCCTCGGCTCGCAATGAATGCAAGAAGGTACTTAATGGAGCTAAGCTGATGTTTGCAGCCAGAATAAAGCAGCGCATAGCATCCCGTAAGTTCGGCTCCACAGACTATTGAAGGCTCTGTAAAAGCGTGCTGAACAACAGTAAGCACTCAATCCCCACTCTAATGAGCGAATTTGAGGTACTCACCTCTTCAACAGACAAGGCTGAATGCTTCGCTCGCAGATTCTCCACTAACTCGATACTGGACTCGTCTGGAGTATCTGTACCCGACTTCCCTCTCCGAACCCAGGCCCAACTGACTGACATACTAATTACTCCCTCGGTGGTCTCCAAAATAATTTCTAAGCTTGATCCCCATAAGGCGAGCGGCGGCGACGGAATACCAATCATTGTCCTAAAGAAACGTGCTACTGAACTCTCCTCAGTTCTCTGTAAACTCTATAATTTCTGCCTTTCTGCTTCCTGCTTTCCTGCCTGCTGGAAATCCTTCTCTGTGGTTCCTATATATAAAAATATTGGAGAACCCTCTGACTCCGATAATTATCGCCCTATCAGCCTCTTACCGAACTTTGGCAAAGTGTTCGAAGCCATCATCAACACCGAGGTGGTACAACAGCTCACTGCTCATAGACTCTTCTCTGACAAAGAGTATGGCTTCCGCTTAACTAGGTCTACTGCTGATATGCTCACGACTATCACTGAATACATACACCAGGCCCTCGACAAAAACGGCGAAGCCCGAAATGTTGCCCTTGACATCAGCAAAGCGTTTGACAAAGTCTAGCATGCTGGCCTTCTATGTAAGCTGCAGGGTTATGGTATAACTGGACAATTGGTTGACCTCATCCAGTCCTTCATTTCAAACCGTACAATGAGGGTGATATTGAACGGACAAGCCTCCCAATACTATCACATGAATGCGGGTGTCCCTCAAGGCTCTATTCTAGGTCCTACGCTTTTGCTTATCTATATTAACGATCTCCCTGATGTAATAAGATCCCAAGTGAGCATATATGCTGACGACACTACGGTTTACTCTCGTCTCGATTAAAAATCTACCGAGGCTGAAAAAGCAAACCTCGCTGACGAGCTTGAAAAGGACCTCCAATACGTGGTGGACTGGGGCAAGAGATGTCTCGTAAATATTAATGCTTCCAAAACGAAGCTGCTATCTAATAACCACCATAGACAATCGTTCCTCCCACCCATTAACATGGATCAGGCTTCTCTCCCTGAAAGCGAAACAAAGTCCCTCCTCGGATTAACTCTCACACCAGACCACAAGGAGAATAACTATATAGAAGCCATAGCTAAATCCGCTGCTAAGAAAGTCGGTTCTCTGTGTAGGGCCAGGAAGTTTTTCCAGTCCCAAACAATCCCGCACATATACAAGTCTACCATTCGCCCGTGCATTGAGTATTGCTGCCATATCTGGTCTGGTGCTCCTGCTATCACTTAGGTGTCCTCGGAGAATTTGTAATGTGGTCGATCCCGACTTGGCAGCTTTCTCACAGTCGCTTTCTCACATACGCAGTGTGGCTTCCCTGTGTTTCTTCTACAAATACTTTCACGGCTTCTGCTCCAATGAACTTAGCTCACTTGTATCCCCTATATACGAATTTCCTCGAACCACAAGATTAGCAACTAGGTCCCACCCTTTTACTGTGAAACCAATAAATTGTAAACGCAAATTCAACTCCAGCAGCTTCTTTTCTTGCACTTCCCGCCAGTGGAATTCTCTTCCGCTTACTTGCTTTCCTGACAGTTACAATCTCCAAGAATTTAAATGTAAAGTCAATAGTCATCTCCTGTCTCACTAACTTACATCCTCTCTCTCGTGCTTTTCCTTCGTCCACCCCATTCTTATCAGTAATCTCTTCCCTCTCCTAATCTCTTCCTGACATCCCCTGAAACCCTATTAATCCTCAACATTCCTCCTATGTAACCCCCTGCACAACAGTGGCAGTAAAATGCCTTGCTTAGAGCAACACGGTTATAAAAAAAAGGTAAATATAGGGTAGGAGGTTAAAACCATGTCAGATGAATATAAGAAAGGAGGGTAAAACAATGTCAGGTGAATATAGGGTAGGAGGTTAAAACATTGTCGGCTGAATATCAAGTAGGAGGGTAAAACAACATTAGGTAAATATAGGGTAGGAGTGTAAAACAATGTCAGGTGAATATAGGGTAGGAGGTTAAAACAACGTCAGATAATTATGGCGTAGGAGAGTAAAACTATTTTAGGTGAATATAACGTGGTTGTGTAAAACAACATCAGTTGGGGTTAAAATGTGATGATACCGACCAAACAAAAGCGAGCAAACTGGATGTTGACTCTATGCCGACCAGAAAGCTAATGAATAAAAATCACCTCTACGCAAGTGAATTCGCGCAGATGTTCCGGTTGAAAAATAAAAATTAATCAAATATCAAATTACCATTTCACGAGCCTTCGCGAATTTTATTTACCAGCCAATGGGAAGCGCAGAATCAAATACAAGGATGAAATTCGAAACTAGCTGCGTTTTGATCCAAAATGTCGATATAAATAGAGAAGACAAACGCTTCGTCAGACAGTCATGACTTCAGGAAAAGAATGTAATTGCTATCCCCTTGACTTAAGTCGATTGGCTACTATTCTGACCTTTTTCCTTTCCCTGGTCTCAAAAGTACTAACTGGCCCTTTTAAATACATTCCACAAACCAACTTGCTGACCTACTGACCTTAGAAACGGCAACTTGAAAATGAACATTAATCATACTACTAAGCCTTTTATCTTTTCAGCATATCTTCCAGGAACATTCCTTTATCTCTTTCAGCTCATTATTAATTGCTATGAACAATTCTAACCTCCGTTGGACCTTTATTTCAAGTATTGTTTTAATTGTAAAACATAATTGCTATATATATATATATATATATATATATATATATATATATATATATATATATATATATATATATATATATATATAAATGTTATTTTATACTCTAATTGCCTTACTTGAATTTATAGTCATACAAGTCAACCATCCGTCCGTGCATGGAGTACTGCTGCCATTTACGGTCAGGTGCCTCTGACGTTCTCCTCAGTGTTCTTGACAAGCTCCAAAGGAGAGTCTGTAATGTGATAGGTACTGATCTGGCAACTCGACTGCAGCCACTTCCCCATCGTCGAAATGTGGCCTCCCTTTGTCTGTTCTATAAATACTTTCATGGCTTCTGCTCGGACGAGCTTAAGTCACTGATGCCTCCTCAACAGGTGTTTACTCGTGCAACCAGACTGGCAACTGGGTCCCACCCATTCACAGTCAGGTTAGCCAAATGCAGACGACAATTCTACTCCTGCAGCTTCTTCTCTCGCACTTCCCGCCTGTGGAACTCGCTCCCGTATTCTTGCTTTCCTGACGGCTACAACCCCCAGAAATTTAAATGCAAAGTCAATACTCATCTACTAACCACTGGACTCTAGCTCTCTCCCCACCCCTGTATAACCTTCCCTTTCTCTCCACCTATGTATCTGTCATCGCACCTGCTTTCTATTGTTCCTTTCTAACTAGTTTGTACTCCTCACTCTTTTCTAATTAATCTTTTTACATTTATGTAACCCCCTGCACATCAGTGGCGTTTCCGCCTTGCTTTGGGTGAAATGATTAAAAAAAAAATTATAGTGGGCTATCTTCCCACAAGGCCAAATTGCGTTAACCTACTACTACCCCTCACTACAAACGGAATAAAATAAGAGATACCCGCTATAAAAACACATCAAATGAATTTACAAGAAGTTTCTTGAATTATTCTTTCTCTTTATTGTTATAGAGGAGAACTAACTTTTGCTGTGATCCACCGTCAGACATTCTAAGTTATGTTAGTTTTATAACGTTCTGGATTATAAAAAAAGTGTAAGGAACAAATAAACAGAAGATTGTGTGAAGGACAAGTTTAGGTACGTGTGAGACATGGATTAATACTGCTTTAATAGAGAATTTCAAAGTTCTTGCTGATAATAATAGCAGGAAGCACTGGACCGAAAGATTGTGTCAAGAACAGTTTTAATCACGTGAGAAACATGGATTAATAACAGAGGAATAGAGAATACTGAAGCTCTGTTAATAATAATGTTAATAAGCACTGGAAAAAAAGATGGAAAGAAAAACAAATTTAATCACGTGAATGACATGGATTAATAATATTTTGACAGAGAATGCTGTAGTTCTATCTTATAATACTGCAAAGAATCACAGGAACACCAGCTTGAGAGAAGTACAGGTTTAATCACGTGGGAGTCGCGGATTAATATAGAACGCCGTAGTTCAGTGCGGTAATGCGTAGGACTGAAACACTACGCCTTGTGACCGTCTACTAGTAACGGATGGACGAGTCATTTCGTGTTGAGAATTCGGTCGCCTTTTTAAACACAGTTTACTTCAAATTTGTTCTTAACTACCCCGTATAATTAATAGCTCGACTAATACATGCATCATTTCTTCAAACAGAAATTATTTAACTAAATCTAATAAGTATCAAGCTATCTATTATTTATTAGTGCATGCCATTTAAATCACGCATATGGTCGGAGGTTTGGATGATACATTTGACATTACAATTAGTTTCCCCTATGAAAATTGTTATGACTAAAGCTAACTGAATTTTTGTTGCAAAATAAAATAATTTTGCTAACAAAATCTGTACATCATTGTGATAGATAGATAGATAGATAGATAGATAGATAGATAGAATAAGTGTAAAAGACTGACGTTTATATATATATATATATATATATATATATAGATAGATAGATAGATAGATAGATAGATAGATAGATAGATAGATAGAATAAGAGTAAGAGACTGTGTGTAGATAGATAGATAGATAGATAGATAGATAGATAGATATATAGATAGATAGATAGATAGATAGAATAAGAGTAAGAGACTGGTGTTTATAGATAGATAGATAGATAGATAGATAGATAAATAGATAGAATAAGAGTAAGAGACTGGTGTTTATATATATATATATATAGATAGATAGATAGATAGATAGATAGAATAAGAGTAAGAGACTGGTGTTTTATATATATATATATATATAGTGAGAGATAGATAGATAGATAGATAGATAGATAGATAGATAGATAGATAGAGTAAGAGTAAGAGACTGGTGTTTATATATATATATATATATATATATATATATATAGATAGATAGATAGATAGATAGATAGATATGAATAATGAATAGAACAAGATAGGAAGATACATAAACCTGATGTAGAACGATATGATTAAAACTCTAAGATAGACAGCTAGATATTAATCATATGTTTACACTGATATATATATATATATATATATATATATATATATATATATATATAAATTGATTGTTTAATTACATAGGTTCTGGTCATAATAAGATTAGACCAGTGGATATTTATATTAAAAAATGTTCGCTACAATTATATTTTAGAACTTTTGAATATTTTCCATACAAATGGAATAGATAGATAGATAGATAGATAGATAGATAGATAGATAGATAGATAAATAGAAAATGACATAGATTGATGGATAGATAGAAAGAAAGAAAAAATATGTCCTAATAGAGTTTCAGAGATGTTAGATGTCTTTATATTTGCTACTGCCAGCGAATACTTTCTCCAGATTATTAATTCAATGCTTGTATAAGAAAGCCGCAAACCTACGCATTGCGAAATGTTCGTTTTAATTAAAAAGAAATTATTATTGCTTTATATTAAAACAAGTCGTTGAAGTGTTCTCGAGCCGTTATTGTTCATTATGACTTTTTCTAGAAAATGTTCTACCACTTAAGTTGATGAAAGTGCTAAGTGTTCTTTTAGAATATTGAATATTTCATCATAAAAGCATGGCAAGCTCGAGGGTGGGTTAAGTTACACTGATGGAGATGAAAGATTTCTTTTTGCGATATTAAGTGGTTTTAATTTAGGCAAAGACTTGAATGAGACGAAAGAGATAAGTTTGAGGATCTTGATGATGAACGTAATGCCGCCTCACTGATTATCAAACACATCTGAAAATTTGATAAATATCTCTCGTGACAGAGAATTTAAATTAGTAACATTAATTGGTCAGTTAGTATTTTCGGCGATAATTATGCTTCTCCTAGTCCTGTTTGAGCTTCTGGGATTAGGAGTTATCTTCAACATATTAATTATAAGTTTAATTAGTGGAAGTGCCAATGTAAATCTAAACTCAGTGGCGAGTAGTACTAAACTGAGTATTACTAAATAACTGAGTAGTACTACACTTTGAGTAGTACTACACTTTTGTGTATATCAGCCAAGATGAGAATAATAATTCGAAATAATACCAAGTTATTGACAATTACTCATCTCAGATATAAAATACTCGACGAATTATCTAGACATTATTAACGAAACGAAAATAATCCCGGTATTATTTCGAACTATGTTTTTTTTTTAATCATATCACCCCGAGCAAAGAGGTAACGACACTGATGTGCAGGTGGCTACGTAAGAGTGGCAAGATTGGAAAAGAGAAAACCGGAAACTACATCCTAATCAGGGAACAATGGATGAGCCTCTTCACGTGTTCAATAGACGCGTGTGTAGTGTGAACCGGGTCTCATCTTGATTGATATAGATGTTATAATAGACACAGTCAGTCAGTTAAGTGCCATACATGATACACGCTTGGGCGATCATATCTCGAAAGAGACATGAGTGACTGGGCAGAAGATTATCCCGCAGTAGGTTGCCATTGCTTTCTGCGATAAACTGGTTGCTGACAAAGGCTATAGAACCCAATCTGTCCTGTTATTTAACCCATAACTGGAAGGAATAGACGGATTAATACCTTTCCCAAGGGTATTTGCGCGTAAGTGAATGCAATGAATTCGACTGGAATTCGAACTCGGCTCCCCGATTTCTCGAGACACAAGGTTTCGAATAACACAGTAGCAGAGGCGGCGATGTCAAACTGTTACGGCCTGCGAACAACGGGAGACGGACGGCTCGCTGCTGCTAGTCGTTTGACATCCCAGTTTCCACCGCGTGAGACGGACAAACAACGGGAAGACGAATATCGGCGGTGGTCCAGCGAGCAAGCGAGCGACGGAAGACACGGCAGAGCAGGCGGCCAAGGATACCGAAGTAGAGACGAGATGCGCAGTCAACCGTGACACACCTAACAAAAGCAAGCGGGAAGTAAGAAGGGAGGAAACGATAGCGGTCACAGATACGAGACGCTCTGGTTAACAGTAGGTATGCATTGATTGGCTGTATCCACTACGCCAACGTCCAAAAGGACATTGGTGGTGTATTTTTTCAAATCAGTGGACACCTGATGATAACCAGAGGGTACTTGCTAGAAACCTTGTGTCTATAAGAATATCTATATCAACCATCACACCAGGTAGTAACTCGATTACATATATGCTGGTTGATATGGCATTATAGGATGTAACATAAGATATTTCTGGTTGACTGTGCTATTTTAACGGTTATTGCACCAACAGAAATAGTGACATTATATATTATTCTAAAGGATATAGAGTAGAAGCAATTATGGACCAGAATTCGGTTATTGCATAGCTGTTGTATAGGGATGTGCGTTGTTGTGCAGTGGATATCGACTCAGAACGATAAATCGGAGTGCCGAGTTCGAAATCCAGTTGAATTCCTTGCATACACTTACGCGCAAATACCCTTGGGAATGGTATTAATCCGTCTCTCCCCTCCAGTTATGGGTTAAATAATAGAACAGATTGGGTTCTCTAGCTTTGGCTGGCAACCAGTCTATCGCAGAAATCAATGGCAACCTACTGCTGGATAATCTTCTACCCTGTCAGTCCAAAGCGTGTGTCAAGTATGGCGCTTAACTGACTGACTGAATATAATAGTTGGAAATATAATTAAAACTTCTTACTGGCATAAAGTGGGGGATCGGTTTTCTATTGTTTTGAAGTAATAAACTGATCTCCCACTAATTATACTTAATATAATACTGTAATATAATCTATCGCTTCTCCCTCCAGTGATGAGTTAAATGGCAGGACAGATTGGGTTCTATAGCCTTGGTCAGCAACCAGTCTACCGCAGAAAGCAATGGCAACCTACTGCGGGATAATCTTCTGCCTAGTCAGTCATGTCACTTTCGAGACATGATCGCCCAAGCGTGTATCACGTATGGCACTTAACTGACTGACTGAATATAATTGTTGGAAACATAATTAAAACTTTGACTGGGCATAAAGTGGGGGATCGGTTTTCTATTGTTTTGAAGTAATAAACTGATACCCGACTAATTATACTTAATATCATAATGTCATATAATCTATCTCTTCTCCCTCCAGTGATGAGTTAAATGGCAGGACAGATTGGGTTCTATAGCCTTGGTCGGCCACCAGTCTACCGCAGAAAGCAATGGCAACCTACTGCGGGATAATCTTCTACCCAGTCAGTCATGTCTCGAAAGAGACGTGATCGCCCAAAGCGTGTATCACGTATGGTACTTAACTGACTGACTGTTGTATACAGTTGTTTATTAACGTTTAACTTGTTATATATTTATTAATGGTAACTTCATGTATTTTGTATTTATTATCTAATTATTCGCTGTTGTTTGCTATTATAAATTTAGTTGAGGTTATGCAAACCATTAGCATAGTTAATTTGTTTCGTTTTTTAAATCCTTAATAAATTAGTTATTAACTAATTTATTTATTTCGTTATATATTAATTTTTTTGTTTGATCTTGTGGCTTAGTTTAAAGTATATTCCCGTATCTGCGTTGTATACAATTAATATATTTGCATTTCTCCTTGAGATATATTTTGTCTATTAGCTACTAGCAGTATAGCCCGGCGTTGCTCGGGTGTAATGAAAGCTTTAAAACTAATCCATGGTCCTGGAGATCAGACTCTTTGGACGTTGGCACGAAAGACTAAAAAACAATAGTTGTTTCCAGTTAAAGCGAAACCGTAGACTGAAGAAAAATGAATGGATGTAAGTCAAATTTTGAAGTTTGGTGAGAATCGGATAAAAATTGTAGAGTTGTATAAAGGACATGCAGACAGATAAACAGACACACACACAAACATCTTGCCTTATATATATATATTATCGATTTTCTGCATTTTTGTAAGAACTGCAACCTTGAAACTTCTGAATATTGTTTCTTATGTCTTTGTCTATGAGTGTATCAAATTTGATTAAAATCGGACCACTCCTTCTATAACCCGATTTTTTCGATTATCGATTTTCGATATTTATCGGAGTTACCTCGACACAAAACTTAGTTACGAACACTCGCAGACACTTATAGTACAACTGTGCAAATTTTCAAGAAAATCGGTTCAGCCGTTTCGGGGTCTATAGGTAACGGACACACACACACAGACAAAGTTCTATTTATAAAATAAATTTAGATTAAATTACATCTGTACGGATCCTTCCTGGTTTACCTAGACTTTCACAGAATTGACAATATTTTGGATCGTACATAGATGAAAACATATTCTAAAAATTACTAAAATTATTGCATTTGTTTATATATACATATCGCAAGATGAAATCCTGACTGTTGTCTTGATAAAGTCTATCATTGGACAAAGAAAAATTTATATATATATATATATATATATATATATATATATATATATATATATATATTATGGGGTCTCCCCTTTTTCCATGATAATGGACTCGATTTAAATATACATTTACTCCTTCTATAGTGAGTTACCGTGAGATTCCGACAGATAACGACAGTTATCGTAAGATTCCTACAGATACCGTCACATACCGAGGTTTCACGGAGATTACAACGTCAATAGTTCATAGTAGCTTTGAGCTCTACTCAGACAGGAAATTATTACGCAGCACCCGTCAACTTCTGACGTGGACATACTAATTCTACTACGGCTTCACTTCAGAGACTTATACATATATATATATATATATATATATATATATATATATATATATATATATAGGGGATCTTGACTGCTTTTCGTTACTCAGATATAAACTCTCTTTACTAACGTCTCAGTACTCACTAGATTTGCTATAACCCATTGCTACAAAGTCAACTGTGAAGTGTTTAGATAAATATGTTGAAGTGGAAATGTCGGTAGCGTGTGGACTTAATGACGACAAGTGGCTACGGTTATTTTAAGGAAGAGAACAACTATTATTTGTTTTGAAATTGAGTTGATGCCAAATTAAATTACTATTAGTATGTCGAATTTATTTTAAAAAATAAATGTTTCCTCAGAATCCCATTTGGAAAGAGGAAGTTCTACTGAGTCAAACTGACTAGA
This sequence comes from Ascarosepion bandense, assembly GCA_037127315.1. Lineage (NCBI taxonomy): Eukaryota > Metazoa > Mollusca > Cephalopoda > Sepiida > Sepiidae > Ascarosepion > Ascarosepion bandense. The sequence continues at coordinate 5,540,855 of JBBBDQ010000516.1, forward strand.
GAACTTCTCCTTTGTGGAACAAACTCATAGTTGGATCCTTTGAACAAATCACTTTCTACAAATCAAGGGCCAATTCATATATCTCCACTTTATTTCCTTCTACATTCTCTTACGTTATATCACACACTTCATTTAATAATTATACCATGAGTTACTCTTGAGTCTTGTATTGAAGGCTTACGGCCATTTGTTGAAACACCGAATCTCATACAATCATCGTAGTTAAGTAAACCTGAACCTGGTCATTAGATGTGTAACAGCTTGAGAATACCAGGTGCTGTCATCTTGAACATGCTGGTGGTATATTGGATAATGACTCGGCACTGGAAATCTGAGATCCGAGTTCTAATTTTAGTCGGGGTCTTTATATTCACATACGTGTAAATACCTTTATGAAAGGCATGAGTCCGACTATTCTTCCTTCCAGCTGTAATTTACTTGTAAGGAAATTTAGATCAGTAAACCGTAAACTATGTGCCTTGTCCCTTCAGGATGTAGGCGATCATGGCCTTCTACATTTTGCTATCCCTGGTGGCTCTGAGCACGCCTTCTCCTGTTACACCATGCAATCCTCGTTCCGTCATCCACCTGATTAGGTCCTTCAGATATGTTATCCGTTGATTTCCCCCTGTCTCTTTTTCCCTCTATCTGGCCTGTTAGTATCAGATTCTCCAAGCCCTCCTTTCTCATTGAGTGTCCCAGGAACTTCAGCTGTCTCGCCCTGATGCTTAGTATTAATTTCCTTTTTGTTTCCATCATTTCTAGGACCTTATCATTGCTCACATGCTCGATCCATGATATTCGCAGCATCCTTCTGTAGAACCACATTTCAGTTGCTTCAAGTTTTTCCTTCATCTTTGATGGTATTGTCCAGGATTCCCTGCCATATTGAAGGACGGACAGCACGTAGCAATTTAATATTCTCTTCCTAGTTTCTAGCGAAATTGTCCTGTTTAAGAAGAAACCGTTAACTTTTTTAACAATTTTACGCTAAGCAAAGCAAGCAAGACACAAAAAGAGGTTACTGATGGTTAAAAATAAGAAAAATGAAACCTTATTAAAGAGCGATAGCAATAAAACATAGGAATCAAGAATACAATAGATAACGATTGACATTGCATTTGAATTTGGGAAGATCAAATTTGGTTGGAATTCAAAAGGCCGGAAGAGATCTCCACAAGCAAACATTACGACAGAAGAAACTGTTAGCATAGAATTTACAGTTATGTCAAGACAATTTGACTATTAAAAACACGAGACCTCGTTGCCAATTTAGTTCTGCACTTACATTAATAAAATCTATGTACAATCTCTAAAAACTCTTGAATTCTAAAAAAATATTTTCTGCCAAATGGTTGTAAAAACAGATAAATCAACCTTGTATTAGATTAACTGTAGTAAGGAAAAGAAAGAAGATACAAACGAATTAGTTAAACACCAATGTGCTGAATGCGAAATTAAAACCAATTTACGAAATGTCTAATAAAAACGATCGATTTTATTGTAGATTTTGATCTAGCGATGGCCATTAATTTTTTTCCGAAATGTTATTTTAGTTTTCACCGTTAAAATGTCTTGCAGAGTTTCATTATGACGACTGCTGTCAATGCGATGCCAATTCGTTACTGAAAATCAATCAGTGATATTTTTCTTCCTAGAAAGATAATCAAAAATTTAATTTTTGTTTAAATTGCTTTTATTTTCAAATTGAGGAATTATAAGCGAAAAAGCAATGACTTCTTAAATGAAACACGCTGTGACCGATTTTAGACAATCAGCATGAAATTAGTTTTCGAATTTCAAGTCGATGTCAAGATGTTGACTTTAAAGAAAAAAGATTTCTCTCTTTGCTAAGTGATATACGAAATTCTGAGATTAAATATTTTCGCTACTCCATGATAACTTTGGAAGAGTATCTTTATTGTTCTTGTTTTTAACACAGTTCTTTAAAGGTAAACGTCCTTAAATATACCCAATAACGTTCTAAATTCTAGGAGAATCCTTTCTACAGTAATAAATATACTTTTCCCTCCAGTCACTCATGGAAAGAGAGACAGTAGCTTCGGCTCAGTTCATTAGAGAAACAACAGCGAGGGAGCATTTATTAACCCATTTATTAACCCATAACTTACAAGGAGCCTTAAGGCACATTTTGGTTGAAAATAACAAATAGTATTTAAATCACAATATCAAAGGCACATCGCTATAAGAGAGGCACTATACATCAAATTATTTTCTCCTGCCAACCACCTTACATTATTTTACAGAAGAAAAGAAGTTTTGAAAGTTAAAAAAAAAATAGATTGACGCTAACACTGACGCTCACACGACATATAAACACCAGAAATATAATATCCTTGAAAATGGCCTATGAAGTGGCTGAAAGCGCTTGGAAAGTCGAAAATTATGGAACAATGTTACATTCCTTATCTCCAGTAAAAATAAAACATGTAAGAATACTGAAGAAATTAAACAAAAAATTGAGAAAATCTTCCTTATCGTGCATTTTTAACGAAACATGTTTAAATGAATCATTGCTGGCCAAATATATATATATATATATATATATATATATATATATATATATATATATATCCTATCAAATACAAGAAATACCCTATCAAATACAAGAAATACCTTTTTGTAGATATATATATATATATATATATATATATATATTGTAAACGCAGACAGATCTGTTTCGCCGTATCACAGCTCATCAGTACGGTTATATCCTGGGGTTTTGATTATTTTTCCTTGTGCTTTAATGTGAGATACTCATTAGCAGGTACATTAATATATATGTTCTGGGCATTTCAGACGGCATATCGATATAAATATTTTGATGTCGTTTTTGACAGCACTCGTATATAATAATTATTCAGTATATTCTTATGAAAAAATACCTTAAAATATGCTTTTCAGACTTTTTGATAATGAGCTTTAATTCTGTGTATGACGATAAACTACAACTAGCAGCAAGGCCACCGATCTGGAAGTTTTGAGGAGCAGAAAGACCTCTTATTAGCTGTTGTTCCCAGGTTCAAAACCGGATCAAAGCACTATGAAATTGTAGAAAATTACATATTTAAACTTATTTATAAATGGAACATTGTCTGTGTGTGTGTGTGTGTGTCTGTGTGTCCGTTACCTATAGACTCCGGAACGGCTGAACTGATTTTCTTGAAAATTTACACAGTGGTACTATAAGCGTCTGCGAGTGTTCTTAGCTAAGTTTTGTGTCGAGGTACCTCCGATAAATATCGAAAATCGATAATGGAAAAAATCGGGTTATAGAAGGAGTGGTTCGATTTTAATCAAATTTGATACACTCATAGACAAAGACATAAGAAACGATATTCAGAAGTTTAAAGGTTGCTGTTCTTACAATAGTACAGAAAATCGATAATATATATATATATAAAAGGCAAGATGTTTGTGTGTGTGTCTGTTTATCTGCCTGTATATCTGTATTTTTTTCAGCCCTTTTATTTTAGTTTTTGCTTCGGGTTTGGCTCTAAGTAGGTATAATTGTAGTTCTTAGTTTCAGCCATGATACCATTTACTCAGAGGACTTATTTAGCCTTCAAAATTCAGTTTACGACGAAAAAAACTCATTTGATATCGATACCTGGAAATCAATATTTGACTTACATCCATTCATTTTTCTTCCAGTCTACGGTTTCGCTTTAATTGAAAACAACTATTGCTTTTTAGTCTTTCGTGCCAACGTCCAAAAAGTCTGACCATGGATTAGTTTTAAAGCTTTCACTACACCCGAGCAACGCCGGGCTATACTGCTAGTTTATAGTCAAAATAACTGTACTAAATTTTTATAGTATTAAAATTACTAGCAATTTATTTTTTGTAAAAGAATTCACTAAAGCTCCTAATAAAGTTACATGACTCATAAAATGTTGATATGCTAAACAAAACAAATTAAACAATGCGCTTCTTTCAATTTCCTATGTATTATTTTAAATTCTGAAGTGAAGCATTTCCATTACTTTGTAATTAAATAAACCAATATTCGAACTAGTATTTAATTGAACTTGTAACTTACTTTAGTGTAATTAAACACAGAGAAAATCAAGACAACACTAAAAGTATTCAATCTGATACTTGAAATATTAATACAAATTGTTTTAATATCAAATGCGCCCAAAAGATTCTAGTCTAAAGATACGGTACTTCGGCTTTCGTTGCCGCATCCAATTTGTCATTAAGCAAGTATCGAACTGTCGATTAGAAATTTTCTTCCAAACATTTTTTCAAATCATTTAATCATTGTATATCTATTAAACCAGCTATTCTCAACCGCCATGCTATGGCACATTAGTGATCCACGCGAGCTTCCTAGATGTATTGTTGCAGTTAGCAAGCTTCTCTCTCTCTTGAAATTATTACAACTGAGTCGTGAGTTCGATCCTAACTGGGTGCCACATACTTTCGGATTTGTGCTACAAATAATCTTTGCTTAGAAAATCAATGCATGTCGATGCATGTTTGGAAGTAGTAATAGCACAGTGGTACTATTTGAATTAATAAACATGAAACTTTTTTTTCAAACAATTCTTTTCAGCATGCTTGATACATTGTGCGTTGAGGTGCAGTGGATATCGGCTCGGAACGAGAAATCGGGGAGCCGAGTTCGAATTACAGTTGAATTCATTGCATTCACTTACGCGCAAATACCCCTGGGAAAGGTATTAATCCGTCTCTTCCTTCCAATTATGGGTTAAATAACAGGACAGATTGGGTTCTATAGCCTTGGCTGGCAAGCAGTCTACCACAGAAAGCAATGGCAACCTACTGCGAGACAATCTTCTGCCCAGTTAGTCATGTCTCTTTCAAGACATGATCGCCCAAGCGTCTTTCACTATGGCACTTAACTGACTTACTGAAACATTTTGTTTTTCAGTACAAAATAAATATGTCCCACGAGCTAAAAAGACTTTATTTCCCTTCCAAATTTTGATTTCTTTTTAATGGTTTCTAAAAGAAATAGATTAATGTGCAATCTAAAATGTAATATTGTGTTTTTAATGTAAAATATTGCATACTGTTCTATTTCTATCCTCCCCCTTGCTGCTGTTTTTTCTCTCTTTCTCTGGATCCTTCCATAGCATTTTTAAAACTAAAGATTGATCGGTGAAGTTATAAAAAATGGCAAAAAAATGTATTATTTTTTTTTTAAATTACGAAAATTCAAAGAAAATACAAGCTTTTTCTGTCAATTGGTAACAAATTGTTAATCTTTAGTCTTGAAGATAAAATTAAGTTCTGCTTATCGCATATTCGACCAAACATTGAAGAAATCGCGAAAAAAAAAAAAAAAAGCAAAAAAACCAGTTTTTATATTTCACGTAAAGAAGAAAAATTCTTTACGTGTCGTGTCTCTTCAGGACGTAGGTGATCACAGACTTTCATTTGCCCATGTCCCTATTCACTCTTAACAATTTTCTTCTTGGTATCTCTACCAAACTTCGATCCACCATTCATTTGCTTAGACCCATCAAATATGCCTCTCACTGCTTTCCCTTGTCCCTCTTCCCTTCCATCCGACCCGTGAGTATTAGATTCTTCAAGCACTCGTTACTCATTACGTATCCCGGAAAACTTAGCTGTCGCTTTCTGTTACTAAGTATGAGTTTTTTCTCGTGTGAACCCTTTCTATTGCCTTGTTGTTTCTCACATGCTCGGTCCATGATATCCTCAGTATCCATTTAATTGGAGTAGATAGACTAATCTATCGCCCGGTTCCCACTCCACCCACATCTATTGAACAGGTGAAGAGGCTTATCCCTTGTTCCCTTTTTAGGATGTGGTTTCCGGCTTTCTTTTTTCCAATCTTTTCACTCTTTTATTTATTCATTTATTTTTTTCAATTGGAGCAGATAGACTAATCTATGGTCCGGTTCACACTCCACCCACGTCTATTGAACAGGTGAAGAGACTTATCCCTTGTTCCCTGTTTAGGATGTGGTTTTCGGCTTTCTCTTTTCCAATCTTTTCATTCCTTTATTTATTTATTTATTTTTTCATTTGGAGTAGATAAACTAATCTATTGCCCGGTTCAAACTCCACCCACGTCTATTGAACAGGTGAAGAGGCTCATCCCTTGTTCCCTGTTTAGGATGTGGTTTCCGGCTTTCTCTTTTCCAATCTTTTCACTCTTTTATTTATTCATTTATTTTTTTTTTCAATTGGAGTAGATAGACTAATCTATCGCCCGGTTTACACTCCACCCACGTCTATTGTTCCCTGTTTAGGAGGATTTTCCCGGCTTTCTCTTTTCTAATCTTTTCACTCTTACGTAGCCCCCTGCGCTTCAGTGGCGTTACCGCCTTGCTCGGGGTGATATGATTAAAAAAACAATCTGTAGAACCACATTGAGCCTCTCCTTTGTCCTTGAAAGAGCGTCCAACTTTTGCTGCCATATAGGAGGACAGATATCCAATAGCAATCTAGCACTGTTTTTTGTTTCTACTAAGATCTTCCTGTTAGTCAATACTCTGGTTAAATTTCAGAAATATTTGAATAGAAATATTGAAAATAATGTAATTTCATATTTGTATGTGTATTTCCTTTTTTAAATCTATGTTCTTATTTTATAACATTTGAATGTATACCATCTATTAAAAAAATTGTTAAATGTCATATTTTTATTTGCTCCTAGGTGTGCCAATGCTCAAAAACGTTGAGAAACACTGCCCTAATGTATAGAAGCTTATTTTTAAATTCTTTTGATGCTAAGATAGAGCAGATAATTATTATAATATCCATATTCTTCTCGGTGTAAGTACAGAAACAAAACTTTGGGTTGTATCCATTCTTTCAAGTGTACCGTGATATTTTCTTTTGCTCGGAGGTGTGCCGTTGCTTAAGAAGCATGAGAAAATTGTCAAAGGTAGGACATTGGAAAGTATGTTTTAAGGAATATATTCATGGTTAAAGAAAAAAGAGGTCGACCAAAATTCAGAGACTGGTATCTAGTTCATGAAAATTCATATCACATTGGATCGAAAAAGCTTCGTAAAAGTAAGTCAGGTGTACTCAAAACCGGCCATGTGATGAAATAAGGTTATTTAAGGAACAACGTAAATTAAGTCATACATATCCTGTTCAAGGTTCCTGGAAAAAATATTAAATGTGGCAGGCACTTGAAGAGTAACGCAGAATAAATAAATAAAAAACTGTAATAATAAAGAAACCAACACTGTTTAACGTAATCAGTAATTTGCCTCAGTAAATTATACCTCATCTGTATTATAATATCAATGTTTCATACTCCTCTTCGAAAATGAACTGCATCACAAAACTTGTTATATTCTCTCCTATAAAATCGACTGTATTTTCACGCGGATAAAATGACGATATTAGCACGTATATATAAATAAAGCTATGCAACATATCTTTTATTTTCTTATTGGTGAGGTCGAATGTAGAGTAAGCGGTGGTCGGGTCAGAATGTCAGTGCACACGCATACAAGAGTCCATCCGGGCTGAGCCCGATTTCTCTACCTGTTTTTCTCTGCCTACTTTTATCGGCTCGGAACGAAAAATTGAGGAGCCGAGTTCAAATTCCAGTTGAATCCATTGCATTCACTTACGCGAAAATACCCTTGGGAAAGGTATTAATCCGTCTCTTTCTTCCAGTTATGGGTTTAATAACAGGACAGATTGGGTTCTATAGCCTTGGCTGGCAACCAATCTACCGCAGAAAGCAATGGCAACCTATTGCGGGATAATCTTCTGCCCAGTCAGTCATGTCTCTTTCGAGACATGATCGCCCAAGCGTGCTTCACGTATGGCACTTGACTAACTGACCTTCCGATAAAGAGGCAACTGACTTACAATCCATATATTGTACATCTCCTTTTGCCGCGTCATGTTTTAGGAACATTGTTTACGAAAGAATATACGTTAACATTGTTTGCTAGAGCCCATTACAACTGAGTCGTGAGTTCGATCAACACTGGGTACCACATACTTTCGGCCTTGTGCCAGATATAATCTTCACTTGAAAAAAATCAATGCATTCTTTTTCTATATGCACCGTGTCGTTTCAGGATGTATGCGATCATGGACCTTCATTTGTCCCTGTCTCTTTTCGTTCTCAATATTTTTTCTCTTGAGATCTTTCCCAAACCCTGCTCCGCCATCTATTTGCTCAAGCCTATCAAATATGTCTCGAGCTGCTTTCCCCTGTCAGCCTTTCCCTTTATCCGTCATGTGAGTATTAGATTCTCCAAACTCTCTTTTAAACTTTTGGAGACATAAGGAAAAACATTTGGAGATATAAGGAAAGCAAATATACAGAACGGTGTTCCACGTGCTGGATGTGCGAGAAAAGAAACCAGTAGAGTAGAAGTTACGATTACGTTTGACTATTCTGACGATAAAAGGGTGGGGCCTAGGTACTAATCTGGTAGCACGTGTAATTTTATGTGTTCGGTGCATATATATCCCTCTCTCTCTCTCTCTCTCTCTCTCTCTCTCTCTCTCTCTATATATATATATATATATATATATATATATATATATATATACACTACCAGCCATAATTATTAGGCCACGCCAGATTTTTTTAAAGAAATGATGTATTCCATACTATTTTTAGTATTTATTGCCAAATGAAAATAGAAGGTTTCTTTTGCTGTTATTACTTTGCAAAATTTTACAAAGCAAGGAAGCAAAGATGAACTCGTCCGAATCACCCTAAATTTTCTTCATTCTTTCATTGATGACACTGCAATATGGGTAATTATTAAATATTTATAAATTCATTTGATGCACATGTTATTGTGCAGTATTAACTAAAGAACCATTCTATTTTCATTTATAACTTGACAATAAATACTAAATATAATATGAAATACATCCTTTTTTAAGACAGAGGGGTGGCATAATAATTATGGCCGGTATAGTATATATATATACGATATCTGATCAAAAACTACTGGAACTGGTGATATTAAAAGAAAACTGCATCACATATCAATTCGAAATTTAATCTCATTAGAATTTTTTTTTAATCATATCACCCCGAGCAAGGCGGTAACACCACTGATGTGCAGAGGGCTACGTCAGAGTAAAAAGATTGGGAAAGAGAAAGCCGGAAACCACATCCCAAACAGGGAACAAGGGATGAGCCTCTTCACCTGTTCAATAGATGAGGGTGGAGTGTGAACCGGGCGATAGTTTAGTCTATCTACTCCAATTAAAAGAAAAAAAAAGAAAGAAAAGAGTGAAAAGGTTGGAAGAGAGAAAGCCGGAAACCACATCCTAAACAGGGAATAAGGGATGAGCCACTTCATCTGTTCAATAGACGAGGTAGTCATCTTTTTATCCGGCGTCTTTTCTATTGGTAGAACCATTCCTGAAATACTTTTTTTTAATAGTAAGCAACTGTCCCATCGCATTGTTTTGAATGTTAATCTAGTTTTGTCTAATTTGGTTGTTATAGCTTCTTAGGTTTATAAGCGCGTCCTCCCTACAGAGCCCTGTATCATTTTTATCGATTTCAGTAGCAAAATATACCTTCCAAAAGCTAAGCAAGTATTAAGAGACAGAACAATTGTACAAGCAAAAAAGAAAAGAAATAACTGCTCAGCTGCTGTGTAGTTCTATTTTTTTTATATGAAACTCAACGCTGTACAATTCTTTTATAGATAAAGAAGAAATTTGAGGCAACAGAAATTATTAATGACGTGTTATGTAATATCAGTCATTCTATTTGACAGTGAACGCTGTACAATTTTCTCGTAGATGAAGAAGAAACTTGAGACAACAGAAACTAAGAAATGATTGCGGAACTGCTACGCATTATCAGTCATTCTATATGACAGTGAACGTTGGACAATCCCTTCACATATGAAGAAACACGAAGCAAAAGAAACTAAGAAAAGAGTGCTCAGCTGATATGTAATATCAGTCCTTCAGTGAATGCTGAACAATCTTATAAAGATGAAGAGAGGACTTTAGGCAAAAGAAATTTAAAAAAGCGTTCTGAACTGTTTCGCAATATCTGAGACAGCTGAAGTTCCTGGGACACGCAATGAGGAAGGAGGGCTTGGAGAATCTGATACTAACAGGCCAGATAGCAGGAAAACAGATAAGGGAAAGCAACGGATAACATATCTGAAGGACCTAATCAGGTGGATGACGGAGCGAGTATTGCACGGTGTAACAGGAGAAGGCGTCCTCAGAGCCACCAGGGATAGGGAAACGTGGAACGCCATGATCGCCTATGTCCTGAAGGGACAGGGTATATAGAAGAAGAATTCCTCCTATACGATTGTGAATGCTGTACAATCTACTCAGAGATGAAGAAGTGACTTGCGGCAACAGAAACAAAGAAACTTTTACTGAACTGTTATGCAAATATAATTCCACCTATATGTCAATGAATGCTACATATTCTCTTCGCAGACGAAGAACCGACGTGAGGCAGCATATTTTTAATCAATTTTAATTCATTTTTTTTTTAGTTAATAATGATTTAGCGACACGAATCTGAAGCCATTGCTGGAGGTAAAAGAGATTAGATTAATACCATTCTCTAGAATATTTGCGCGTAAGGGAATATAACAACTGAACAGGAATTAAAACTCAGCCCTTCATTTAAAAATTCCGAGCTTTTATACATTACACCAACGGGTAATCCAAGATTACAGTACCTGGTATTCCCAAGCGGTCACCCATCAAATTTACTAACCAGGTTCGACATTGCTTAACTTCGGTAATTGTGCTAGAACCGGTGTTTCAACGTGATGTGTCGGTGAGCCTGTTGATAAAACACATACGGGCATAATAAGAAATAAGCAGCCATGCTGATGATGAGATCTCGCAGGAAGTTGAAACGTGCCTTCTGGTTGAACAACTTTTCTTTTCTTCTTCCTATGTTCTTTTTAATAGTTTCACCCTAAGCAAGGCGGTAACGCCACTGATGTGCAGGGGGCTACATAAAAGTAAAAAGATTAGGGGGGTTACATAAGAGTAAAAAGATTAGATAGGAGAGAGTGAAGAGAAAGACGAACCAGTTAGAAAGGAGCAAGTGAAGGATGGGAATACAGGTGTGATGACAGTTGAAAAGGTAGAGAGAAAGGAACAGATATACAGGGTGTTTTAACAACCGGGTGTATTAACAACCGACATGATTAATTTGTCTGAGTATTATTTTTAATCGATACTCGTATTTGAGTAGATATTCTGTTTTTCATCAAACGGTATGTTTATATATTTATTTCTACCGGCCTGTTTATATACGATAAATTTTGTTGAGTATAAAGATTGGATAGAAGGAGAGTAAAGAGAAAGACGAACCAGTTACAGGCGGTGTTAGAGAAAGAAGCAAGAGAAGGATGGGAATACAGTTGTAATGACAGTTGCAAAGGTGGAGAGAAAAGAAAAGAGATACGGGGTGATGTAGAAAGAACTGGAGTCAAGTGGTTAAGAGATGGGTATTGACATTGCATTTAAATTCCTGGAAGTTGTAGCCGCCAGGAAAGCAAGAATATGGAAGAGAGTTCCACAGGCGGGATTATTATTTTGATGATTATGATGATGATGCTAAAGTTGCTGATAAAGACGACGATTATGCCGATTTAAATATAAAATTTATCTGAAAAAGATGCAGACAACAAAACTTCTATGGGCAGAATGACTTTTTTTGCCGCGAGTTACATTCAAATATTTTACTCACGCATATGTCGATATATTATGGCCACTGATGAGTTACGTTATTAAGTAGTTCTTTTCTTACAAGGTCCATTGAAGTGAAATATACACTTGTAAATCTGGAGGGTAAGACACGCAAACGCGTTGTCTTGGAGCCAAAACAGTAGCGCCCACGTGCGGAGGTGAAAGTAGATAGGGGCAGATAATTCATCGGCACTCTCGCCATTTCGTTACCCAATACACTTCTCTGCTGCCAGAGTTTTGAAATTGACGGGGCATAAACACGCGAACTATTGCGTAAACGCACAGGGTACAGGGATATTTTCCAAGTTTCTGAGGGAGACGGCGGTGAAAAAGTAATTCTGTCGAAGCCAAACGAGGAAAAAAAAGAAGATTTTGCAGGCAGTATGTTTGGCGATGCAATTACCAGGATCGCGTTAAAGGTAATGCCAAAGTTTCCAATTTCGCCAGTTGCTTTTTTTATTATATTTCGTTTTCGCTTGAGACAGTGTTCTGGAAATGATATATCTATTTGAAGAATCAATAAAGTGTCATACGTGACACAAGCATGGGCGATCATGTCTATTGACTTGGTAGAAGATTTTTCCGCAGTAGGTTTCACTCCTTTCTGTGGTAGACTGATTGCAAACCAAGACTATAGAACCCAAACTGTCCAGCTATTTAATCCATAGCTGTTGGGAAAAGAGACGGATTAATACCTTTCCCAAGCGTATTTGCGCGTAAGTAAAGGCAATGAATTCAACTAGAATTCGAAATCGGCTCTCCGATTTCTCGTTCCTACCCGGTTCACACTCCACCCACGTCTATTGAACAGGTGAAGAGGCTCATCTCATGTTCCCTGTTTAGGATGTGGTTTCCAACTTTCTCTTTTCCAATCTTTTCACTCTTAGGTAGCCTCCTGCGCATCAGTGGCGTTACCGCCTTGCTCGGTGTGATATGATTAAAAAAATATCCGATAGCCATTGCACCACAATCCACCCACGTCTATTGAACAGGTGAAGAGGCTCATCTCATGTTCCCTGTTTAGGATGTGGTTTCCAGCTTTCTCTTTTCCAATCTTTTCACTCTTACGTAGCCCACTGCGCATCAGTGGCGTTACCGCCTTGCTCGGTGTGATATGATTAAAAAAATATCCGATAGCCACTGCACCACAATCCACCTTATTGAAGAACAAGGCGAAATAAATATAATTTATTTAACAATATCGATAAATCAAATATTTACAAAAATAGCACAATTTTATGCAATTTATTTTTTATATATAAGCGTGTCACCCCGAGCAAGGCATGTCACTGCCACTACTTCGCAGAGGGCTACATAGAGTGGAGAAAGGATGATTAAATATAGAAAATGCCAGAGGGTGGGTGATAGGCGGGTAGGGATACCGAGAATGAGGGTTGGGTAGATGAGAGTGTTCTGAGAATAATTGGGAGTTACAGTGATAGGAGGTGTCTATTGACCCTACACTGAAAATCGATAATATATATATATAAGGCAAGATATTTGTATTTGTGTGTGTGTGTGTGCGTTTGTGTGCATGTGTGTGTGTGTGTGTGTGTGTGTGTGTGTGTGTGTATGTGTGTGTGTGTTTAACTGTCTGTATGTCTTTTATACAAATCCACAATTTTTATCCGATTCTCACCAAACTTCACATAAATATTCTTTAGGCTGTGTCTCAGCTCCAGGACCATGGATTAGTTTTAAAGCTTTCATTACACCCGAGCACCGCCGGGTTACATCGCTAGTTTTATATAACACTGAACTCTATCATCCACACTTCTACAAACCATGTGATACGTTTCGAGGTTAATTAAAAAAAAACACAAAGAATTACTTGTTTTAATTCAGGAATTTATTTTCGGTTTCAGTTTGTAAACTACATCTACCAGTACCCACGACAAGAAAAAGACTAGTGACCGTCATACCGCTAATTTGTTCCTCATTGTCCTATCCTTCTCAGCTAAAAAAAAAAAGGCGTTAATTTTGCAGCACCCTTTATTATAAATCTGTTAATGTGAAACACGTATTTCTCAGATAATGGACTTTCCCTCCTATATTAATAAAGAGTTAACAGGAAGTTCACTCAAGAAGTTCTTGGGAAGTTCATAGGAGTTCTTAGAAGTTCTAGAGTGTACTTTAGAGTTTTATTGGAGTTCAGTAGAACTACCTTCTGTAGGAGGTCTTGTAGTTTCTTTTCTGTGTCTGCAATCCGCTCTATATAATATCTGTATTTTATATAACACTGAACTCTCTCAGCTACACTAACCATTTGATACGTTTCTATATTAATTTAAGAAAAAACAAGAAAATCTCTGTTTTAATTCAGGAATTCAGGAAACACAACTATTCCTCAGATAATGAACTCTCCTTCTTATATTAATAAAAGTTAACAGGAAGTTAACTCGAGAAATCCTTAGGAGGTCATCGTATAAAATCATTGGCGAATTTTGAATGTTTTTATTTTTTGCCCATGTCCTCCACTGAAAATTGTACATATGGGAGTTAAGTAGGACTACATAGAGCATCTGAGGTATTTAGGTGGATGTGGTAAGCATGGTAAGTAAAAATGTGGTATTATGGTGTAAGGTTTATTGTAAGTGTGTCAGGGTCGACGAAAGTGAATAGCTAAATTAAATTAGGACAGAGGATGACCAGCCTTCCCCATCACCGTTTTAGACCTTGTGCCACATTTGTACTTATGTACAAAAATATTGAAGTTCTTTGGAGGTTCCTAGAAGCTCTTAGAAGTTCTAGAGAGTTCTTCAGAGTTCTATTACAGTTAAGTAGAACTACTAGGCAGTTGATATTAGTCGGTAGTTAGCCGAATCCTAAGGCGCCAGCTTTCAGTGGAAGATTACCAAGTTCCTAACATTTTGGGTGCGTTAAGTCGATTAGCAACCGACATATCACGATTATTACCTTCATTGCGAAAACTACTCCACAACAAAATCACAAAATTAAAATAGAGAAACTATGAAATTTTCACGTTGTGCCTTCAGAAAAGGACTAGCAGTATAGCCCGGTGTTGCTCAGGTGTAATGAAAGCTTTAAAAATAATCCATGTTCCTGGATCTCAGACTCTTTGGACGTTGGCACGAAAGACTAAAAGCAATAGTTGTTTCCAGTCAAAGCGAAACCGTAGATTGAAGTAAAATAAATTGGATGTAGGTCAAATTTTGATTTATGGTATCGATATCAAATAAGTTTTTTGTCACAAACCGAATTTTGAAGGCTGAATAAGTTCTCTGAGTAAATGGCATCATGGCTGAGACTAAGAACTACAATTATATCTACTTAAAGCAAAACGCGAAGCAAAAACCAAAATAAAAGAGCTGAAAACCTGATTTTGATCAGATCCGATAGGATATCGGGTCATCGATTATCAATATCGAATTCAAATACGTCATCCAAAAAAAAATACGTCAATCTAAGTCAGTCCATGAAAACTCATCGTATCCATAAGGAGTAAAATTGGAGAAAATGAGCTATATTGATGGCTGAATATCGGTTTTTGATCAAATTCGATAGACTCTCGGGGGGTATCGATTCCTGATATCGGGGAAAATCAGTCGTCTGAGAAGATCTACTAATGTTTGAGACTAAAAACTATAATTTTACCAAGAACTGGTAACCATAAAATGGCTGAAATCCTGATATTTGATCAGACCTGATCGGATATCGGGGTATCGATTTCCGATATCGAGGGAAAATCAGAAAAAATACTTGCCCATGAGCTGACCGGAAGCCTAAAGAATTTTTGTGTGAAGTTTGGTGAGAATCGGATAAATATTGTGGATTTATATAAAGGACATACATACATAAAGACAGACAGAAACACATACACACAAACATCTTGCCTTTTATAGATATAGATAATTGTTTAAATATATATTTTTTAATTCGAACTTTAGGAAAAATATCGGACGATTCAAAGTATATACTTACGTCCCACTTGAATATTAGCAGAACAAACGGTTCCAATTAATGGACATTTTCTGTTTGAGGCGTTTGTCAAAGAGAAAATGCAAACCATTCAATGAGACCTAATACAATTAAATTCCAAGACTTTTGCTTGCAGTCTACAAGTGTATTTCAAGAAACTGAGGTTGCAAACGCAGGTATACAATTAAAAGTCAACAGTATTAAATTATAATTTTTCTTTTATTTATTTTCTATCTAATTACGAAATGCTGAAATGTTCACATCCACACTATGAAACCCCGCAAAAAAATTATTTTGGGCGTTTGGAGAAATTCTAGAAAGGAGGTTGCGGCAATAAATTTTCAGCGATCTCCTGTCAATGATACGTTGCAATAAATATGTTTCGTGTTTATTTCTGCATTAATCTTAAATCTTACTTCCATATCAGGTTAAACTATCGGTTTCCGTACGATTTACTAAAGTTAAGCAACGTCGAGCCTGGACAGTAACTAAATGGGTGACTGCATGGAAATATCAGGTTCTGTAAGGTTAGATGTTCGGTTGGTGTAATGTAGGTACCTCAAATAAATTCCTAAAAAAAAAACAGCATAGTACGAATATAAAAGGTCCCAAACTTAGAAAAAACAAACTTTTTCCATCAAAATGTTTATATTATCATTAAGAAAAAAGATCAAAGTAATTTTTAATTATTTAAAAAAAATGTTAATCCCTTCTAACATTTTTGAAATTTTTACAGAAAATCTTGTTTTGGCTTGAGTTAGCGGGTAAGCAAAACGTTACGTCTGTTTACAATGGAAAACGTAATGATGACATTACCCACTTTTTTTCGTTGACAAACACATTATTTTGGACATTCTCGCAAAAATTTAATAATTGTCGGATTTTAATGAAACTTTAAGTACTCACTCACAAATGAATGACATTACTTTGAAATTATTGTTTTTTTAAAAATCTTGCTAAAAATAATTTTTAACCTCTGTTACCCTGCCTCCACGTAAATCTATGAAACTTTAATAAATTTCAGTGTTGTGGTCTATAATTTTGTTAGTTAACGCAGGACACATTGGGGAATATAAATCATTTATTTTTCTTATTTTAGATCAACGAACCGTACCCGAAAATCTGCTCTGAAGAGTAAAATAAAAATGCAACAAACTCTGATATTATTTAATTTGATAAGTTTCTAATTGCGTGAATCAATAATAAAAATCAAGGACATTATAGTCTGAAGAAAAACAAATTTCAATAATAATGAAATTTAAAAAGAATTGTTTCCATTTTTTTGTTATTATAATAATTTGTAAAGTTTTAAAAATATTTTTAAAATCTTTAAAACACTGTTCCAGTTAATTGAGAATTGATGATTATATTGCCTATTGAAAATTGAAAAGTTTAATAAAAATCTGTCACGAATCGTATTTTTAAAATAATTTAATTTTTTTTTTTGCCTTTGATGTTTTATTTGTAGTGTAATTTCCATATGTAAATTAAAAGATCAGAGTTACCTCCCTTACCCGAAAAAAATTGGTACAATTTTGTCACTTATAAAACGCCATGCATTTTTATCTCTAATCAAGAAGCTGTCAACACAATCTTGATTTACGACGCGTACAAAATTTCAAATCTGTGATTAAGAAATAGTTTTATTCTAAATGTCACGCTATGAATAAGTAATAATTGTGTAAATCAGATTAATTTGACATAGAATTTGCTAATTTTCCCAAAAATAATGTGTCACAGATATTATTTTACTTTTGCAAGATTTTTTACAACCGATAACTAACTTTTGTTTACAAATGTGTTGATCGCACAAAAATGGCGGCAAAATTCAAAAATTGAAAAACAATCTCGAACTTTTATATTCCGATCAATATAACTTTTGTTTGAAATAAACCAGAGTAGTTTGTTTACTGGAAATAGTAACTTTAATCATTTAGTTTTCAGTTAAAACTAAAATAAAAGTTTCAAGAAAACCTTTTCATTTTTAAATATTCAGTTTAAAAGTAACTATGCAGGTTTTCGCGATTTAGTGGAGGTACCTAGAATGGATAAGGGCTTGGATTTATTAATCAGATAGTCGACTTCCAATTCTAGTTGGGTTCATTATATTCACTTACGCAAAAATTCTTAAGGAAATATATGAACTCACCTCATCCTTTCAAGCTATTGGTTCATTAGTAAAACAGGCATCACTAAACCTTTATTATCAACACACTCGTAATTCTTACAATCTAAAAATATTTTACATATTTAGTTTCTTTTTAACATTGTACTCTCTCAGCCTTAGTTTTCCGCACTAATCCTTGTATCGCTAAACCATTATTCTGTTAAAAAATAAAACAAAATTACTTACAAAATATTTAATTTAGGTAAAAAAACACAAGTAACCAACAACTACAGGGTGACTAAAAAGTAACTCCCTATTTTATGTATAATCGACTCTCCCGTCTGAAAATTATAGTTATACAGGTGAGCCCATCATAATGATTGATAATGGTTCATAATTCTACATTAAATAAAAACGAATGTAAATATTGGTCTAAATGCTCATAATGCTTGATAATGCTACATTTTATAAAAATGAAAATAAATACTCATCAAAATGTTTATAATGATTAATAATGCTACATTTATTAGAAATGAAAGTAAACGCTCGTCACAGTGCTTATAATAATCGATAATGCCACATTTCATAAAAATGAAAGTCAATAAGTATAAGAATGGTCATTATGCTTAATAATGCTACATTTTATAAAAATAAAAATAATACTCATCAAAATGTTTCTAATGGTTTATAATGATACATTTAGTAGAAATGAAAGTAAACGCTCGTCACAATGCTTATAATAGTCGATAATGCCACATTTCATAAAAAAGTACCCATCAGAATGCTAATAATGTTTGATAGTGCTACATTTTATAAAAATGAAAGTAAAAAATCTTTAAAATGTTACATTGAACTAAATACGTATATAAATACTCTTCAAAATGGTTATTGATAGTTGATAAAACCACATTTAATAGAAAATGAATGTAGATACTCATCAAAATACTTATATTGTGTCATAATGCTACATTTAATAAAAATTAAATTAAATCCCCTCTAAAAGCCTAATAATGTTTGATTATGCTACATTTAATATTAGATAAATTAAAATAAATACTAATAAATATAATACAATGACTTACAAAGCTTCATTTAAAAATCAAGATGACTTTAAATTGAAAATTAAAAATAATGCTTAATAATATTTCGTTTAATGAAAACAGAGATGTAAATAAATGCACGTTGAAAATTAATAGCTATGGTTAATAAAACTTCATTTGATAATAAGTGTAAATGAAAATAATTACTTATCAAATATTAATAATACTAATTGAAATACTATATTTAATAATCAAATGGCTAATATTTTTCATCAATTTGTCACAATATTTCTAGTAATAAAAATGAAGTTGAAAGTACGTACTAACCAAAAATTAATAAGAATGGTTATCAATGCTTTACGTTATTAAAATTGAATTTGAAATTAAACCCTAATAAAAACAAATGAACAATAATAGTTGACAAAAGTAAATAAACTAAAATCTTTGTTTGCAGTCTATAAATGTTTTTGAAGAGATAAATGGCGTATATATATATATATATATACAATTATAAAATATATGTATTAATATTTTATTCGATCTATAATGTTTTTTGTAAAGATTTACTGAAAAATTTTCGTCATCATTAAGAAGCCTTTCCAAAAATTGTGATCAATACACATTTGGGAAGGAAGTCAGCCGAATGCATATTCAGGAAATCCCTCGTTGATGTGATATTGTCAAGAATTATTATTAAATATTTCTGGTATGTATTTCTACATTAATCTTGAAAAAAACAACAACTAAATATTGAAAAGAAAGGAAAACATATATCTAGAATCAATAACGGTTGATAACGCTCAATTTGATAAAAATTGAATTCGAAGCAATACACATCATATGAATATTGATAGTTGATAATGCTTCATCCAAAATAAAATTGAGTTTGAAAAGCAAATACTAGACACCATTAGTAAATATTATTGATTACTACGCACAGTGATTTATCTGAAAAAAAAAATTGAGGTTGAAAAGTAAATACTAAACAAAATTAATAATAATTGTTTATAAACATTCATAATTTTTTTTCATAGCTACAGTAAAACTGAGTAATTTTTTTTTTTAATCATCTCACCCCAAGCAAGGCATTCCACTGCCACTATTGCGCATGGGGCTACATAGGGGAAAGTGATGAGAAGGAGTGGTTAGACATAGGGAATGTCAGGAGGAAGGTGAAAGATGAGTAAGGATAGCGAGAATGAGGGTTGGGCAGATGGGAAGAGTGTTTGATAGAATGGGAGCAGGTTAGTGTGTTAGAAGGTGTCTATTGACCTTACATTTAAACTCCTGGAGATTGTAGCCGTCGGGGAAGCAATCGTGTGGAAGAGAATTCCACAGTCGGGAAGTGCGAGGAAAAAATTCTAGACAAATTTTATTAAATCTGTTGGCAATATTTTGGCAATATTTCAACAAAAATAAAATGAAAAGGAAAGTTTATATGAGTGAAAGTTAATCATAATGTTTGATAATGTGATGTCGAATAAACAAGGATTCGTGTAAGACGTGACTGAAAATACTTAATAATGATTCATAATAGAAGATACATAATTAATAATAATAATAGATAATGCTTCATCTTATAATGACAGAAAAAATAAATACGAAACAAATAAAATAAAGAAGTATAATGACATATATATGTGTATATGAATGAGCTCTAGTAAATTTTCGATTGAATTTAATTTTTTATTAACTACGAGCCACACAAGGTAGAAATTTACTGAAGTGAATTCATAAGGAAGAAAGAAAGAAAGAAAATAAGAAAGAAAGAAAAAAGGAAGGAAGGAAGGAAGGAAGGAAGGAATTAGAATAAAACTTGATCGAAAAATTTTAAATCGCAAAAACGAATGAAAATAAGAATGAACGAATGTATATTGAAAGAAAGAAAAAAATTAGAATGAAACTTGATGGAAAAATTTTAAAGCGTAAAAACGAAAGAAAATAAGAATGAATGAATGTATGTTGCCGAAAATAAGAACAGAAAGAAAGAAAGAAAGAAAGAAAGAAAGAGATTAGAATAAAACTAGATAGAAAAAATTGAAAACATAAAGAAAGAAAGAAAGAAAGAAAGAAAGAAATTAGAATGAAACTTGATGGAAAAATTTTAAAGCGTAAAAACGAAAGAAAATAAGAATGAATGAATGTATGTTGCCGATAATAAGAACAGAAAGAAAGAAAGAAAGACAGAAAGAAAGAAAGAGATTAGAATAAAACTAGATAGAAAAAATTAAAAACATAAAGAAAGAAAGAAAGAGATTAGAATAAAACTAGATGGAAAAAATTAACAACAGGAAGAAAGAAAGAAAGAAAAAAAGAAAGAAAGAAAGAAAGAAATTAGAATGAAACTTGATGGAAAAATTTTAAAGCATAAAAACGAAAGAAAATAAGAATGAATGAATGTATGTTGCCGAAAATAAGAACAGAAAGAAAGAAAGAAAAAAAGAAAGACAGAAAGAAAGAGATTAGAATAATACTAGATAGAAAAAATTAAAAACATAAAGAAAGAAAGAAAGAAAGAGATTAGAATAAAACTATATGGAAAAATTAACAACAGAAAGAAAGAAAGAAAGAAAGAAAAAAGAAAGAAATTAGAATGAAACTTGATGGAAAAAGTTTAAAGCGGATACACGAATGAAAATAAGAATGAATGAAATTAATATCAGAAAAAAAGAAACAAAGAAAGAGAGAAACAAAGAGAAAATGATAATTAAACTAGGTGGAAACAACTATATACGGAAAAATAAGGAAAGAAAGAAAGACAAATATAACTTGAAAAACATAGCCTGAAGAAAAAAAAAGATAGAAGAAATAAAATAATGAAAGAAATAATTTTTTCACAAAAGAACAACAACGAACAATAGAAAGAACCATTTCGAAAGAATGAAACAATAAAGAATGTAAAAAATAATTATTTCTGAATAACAAAAGAAAGCAACAAAGGAATAATCATGCCGGACAAAAAAAAAAAAATGAATGCTAAAAATATCCTGTAACTAAGAAGAAGATGCTGTAAGCGATACAAATCCAAACAATAGATCAGTCAGTCAGTTAAATGCCGTACGTGATACACGCTTGGGCGAGCATGTCTCGAAAGAGACATGACTGACTGGGCAGAAGATTATCCCGCAGTAGGTTACCATTGCTTTCTGCGGTAGACTGGTTGCCAGCCAAGGCTATAGAACCCAATCTGTCCTGTTATTTAAGCCATAACTGGAAGGAATAGACGGAGTAATACCTTTCCCAAGGGTATTTGCGCGTAAGTGAATGCAATGAATTCAACTAGAATTCGAACTCAGCTCCACGAGATGCCTTTTCGAGCGGATATCCACTGCACCACAACGCACAAATAGATATAAACAGAAAAAAAGGTTTGTCAAGAAAATAAAAGAGAATATAAAATTAAACAAAAAAAAAGAAAAAAGGAAAATATTAAAAGGAATAAATGGATAAATGGCAAAAATTTACGGCAATATGGCTGATGATCACTTCCGCTTTCTGCACTGCCAACCCACAAACATGGCATTGTCTCTTTACGGTTCGAACCCATCAGATCTCGCCACAAAATTGTTTTTGCCAAACAGATCTCCTCTCATTCTTTTTAATTCCAAACACTTCTTGACACGCCGACATTGCAAAGACAACCAGAAAAGACGAACTCAAAGGGGAAACAAGTTAGGAAAAAATATAAGGAGCGTGTTTTGAGAGCAAAAGAAAAGTGAGGCCTAGACTCACCTGATACGCCACTCCCGCCATGTTGCGAGATAAAGAAGCGTAGGACAAAAAAAAAAAAACAGTTAAAAGTATTGTCTACTCTTGACCTCTACTCTTGTCCAAATTTGGTTCTCTAACACACCGGACGGATTAAGATGTCAACTTGAAGCGAAAATAGCCGACAAAGAAAAAGGAAAACTAGTTTGTAGTCTCTTTATTTACTCTGTCTGTATTTATTCACTTTTATTTTTTCTCTATCTGCAATATTTTAGAGCCATTTTGCTCGTAAACGAAATATTCTTTACGTGTTCGTTCGACGTCCTGCTCTCTGTCTTTGCTTTATTTTTCAAGTCGGCCATTTCAATAAGATATTTTTTCTCCTGAGTTTTTAAAATTTTCATTTTCCCGCCAGTATTTACAACCGAGCAGATATTTTGCACCCAACTTTTACAAAATTCCACTTAACACAAGTAATATATGGATACTTGTTTTTTGAGTAGGTATATTTTTTAATTATTTATACATAAACAGTATATTTAATTACTTCTACTGGCTTGAATAGTCGAGAAGCCGTAATAATATACGCCCTCCAGCATGATTCGAAACTACGTCCTCTAGGGGATACCGTCAGCTGATCTGACTTGTCTTAGACTGCTTGACCACGAAAGATTTACAAGCAAATTTTGAAAGAGTGTTCTTAAACACACATTTTCTTGATTTGCTTTGTTTATAGTTTGTCAGTTAAGTGCCATACGTGATATACGCTTGGACGATCATGTCTCTTTCGAGACATGACTGACTGGGCAGAAGATTATCCCGCAGCAGGTTGCCATTGCTTTCTGCGGTAGACTGATTGCCGACCAAGGCTATAGAACCCAATCTGTCGTGTTATTTGACTTATAGCTAGAGGAGGGAAGAGATGTAGTATATTATAAAGTAGTAATTAGTGGAGACCAGACGGCATAGTCATAGAGCTGCTGATAGCCCTGGAAGAATTTAGTCTAGAGAAAATTACAGAAATAATAAATGAAATTCATAATAGTTATAGAAATTACAAAAATAATAAATGAAATTTATACCAGATGATCTCAGCAAGTCGATCTTCCTAGCACTGCATAAGAAGCCAGGCGCAAACGAGTGTGAACTCCACAGAACTATCAGTTTAATGAGCCATATAACAACACTGATCGTCCGAATCCTGATGAATAGAGCGAGAAGCAGAATCAGGCCAGAGATAGGACGAGGACAGTGCTGTTTCGTCAAAGACACTGGAACAAGGAATGCCATATTTATTATTAGGATGGTCTCTGAAAGGGCAATACAAATGAAGAAGAACTTATACCTGTGCTTTATTGATTATGCGAAGGCGTTTGACAAAATACGCCACAAAGGATTGATGGAGATGCTCGGCAACTTTGTCATATTTGGGAAAGATTTGAGAGTAATCAAGAATCTTTACTGGCAGCAAACCGCTTGTATACGGACAGGTAATGAATTCAGCAGATATACAAAGATAGAAAGGGGTGTAAGACAAGGATGCGTCTTTTCACCGGATCTGTTCAACTTCTACAGCGAGTATATTTGGAGAATATTTGTCTCTTTACGGTTCGAACCCATTTATGCCAGTTATGCCTGGATTCGTCATCGGAGGCTACAATTTAAACAATATAAGGTACACAGATGATATAGTGCTGACAACAGACACAGAAAGGAAAGTACAAGACCTCCTACAGAAGGTAGCTGAAGAGAGTGATAAGAAAGGACTACAAATAAACTGCAAGAAAACCGAATGCATGGTCATCAGCAAAAAGGGCAGCCCAAAATGCCTATTTACAGGTCGGGGATACTAAAATCAAGCTGGTACAAAAATATAAATACTTGGGAAATGTTCTAACAAAAGACGGAAAGTGCGACACAGAAATAAATAGATTTTAAGATTGAGTTCTTCTGAGTTCGTCTCTATCAGAATTTACCCGACTTATATAACAAGTATTGTACGTTATATATTTATATATACGTTATATATTTATATATACGTTATATATTTATAGATAATTATTTTTGTGTATCTCAATGATATCCTTTTACCTGCCAATGTGGATTTGTCGACACGCAATAATGAAGGCCTGGCTGTTCATTCGCGGAATCATAGTCTAAAAGTTTGTCTCTCAAGCAACAAATGTCTGTCGATAGAAGTTGCGCAGCTCTTGATTTTACTGAGCCATCCTTTTTCGTCAATAACGTGAATGCTTATGTGAATGCCAACGTGAATGCCATCGTGCATGCCAACCTGAATGCCAACGTGAATGCCATCGTGAATGTCAACGTGAATGCCAACGTGAATGCCATCGTGACGGCCAACGTGAATGCCATCGTGTATGCCAACGTGAATGCCAACGTGAATGCCAACGTGAATGCCATCGTGACTGCCAACGTGAATGCCATCGTGTATGCCAACGTGAATGCCATCGTGAATGCCAACGTGAATGCCAACGTGAATGCCATCGTGACAGCCAACGTGAATGCCAACGTGAATGTCAACGTGAATGCCATCGTGAATGCCAACATGAATGCCAACGTGAATGCCATCGTGAATGCCAACGTGAATGCCATCGTGTATGCCAACGTGAGTGTCAACGTGAATGCCATCGTGACAGCCAACGTGAATGCCAACGTGAATGCCATCGTGAATGCCAACATGAATGCCAACGTGAATGCCATCGTGAATGCCAACGTGAATGCCATCGTGTATGCCAACGTGAGTGTCAACGTGAATGCCATCGTGAATGCCAACGTGAATGCCAACGTGAAATGCCTCTTACTTTCCAACTAACTTTGATCTTCAAAAATGTAAATGCAATGTGAATCGTGATCTGTTCTTCTCAATTCCTCTTTGTTTATTGTGCTCGCCCCTTAATAATTATATATATATATATATATATAATTCTTTTTGTGTCTCTATAAAACATTGGGAGGCTTTTAGCTCTGAGTCGTGCTAATAATAAGAATTTCGGTGGGATTTATTGTATTCAGGGTGATCCGTAATCGCATGTATCACATCATTTAGGGTAATACCATATGGTTTCAATGAAAAGTTTCCTTTTCTTAGACTTGTTGCCATCCAAGATTATAGGTCTCGGTGTGTCATGCTATTTTAACCATAGATGAATTGGATTTATACCTTCCCTTTGTTTTTTAGCAGGTAAGTTATAATCATTACGTTACCCCCACAACATACATACACTCTTCTCACTCCTTCCCCACCTCTCTCTCTCTCTTTCTTTATTATATATATATATATATATATATATCATATTAGTTATAAAGTATAGCTCATTTCAATGAGTTTAATTAGCTCATATCATCAGGCTGATGATCTGAGCTAATTAAGCTCATTGAAATAAGCTATAGTTTATAACTAATATGACGGGTTGAGTTTTCCTTTATAAAATTCATATCGCTCAGGTTAACACCCATCGAGCTCTCTATATGGATTTACCAATTAATATTTTATATTAAGGTAATCTTGTTGGATTACCCTCACTGTCTACGGACTGACACTTATACCTATACACCCCCCCCACACACACATGTATATATATATATATATATATATATATATATATATATATATAATTTAAATCGTCTTTTACAACCCACACGAAACGAACTCGGAGGGAAAAGAAGGGGAAGCAAAAAAAGAAACATGAACAAAAAGTACATGAACAAAAAGTCAAGAAAGAAAAAAAAAACCCAAGACGAAAACCCTAACACTAAAGCGCTCAATACGAAAGTAGAGCAACAAAGACAGAAAATCTATTGGCTCGTGCTTAGATTTTCTGTATATATATATATATATATATATATATATAGGAAAAACTACTAAAAAGTTGTAAGTTTAAAACTGTATTTTTTTGACAGTATTTACTTATTTTTATTATTATATATATATATTTGATATTTCAGACCGGCCTCGGCCTTTCACCAGAAACAAATGATTTTAAAATTTAAACTAGAAGCGTTCGCCACGAGAGCATTCCTCGAGAGATGTTTACATCACGTGAAGTAGAAAGCGATAGAGTCTTTTAATATTTGTAAACGTAAATCTTTCTCTAATAATATTTTTAAATGTTGTTTTAAAGAAAAATTTTTAAGTGTATCTAAATAATGTTTAACTATTGAAACATTTATGAAGATTCAAAACACCTAAGTCCCTATTTAACCCTAGCCGATATGTATTTAATTTTAAAACCCAGCATTTATATATATATATATATATATACACCGTCCTTCTCCTGTCCCTGTAGAACATTTAGCTCCTTTCAACGCCGCATCTGAGGACGTGCTAATAGAAGGAGTTTCCGTATGAATTCCAGTTTGAATTCAGAGTTTCCCATTTTCTAGGTCCTGGGCATGACGGTAAACTGCATCCGGTAGCAATGTGTCTGTTTGGGAGGTTGTAAGGAGCATGGAACCACCTCTTAATTGCTGTTGTTCCCAGGTCCACCCTGACCCGGAGTGGTAGTACCTGTTAGGGTCCCAGCTATGGGCAAATAATTAACCCCCAAACTGGGGTGAAAACACTATGAAAGTATAAAAATAGACATTTATAGAAATATATGCATAACAATAGACATTTATAGAAAAATATAAATTTTTGAATAAAAAAATATTACCAACAATACATTTTTTAAGGAAAAATTATTGCCATAACACATTTTTGAAGGAAAAAATTTCTCAGCAAAACATTTTGAAGACAAAACTAGAAGATATTCGGTTTTCTAAAATAAAAACAAATAAAAACAAAAATTTCATCAAAATCTGACTAATTCAACCTTCTCACTATAACCGAACACTAAAAAATATTTTAAAACCCCACCTTTTTGACATTAAATAACCCACAGAGTTTGATATGCCGTTAAACAAATCTCAAACTCAAATTCCGTTTCCTAGACTAGTTGACACCCATGTCTGTCATTATATTTTACCCATACCTAGAGGGAAGTGATTAATTTATACCTTTTCCATGTACATAGGTAAATGTAATAAACACATCGTGAATTCAAAACCTCCCATTCCTCGATCCGAGCCGCTAACCATTACTCTACAGCGCCGCTTTTTCTCTCTATCGCCCCCCCCCCCTCTCTCTCTCTCTAATTTGTGTTTAGTTTGTCGTTTTCTTATCTCTATGGAACATTGGTAGGGGTTCCTTTAAAGCCTAGTTTCAGTGAGAATTTTAATCCACAAGCGGTAACCCCAGCTACATATAGCACAAAGTTAGGCCATGTTAAATATTAAACATTTGTTGATTAAGATACACCCACGACGAACACACTAATTTTACATATTGTGTTTGAGCAATCGGAGACAACACAACAAAAAAGAAGTTGTGGAGAGCCATTATCTTCTGCGTTATAAACGGTTATGGCATCGAGAGATAGAGGAGGAAATAGAACGAGATGCAGATAAAGAAAAAGATTGATTGATTTTAACAGGCTGAGATCAATGGAAAATCATATGAAAATGAAAATACAGAAAGAACGAAACACATTTTCATTTCTGATAGACTGATTTCTTCAGTAAGATCAATAAATTTTGGGAGTAAACAACATATTTTTGCCATCTGTTTCTCACAATTTACTTGCCTGCAGACTCCTTTCCATCTTACCTTCAAGGATTTTACGCCTTTTTTCTTACGTTTTTCTCCTCCAAATTCACCCCTCACCTGTCAAATCACTTTGTCTCTTCTACTTTGTGAGAAATATAGAATACCAATGCAACTACTGCAAATTTCATAAATGTTACTACAACTAGACAAATATCTTCAGTTATTTCGAATAATGTTACGTCTACGACGCGTGCAATGCTCTTAATGAAGTGGAAAGATTATACTGAAGCTATTGTTAGGTCAGCTGCTAAGAAAGTTGGTTCACAATGCCGTGCTAGACAATTATTCTCTTCATAATCTATCTTACATATTTATGAGTCCATGCTTTGAATATTGCTGTCACATATGGTCTGGTGATCCTGCAATATATTTAGAGATTTTGGTTAAAACCCAAAGAAAAATCTGCAGTGTTATTGATCCTGACCTGGCACCACGGCTACAGTCATTTTCTTACATATTTATGAGTCCATGCTTTGAATATTGCTGTCACATATGGTCTGGTGATCCTGCAATATATTTAGAGATTTTGGTTAAAACCCAAAGAAAAATCTGCAGTGTTATTGATCATGACCTTGCACCACGGCTTCAGTCATTTTCTTACATATTTATGAGTCCATGCTTTGAATATTGCTGTCACATATGATCTGGTGATCCTGCAATATATTTAGAGATTTTGGTTAAAACCCAAAGAAAAATCTGCAGTGTTATTGATCCTGACCTTGCACCACGGCTTCAGTCATTTTCTTACATATTTATGAGTCCATGCTTTGAATATTGCTGTCACATATGATCTGGTGATCCTGCAAAATATTTAGAGATTTTGGTTAAAACCCAAAGAAAAATCTGCAGTGTTATTGATCCTGACCTTGCACCACGGCTTCAGTCATTTTCTTACATATTTATGAGTCCATGCTTTGAATATTGCTGTCACATATGGTCTGGTGATCCTGCAATATATTTAGAGATTTTGGTTAAAACCCAAAGAAAAATCTGCAGTATTATTGATCCTGACCTGGCACCACGGCTTCAGTCATTTTCTTACATATTTATGAGTCCATGCTTTGAATATTGCTGTCACATATGGTCTGGTGATCCTGCAATATATTTAGAGATTTTGGTTAAAACCCAAAGAAAAATCTGCAGTGTTATTGATCCTGACCTTGCACCACGGCTTCAGTCATTTTCTTACATATTTATGAGTCTATGCTTTGAATATTGCTGTCACATATGGTCTGGTAATCCTGCAATATATTTAGAGATTTTAGTTAAAACCCAAAGAAAAATCTCCTGACCTTGCACCACGGCTTCAGTCATTTTCTCATCACCGTATTGTAGCGATCTAGTAGTGTTCTGTCAATAAAAACGTTCATGGTAATTGTTCAGATGAGCTTTGCACTATGGTACGTTGATATTATGTATTTAAGCGGACTTCGAGGTTGGCAAAAAAAAAGGAATCGTCGCTTTACATTTGAATTGGCCCGATGTAACCGTAAATTCTATGGTAAGAGTTTCTTTCTCACACTTCTCGCCCATTTAACTCTCTCTCTCTCGGCTTCTTACTTTCTTACTAATATCGATCTCCAAAAATGTAAATGAAATGCCAATCGTGATCTACTCTCTTCTCGATTCCATTTTGCTTACTGTACTCGCTCATGAATGATGTTTCATTCTTTATTCTTTCATCTTCAGTATCATTTGTATCTTAGTGTCTTTGTTTCTTTTCTTTCTTTTTTTTAAGAATGATCGCCTAGGCGATCATGTCTCTATCGAGATATTACTGATTATACGGAAGATTTTTCCGCAGTAGGTGAGAATTACATTCTGCGGTAGTCTGGTTGCCGACTAATGTTATAGAAACAATTTTTTCTAATTAACCCATAGCTGGAGAGAGAAGAGACGGAATCATACCCTTCCCAAGGGTATTTGCGCGTAAGTGAACGGAACGAATTTAATTGGAATATAAGGATGGAAGGCAGATGTGTATAAATAAAGGAAGGGAAGAAGGAAAGTTGTTGTACAAAAGAAAGAAAGAAAGAAAGAAAGAAAGAAAGAAAGAAAGACTTATGTGCAAAAGAAAGAAAGAAGCAAGGCAGATATAAGAATGACAGAAAAAATAAAGAAAGAAAGAATAGAAAGAAATAAGGACGATGTGAAAAAAGAAAGGGCAACAATGTTTTTTCGAGATATTACTGACTAAGCATAAGATTTTCTGCAGTAATTTGACCATTAATTTCTGTGGTAGACCCGATGCCAAACAGAGCTATAGAACCCAATCAATCCTGCTATTCAACTCTCAGCTGATGGATTAATACTTTTTTTAATAGTATTTGAGTGCAAATGAATGCAACGAATTCAACAGAGATTCGAACTCGGTTCTCCGTTTTTCCGCTCCGAGTCGATGACGCACATTATTGCTGTACTTGTAGCGAAATGGTTTAAAAATAATAAAGGTATTTTTATCGCATATCTGTCGATATTCCAATTACAACGATAATTACACTGGTGTCGAGACACCAAACATCATTTTTAGCTAATTTGATGGCTCTGAGTCTGAAAATGGTTTTATATTTTCTTGGTTAGCTACCGTTTTTGCCGAACAAAAATACCTAATTTCTTGAAAAAACATTTCTTTCATTTGTTTTCTGTATATATGATATTGACCGATAGCAATATTTCTCAAAGTAAAATCGAAGAAACATCTCAATTCGTATTTAAACCAATAAATATTGGCCTGCTGTTCGACAATCAGTCAGTTAAGTGCCATACATGATACACGCATTGGGCGATCATGTCTCGAAAGTGACATGACTGACTGGGCAGAAGATTATCCCGCAGTAGGTTGACATTGCTTTCTGCGGTAGACTGGTTGCTGACAAAGGCTATAGAATACAATCTGTCCTGCCTCCAGTGATGAGTTAAATACTCATCACTGGAGGGAAGAAGAGATAGATTATATTACATTATTATATTAAGTATAATTAGTGGGAATCAGTTTATTACTTCATAACAATAGAAAACTGATCCCCCACTTTATGCCAGTAGAAGTTTTAATTGTTTCCAACAATTATATTCAGTCAGTCAGTTAAGTGCCATACGTGATACACGCTTTGGGCGATCATGTCTCTAACAAAGAATAGAGTGAAAACAAATTGGCTGGCCATTAATTTGAGAGAGCTAAGGACAATATAATCGAAGATGAAGGGAAAAATTGAAGTAACTGAAATGTGATTCTACAGAAGGATGCTGAGAATATCATGCATCGAGCATGTGAGCAATGATGAGGTTTTGGAAAGGATGGAAAAAAAAGGAAATTAATACCGAGCATCAGGAAGAAGTTCAGCTGAAGTTCCTGGGACATGCAATGAGGGCTTGAAGAACCTGATACTAACAGACTAGATAGAGGGAAAAAGAGACAGGGGAAAACAGCGGATAGCATATTTGAAGGACTAATCAGGTGGATGACACAACGGAGGTTGCATGGTGTAACAGGAGAAAGCGTGCTAAGAGCCACCAGGGATAGAGAGACGTGGAAAGGCATGATGACCTACGTCCTGAAAGGACAGGGCATATAGAAGAAGAAGAAGAAGAAGAAGAAGAAGAAGAAGAAGAAGAAGAAGAAGAAGAAGGCAAGAGATAGCTCATACTACAGAGGTGGTGATGAACAAAGTACATGGATTAAAAAAATTTATACAACAGTATTGTCACCTGATAGATATCATTAACAAAATGCGACAGGCTTGTCAGTCCCTAAATATTTTACAAGAGCACTTGAGGGCTCAGCTAGACAGGTTTTCCTTGGCTCACTTTTCTCCGTGTATAGTGACTCCTGGACATTTAAGAGCATTCTTAATAAAGAGTTACTTCACCAATTAATATTACCAGTGGATCCCTCTAAGGAATTATGGAAATATTATAGTGCCCTGGGTTGTATAACTTTGTTGGAGAATAACAAATTATTGGTTGTTGTAGTGTCCATACCGTTACTGGATATGGACAGTTTTTTTCGAGATCTACCGGGCTATAAATTTGCCTATTCCGTATCCCCGATCACAAGAACGCCCGGGGGCAATATCCAGATACCAAGTTGAATCAGCATATAGCTATACATGCGGCACAGACGAAATTTATGATGTTATCAACAGAAGAAGCTAGAAAGTGTAAGAACGATGCCTTGGAAACACTTACCTCACTGCGTCCTATTTATGTGATCAGTATACTCAAATTATTTAAAGATAATAGAAAGGGGGTTGAGGAATATTTCCGGGTCGAGATATAAATTGATACAGTACTACTGCAAGCAATCAGTATATCTGCGGCAATTTGGGTAGTGGTCGCTTAGAAACCCATTGATCTCTCCAGAGTGTGTGAAGGCGACCCCACTAAGACGCTGAAGGTGAAGCCACCCTTAAACATGGTAAAATTACCTCTGGGGTGTTCTGCGATCGGTATGTCCATGTACCTGTCCCCATATTACCAGGCTGATGAGAAATTTGAAGAAGAAGACTCAATAACAATGTTGGCTGACAAAATCTTAAATAATTGCACACAGTTATGAGAGCCGGTAATGAATAAATACCCTAAGATCATGCAGGAGCGAATAACAGAGTTATTAATGTGGTGTAGTGAAATATCTTGTCCTACCCAAGAATGGGTATGGCCTGGGTTATAAAAGACCTACTCGGGAACGAACTAGAGAGTGCTCGAGAGTAATCGAGAGTGTTTGTAATTATACGAGATTATTCATCATTACACGAGTATGATCAAGAGCCTTCGGCCTTAGACGAGAGTGAGACGTCACTAGACGGAAGTCTTCTTCTCAAGACGGACGCATACGTCCTATACAGAGACATTGCCTTCTTAAATGTTATTCGTGTTAACTGTTCGTTGGTGTACTTGTATGTGGTTTGTTGTACTGAGGTATAACAAATCTCTATTTATATATCTTCAGTGTTAAGAGTTATTTCTTGCACTATTCTTTCTCTGTTTATCCCTTCCCGGGATACAACATAATGTCAACAGATAAAATTAATATGGATCAGTTAAAAGACAAATTACTACATTGGAAAGAGGAGACATGCATTTTCAGAATAATAAATTCATTTTGGTAAACTGGTTTGTGGGGAGCATTATTTTACCAGCTCGAAATGAAAACAGTAACAGTTATCCATTTCGACAGAGTCTCTGGGGAGAAAGAGTGAAATCACCGCCTGTTATCAATAGCCTTCCAACATTCGAAAGCTTAGAAGAGGAAATTCTCAAGGCCAAATTTTAACCTAAGGTCACAAATCGTCAAGACACATTTGACAATATTTTACCGACACTTAGGTAACTTGCTTTGATATATTCGCTTAATTGTCACAACAAAAACAATTCTGTGCTCAAGAATTCCGAATCTGTATTTTCCTTTTTTGATCACTTCGGCTACTGTTCCTGACAAAAATAATTGTACTCTCCAACTTTTAGAGAAATCTGAAAATAGGTTTATACATAACGCCGATTCTGTCGGGTTTCAATCCTGGGTAAAAAAAACAATCGGATGTCTAACCGTACTAATGAGCTGTGATACAGCGAAACAGATCTGTCTGCGGATGACTATATATATATATATATATAATTTAATGATTATATATTCAGGTGCGATGGATAAATTGTCGTATAAATTAACACTGACTTCTCCTTTTAACAGATATAATTGAAAAAATTTCACAAAAATATCTAAAAATACTAAAGAAAATATTTATTCAATAAAATTGCCATTGGCTTTAACCACCGTCTTCAGACAACATCAGAATCTTTTGGACAGGCTTCTTGTTTAATATGAAAAATGCAGAACAAATTCTTGCTTTCTGCTTATCTTTGGTGATACAAGGAATTTTGTTGGTCTCTCGCTCAGTTGCGCCCCACGTATAATAATCAAAGATGTTGCAGTCTGTGGAGTTAGGAGACCAGATCAGATATAAAGGGTGATGAAGTCGCAGAAATTGTCTGAAAGACGTGACTGAGTTTTCCTTCTTCCTGGTATGATGCAACATCAGGTTTTCAGACATATGGTCTTCCAACAACCACCCTTTTGACCTAGGTTAAAATTATCACATCAAGGCACTTGATGAAGGCGTTCATGTTGAGCCTGAGCCCCTATAGGTATATGGATGAAGTCATAATGTATCAGTGAGTAGTGATTACCACAGACACCCAGATGTTGACTGAATATATCATCCAACTCTTTCCGAAACTTCGGCTCTGTCTTCAGATTGACACCTAAACAAACTAAAATAATCGTATTGGAGAATCTTGGTATAATCAGCGGTGAACTTAACCTCTTTTATCAATAGCTTCTCCGATTCCAACATCCGGCAGCTTAGAAATTCTCAATGCCAAATTTTAACCTAGGGTCACAAATCGTCAAGACAGATTTGACAATATTTTGAATACACTTAGGTAACTAGCTTTGATAAATTCTCTTAATTTCTCACAACAAAAACAATTCTGCACTCAATAAATTCAAATCTGCATTTTCCACTTTTTATCGCTTCGGCTACTGTGACTGACAAAATAATTGTACTCTCCAACATATAGAGAAATCTGAAAATAGGGTTATATATATATATATATATATATATATATATATATATATATATATAAATAACTTTAATTCAAAAGGAAAAGCAGGAAGGTAAATCCCAAAGACCCGATCCTAATTAATATTAATATTTTAATATTGAAAAATGATACAGGTGGAGAGCTCAATGTAATTAAAATTACAGAGTCAATTATAAAATAAAATAAATTTCGAAGTTCAAAACCGTTAAATGATCATTTCAGCATGAAATCTCTAGGAGAGATTTCACATCTCATCGGCATTTCCTCCCTCTCTTTCTGTTTTGTTTAGCTACTCCTCAATAAAAACCCACTTCCTATTTCATCCGTTAATCCCCTTCTCCTTTGTAAAGCTAGACAAAGCCAAATTTTTAATTTTTCACTTACAACAAAATCTAAAAGTAATGTTGTCCAAAATCTAAAAATAGATATTGATTGCTATCTATTTTTTTGTGACGTAAATTTTTGTACTTCCGCCGGTGAATTCTTAATTTTCAAAATTTTTTATTTTTTTATTTTTTATTTCATTTTGAAATTTGGTAGTTGCCGATGAGATGTGAAATCTCTTAGGGATTTCATGTTGAAATAATCATTTGAACTTCGAAATATATATATATATATATATATATACCAAAAATAATAAACGCAGTTCTTAAGTTTGCGATGCGGTTTTATGACGTCACACCGCGGGATAGCGCGAAATGACAACAAAACCATCTAGTCAAATGCAATGTAATATGTTATTTCCTGTTTTATATATATATATATATATATGTATATATATATATATATATATATATATATATATATGTTATTTCCTGTTTTATATATATATATATATATATATGTTATTTCCTGTTTTATATATATATATATATATATATATATATATATATAAATTTATCTTTAAACACTTCTCGAAAAACCCACCGAGTATAAACTCGAAGGGGAAAAAATGTAAACAAAAAAGAGAAACGAACTAAGCACTTGAATATTAGTCAAAGTACTAGTCGAAAAAAAAAAACCCGAGACGAGGAACCTAACAGGTAAAGCGCTCAATACAATAGTAGAGTAAATAATAAATAAGTAGGTTAGTTACTTACTTATATATATATATATATATATATATATATATATATATATGGGAAAAACTACTAAAAAGTTGTAAGTTTAAAAATGTATTTTTCTGACAGTATTTACTTATTTCTATTATTATATTTGATATTTCAGACCGTCCTCGACACTTCAACAGAAACAAATGGCCGAGGACGGTCTGAAATATCAAATATAATAATAGAAAT
The DNA here is from genome assembly GCA_037127315.1 of Ascarosepion bandense. Classification (NCBI taxonomy): domain Eukaryota; kingdom Metazoa; phylum Mollusca; class Cephalopoda; order Sepiida; family Sepiidae; genus Ascarosepion; species Ascarosepion bandense. The sequence goes on from JBBBDQ010000516.1 coordinate 5,576,924, forward strand.
AAGTAAATACTGTCAGAAAAATACATTTTTAAACTTACAACTTTTTAGTAGGTTTTCCTATACATATTATTAAGACAGTATACGTGGATCATCACTATGTTATATATATATAATTTAATGACTGTATATACAGGTGCGATGGATGAACTGTCGTCTAAATTATGCAAGAAGATCAAATGATTTCAAGGTGATTGAAAAGTAACTATTCATTTTAAAACACTTATAATTTATTTACTATAATTTTTAAAAGAAATCGATATTAGAGGAAAGTATTTAGCACCTTGTGGTGCATTGGATATCGGCTCGGAACGAGAAATCGAGGAACCGAGTTCGAATTCCAGCTGAATTCATTGCTTTCACTTACGCGCAAATACCCTTGGGAAAGGTATTAATCCGTCTACTCCTTCCAGTTATGGGTTAAATAACAGGACAGATTGGGTTCTATAGCCTTGGTCGGCAACCAGTCTACCGCAGAAAGCAATGGCAACCTACTGCTGGATAATCTTCTGCCCAGTTAGTCATGTCTCTTTCGAGACATGATCGCCCAAGCGTGTATCACGTATGCCACTTAACTTACTGATTTAACACGAAATTTTACCAGGTACCAGATTTCGGTACCAGCTTCTCGAACCGTCCAGGAATCCGGTCAACTGATTTTACAAAATTTCCTGTGGTGAGGAAGACATAACTTCTTGTACTTGTCCTTTAATTTCTTCTAAAGCCTTTGTTTGGTATAGTAGACTTGGGATATTAGAAAAGAGTTATGGGTTGTTAAGTCAGAACTCCTGACTGACCAACCATAGAGAAAATAGGAATTTACTTTTCAATCACCCTGTATTCGTCAGAGATCAACTTCTTTTACAAGAAAGTATTCTTATTGAAACAGCATTCGGTTCAGGCCAGAGAGTATTTCCTGACATGAAGCATATATTGATCTCGTTTCTCTAGAGAAGACATGCAATTATATGTTTATAATTAATATACATATTAACATATGACATATACTTTTATTGTTTAATAAATGTGATAGAAGATAGGATTACAATAAATGAACAAGCATGATCTCAGAAATATTCAATAATATTTGTTAATATTTTTCATAGTAGTTGTAATTTTGTCAACAATCCGATCTGCCTATGAATTTGCCAATATAACAACTGGGTGCCATGAAGGCTATTCTCAATATTACAGTTATTTACACTACAGCTTACTTCGTATGCATGTTAAAGAGACATTATTATTATTATTATTATTATTATTATTATTATTATTATTATGTCATTTTTCATCTGATTTCGATTTCTGCTATGGTCGCACTACCAACCAAGTCTGCGGGAAGATCTAAAGTAGGTCGTGGTGTGTCATTATGGCTCCATTTCATGTTTTTCTATCTTCCCTATAATCCCTAGCGTTACATAGACAAATTTCTCTTTAGTGTGTGGGCTGTACTTAATAAGGCAGTTTTTTGTATATCTCTTAAGCTGGGGTTTCCAGGGATTTGTTCAATGTGTTGTTTTGTTTCATTTTTTATTATTCCAAGTGCACCTACTATCACTGGCATAACTCTTGTTTTCAATTTCCACATGTTTTTCTATTTCAATTTCCTGGTCTTTATATTTTGACAGTTTTTCAAATTCCTTGGTTGCTATGTTACAATCCGCTGGACAAGCCATATCAATTAATAGTCAAGTATTTTCTCTCTGGTTTTTAACAATAATGTCCCGCCTATTTGCTTCAATTTTTCTGTCTGTGTAGATGGTGTAATCCCATAGAATGATGACATCTATTTCTGTAACCGGTGCTGGGTGATGTTCATACCAGTGTTTGTTTACAGATTTTCTATAGTGTTTGCACATTGTCCAATGTAAATATTGCTCCACTCTATCGTGGCGATTTTTATATTAATTTTGGGCAAGTACAGAACAACCTGAGATTAGATGGTTTATTGTTTCTTGGTGTTTATCACAAAACCTGCATTTTGTATCCATATTATTATGTATAATATTTGCCTGAAAGTTTCTAGTAAAAAGACTTTGGTCTTGCACTGCAAGAATAAAGCCTTCAGTCTCAGACCTTAATCCAGATGCACCTAACCATCGATGAGTATTAACTTTATCAACATTGGATTTATTGGTACATTCTGGATATTAGCCATGCAGAGGTTTATCTTGCCAGCGTTGTTTCATTTGTTCAAGAGCTTTATCTTTGGCTTTCATTTTCATATTTATTGCAGCAATAGTTTGTTCTTAGCTTCTGTTTTGCTTTTCTACAGAATCTACTAAATGTAAATATTGTTTGTATTTATTGCCTTCTTTTATTATTGAATATTTTTTCTTTCTTTCTTCATGTTCCCTTACTAATTGTATCATCCAGTCCTTTATTTTTTCTATATATGTTAGTAAATCAATAGTTGTTGTCTTGTATGACAATTCTAGCTGAATAAGACTTCTTCCACCTTATTTACGGGGTATGTATAGACGGTCTGCATCAGCCTTTGGATGATGCATATTATGCTTAGAAAGAAGCTTTCTTGTTTTAGAATCCATTCGCCTCATGTCATTTTGAGTCCAGTTTAAGATGTTGAACCTAAATTGGACAACTGGGATTGCAAGGCTATTAATGGCCATAATTCTGTTCTGAGAATTCAGTTCAGTTTTTAATATCAGTCGTATCCTTCTATAGTACTCTTTACGCGCTATTTCTTTCATTTTTATATGGTAAATCTTTTCACTCTCATATACACCTAGGTATTTATAAGCTTCTTCTGGTTTCAATTCTTTTATTGTTACAGCAGGGTCTAGGCTAATTGAGGATGTTTCTTGTATTGATCCACGTAAAACTGTAGCTTTAGCACATTTATTCAAATTAAATTTCATTCCAATGTCTTCGTTGAAGCATTTTACAGTTTGCAGAAGACCTTCCAGCTCATTATCATTCTTAGCATATAACTTCAAGTCATCCATGTAAAATAGATGGCTTATTTTCTTTTGTCCTATTTTATAACCACATTCTGTCTTATTAAGTTGACTGGTTAGTGCTATTAATGATATGCAGAATAGTAAGGGAGACAAAAAATCACCGTGAAATATACCTCTTTTGATGTATTATTATTATTTTTTATTATTATTATTATGTCATTTTTCATCATATTTCGATTTCTGCTTTGGTCTCACTACCAACCAAGTCTGCGGGGAGACCTAAGGCAGGTAGTGGCGTATTGTTATGGCTCCATTTCATGTTTTTCTATCTTCCCTATAATCCCTAGCGTTACATAGATAAAGTTTTCCTTAGTGTGTGGGCTGTACTTAATAAGACAATTTTTTGTATATCTCTTAAGCTGGGGTTTCCAGGGATTCTTTCAATGTGTTGTTTTGTTCCATTTTTTATCATTCCAAGTGCACCTACTATCACTGGCACAACTCTTGTTTTCAATTTCCACATTTTTTCTATTTCAATTTCCAGGTCTTCATATTTTGACAGTTTTTCAAATTCCTTGGTTGCTATGTTACAATCCGCTTGACAAGCCATATCAATTAATAGACAAGTTTTCTCCTTCTGGTTTTTAACAATAATGTCTGACCTGTTTGCTTCAATTTTTCTGTCTGTGTAGATGGTGTAATCCCATAGAATGGTTACATCTTCTATTTCTGTAACCGATGCAGCGTGATGTTCATACCAGTGTTTGCCTACAGGTTTTCCATAATGTTTGCATATTGCCCAATGTAAATATTGCCCAACTCTATCGTGGCGATTTTTATATTCATTTGGGGCAAGCACAGAACAGCCTGAGATTAGGTGGTCTATTGTTTCTTGGTGTTTATCACAAAACCTGCATTTTGGATTCATATTATTATGCATAATATTTGCCTGAAAGTTTCTCGTGAAAAGACTTTGGTCTTGTGCTGCAAGAATAAAGCCTTCAGTTTCAGACTTTAATCCAGATGCACGTAACCATCGATGGGTATTAACTTTGTCAACATTGGATTTATTGGCACGTACTGGATATTGACCATGCAGAGGTTTGTCTTGCCAGCGCTGTTTCATCTGTTCAAGAGCTTTATCTTTGGCTTTCATTTTCATATTCTTTGCCGCAATATCCGGCTCTTGGCTTCCGTTCTGCTTTTCTACAGAATCTACTAACTGTAAATCTTGTTTGAATTTACTGCCTTCTTTTACTATTGAATATTTTTTATTTCTTTCTTCATGTTGCCTTACTAATTGTATCATCCAATCCTTTGTTGTTTCTATGTATGTTAGTCAGCCAATAGTTGTTGTCTTGTATGACAATTCCAGCTGAATAAGACCTCTTCCACCTTCTTTACGGGGTATGTATAGACGGTCTACATCAGCCTTTGGATGATGCATCTTATGCTTAGAAAGAAGCTTTCTTGTTTTAGAATCCATTCGCCTGATGTCGTTTAGAGTCCAGTTTAAGATGTTAAAGCTATATTGGACAACTGGGATTGCAAGGCTATTAATGGCCATAACTCTGTTCTGTAAATTTAATTCAGTTTTTAATATCATTCGTAGCCTTCTATAGTACTCTTTACGCACTATTTCTTTCATTTTTTTATGGTGAATGTTTTCGCTCTCATTTACACCTAGGTATTTATAAGCTTCTTCTGGTTTCAATTCTTTTATTGTTACAGCAGGGTCTAGGCTAATTGAGGAGGTTTCTTGTATTGATCCACGTAAAACTGTAGCTTTAGCACATTTATTCAAATTAAATTTCATTCCAATGTCTTCGTTGAAGCATTTTACAGTTTGCAGAAGACCTTCCAGCTCATTATCATTCTTAGCATATAACTTCAAGTCATCCATGTAAAATAGATGGCTTATTTTCTTTTGTCCTATTTTATAACCACATTCTGTCTTATTAAGTTGACTGGTTAGTGCTATTAATGATATGCAGAATAGTAAGGGAGACAAAAAATCACCTTGAAATATACCTCTTTTGATGTTTATTTCATCAGACTTATAGGTTCCATTTATATGATTGAGGTAAAGGGTTGTTTTCCATATAGACATGCACTGTTTGATGAAATTGATGATGACGGGCGATATCTTGTATATATTTAAAGTCTTTAAAATCCAGTCATGTGGCACACTATCGAATGCCTTTCGATAGTCTATCCAGGCTGTACTAAGATTTTTCTTTGTACTGTAGCAGTTTTCCAGGATCATTTTGTTAATCAGCAATTGGTCTTTACAACCATAAGAGCCACGTTTGCACCCTTTTTGTTCAAGCGGTATCATGTCATTTCTTTCTAAGAATAAATATGTCTGTTTTCTTAAAATATATGTTAATAGTTTATATGTTGTCGGAAGACATGTAATTGGTCTGTAGTTTTTCGGGTTATTTGTGTCACCATTCTTGGGTAGAAGAAATGTAATTCCTTTTGTCATCCATGCAGGAATTTTAGTGGGATCGTCAACCATTTCTTGAAGTTCTTTGGCTAGTTTTTTATGTGCTGCATTTAAATAATATAGCCAAAAGTTAGGAATTTTATCTCTACCTGGGAATTTCCAATTGTGTGCTTTTTTTAGTGCATATTTAACATCATCTTCTGTAATTCCAGACCATGTCTGTTCGGGTTTATTTTTCATTCGTTCTATCTCTTGCGTAATCCAATGTACTTCCTTGCTAAGTTCTTTAGGGCAAGCCCATATCTTTTCCCAGAACTGTGTGACTTCTTCCATTCTGGTGGGTACTGTCACTTCAATTCTTTTTTTACCTATTTCCCTGTAAAATCTCTTTGTATCAGTCTGAAAAATCTTGATTTGTCTGTAAAATCTTGCTCTTTTCTCATAGCGTCTTATTCTTTGAGCCTTCAGTTGGATTTTTTGCTTTATTTTTTTCTTTATTTGTTAAGACTTCATTTTCATTCCTGATGTTATATTTTCTTTCGGCTCTTCTGCTTTTCCTAGTTCTTACATTTATTCCTCTACTCAGTTCATCCAGTATTGATAATTCACTTCTAAGTTGTTCGATTTCTTTTTCTATTTTTCTTTTCCAAGGTGGATCTTCACGTCTACGAGACTGCCTTGTTTTTATTTTGATATTCAATTTTTTTGTTGCTGCTGTTGCTGATGCATATATTATTTCGTTAAGATTTGTATGAGGGTCTTCATCCAGTATTGATTTCAGTGCTGCATTGTAGAGTTTAATAGTACGGAGGTTATGTTTTGTTGGTTGTAATTTTGGGAGCTGTTCACGTTCCTCCATTGTAATATTTTGTATTTGACTTAGATGGTTTTTTATTTCTATCTTGGCTTCCTGTATATTGTTCTTATTTTCCGTCAAATAATTATCTTCGATGTGTTCTGAACTCGTTTTATTTTTGTCTTTTAACTGACTCAGATCACACCTTTCCAGCACTTTTAAACTTACAGCATTATCTTCGCAGTGATTTGCGTGTTTCACGGTTTCTACATTATGACCTGTGGCTTGTTTGATGTTATTACTTTTTATTTCTGATTCCGGTTTCTTTTCATATTTTGTTGATTCGTCTCTTCTTGTTACAATTCTTTTAATTTCATTGATTTCAGCCTCTGTCAGTCGGTTATTACGAATAATGTACCTACGTACATTGGCTAATTTATTTTCGTCAATATGCTTTCTATTTGCTTGACCAACTTTTTCACGCCAAATGTCATATGTTTGGCGAGTCACGTTTTTTTGAGGTTTGAGTAACGCTTCATGAAATGCAGTCATAACGACTTTGTACTCCTCACGAGACCATTTTATTTTTTCTTTCTTTAAATATACGGTTGTAGATCTAGCTGGTGAATTTTCAGGACCATCGTTAGGATTATCCTGGTTGTGGGAACCTGAAGATTCATTCTTTGTGTAGGAGTTTGTTCCTATGGCAGATTTTTCGACCTCAGGTAGGTTCCCTCCTGAAGGACGGGCTCCCTGTTTATCCACTGGAAGAGCCATACTGGACTTTTTATTTTGTATTTTTCATGTTTTTCCCACGAGTGACGCACGGGTCCAAAAGTCCACCCAAAGTTGCCCGGCACGTTGGGTAACGGTCTTTTACAAACAGGGTCCCGAAGCCTGTAGGGCATCGTTTGTGACCTCATAACGCAGTAGTCATTCACTCCTCGACACGATTAACACCTTGAGTTGCGGGTTGTTGTTCGGAGTTTTCCTTCTCCTAAATGGGCTGACAAGCAACATCTGACATAGACGCGATTGTAATTCAAGGAGAAAGACGCTGGTTAAAAAAAAAAACCTTTGGCGCAGCAACGGCTCAACGAAACAACACATCAATACTAGAGTATTTTGTTAAAAAAAAAAAAAAAAAATTTATGAAATATCGACAGCTAAAGGAAATATAATACGGATGATTCTATTTAGGTTCATTTAAAGAGCAAATAGATAAATTAATTAAAATAAAACAGAATTTCATAAAAAAAAAATTTTTTCGATAATATCTGAAGAAAAAAAAATCCTGTTTATATTAAAACAGAATTTCATATTGAGAAAAGGAAAAATTCAAATAGAGAGACGCTGGTTGAAAAAAAAAAAAACAAAAAAAAAAACATACTTGGGCGTTACGGTCGTTCAACGGAAAAAAAAAATGTAATAATTTGTTCGTCCACTCTATCATTTATTTTTTCAATAAAGTCGCTGGTCAAAAACAGGGTTATCAGAATAAGATAAATTAAATAAGTAAATTAAATCAATAGATAAATAAAAATAAATATATCAATAAATACGTAGACTTTCTATAAAATAATACCATATAAATTGTTTTTCATCGGATTTAATTTATTTTCTTGCTTTGTTTTGTTTTTAAGAAAATTATAATAGTTAAAAAAAATTATTATTATTATTATTATTATTATTATTATTATTATTATTATTATTATTATATCATTTTTCATAATAAATAGATTTCTGATATAGTTGCAGTACCTACCAAGTCTGCAGAAAGATATAAGGCAGGTTCTGGTGTATAGTTATGGCTCCATTTCATGTTTTTCATATCTCCCCTAACATCCCTAGTGTTATATAGACAAATTTCTCCTTAGTGTGTGTACTTAATAAGACAATTTTTTATATCTCTTAAGCTGGGGTTTCCAGGGATTCTTTCAATGTATTGTTTTGTTCCATTTTTTGTCATTTCCAGTGCACCTGCTATCACTGGCACGACTCTTCTTTTCAATTTCCACATGTTTTTCTATTTCAATTTCCTGGTCTTTATACTTTGACAGTTTTTCGAATTCTTTGGTTGCTATGTTACAATCCACTGGACAAACCATATCATTCAATTGGCAAGTTTTTTCTTTCTGGTTTTTAACAATAATGTCCCACCTTTGTGCTTCAATTTTTCTGTCTGTGTAGATGGTGTAATCCCATTGAATGGTGACATCTTCTATTTCTGTAACCGGTGCTGTGTGATGTTCATACCAGTGTTTGTTTACAGATTTTCCATAGTGTTTGCACATTGTCCAATATAAATATTGTCCCACTCTATCGTGGCGATTTTTATATTCATTTTGGGCAAGTACAGAACAGCCTGTGATTAGATGATCTAGTGTTTCTTGGTATTTATCACAAAACCTGTATTTTGGATCCACATTATTCTGTATAATATATACCTGAAAGTTCCTACTTAAAAGACTTTGGTCTTGCGCTGCAAGAATAGAGCCTTCAGTCTCAGACCTTAATCCAGATGCACATAACCATCGATGAGTATTAACTTTATCAACATTGGATTTATTGGCACGTTCTGGATATTATCCATGCAGAGGTTTGTCTTGCCAGCGTTGTTTCATCTGTTCAAGAGCTTTATCCTTGGCTTTCTTTTTCATATTTTTTGCTGCAGTAGTTAGTTCTTGGCTTCTGTTTTACTTTTCTACAGAATCTATTAAATGTAAATCTTGTTTGTATTTAATGCCTTCTTTTATTATTGAATATTTTTTCTTTCTTCTTCTTCTTCTTCTTATTATTATTACTTAAAATTAAAATGATTGGCGTAACTCTTCCAATATTTTTCCGCATTTAAAATATGAGCTCGATCTAAGAAAAAAGGGTTTAGCAAATTAAACAAAATTTTGACAGTATGTTTCTCTTCTTCAAGTTAAATTTTGAACAATTTTCATGTATAACAGTATATAAATAAGCAAAAAAAATATAAATAAGCAAAAAAATATAAATAAGCAAAAAAATTAATACTTTATATAAGCGTTGTTTCTCTTTAAATGAAAAAAGGAAAAAAAAAAAAAAGAAAAGAAAAAACGGCTGTCCTGGTAATAAAGGCGTTAAAACAAATGAAACACGGCCAACAGGAAGGCATGAAACTAAAACGTGCTTAATATGATAACTATCTAGTTCATTATGAAATTTTCCGTTAGTTGACTAAGAGGAATTAATAAAAATAAAAAAAGCTTTGTATAATTCTTATGGAAATTTCCTGTCATTTTGTTCATTCACCTGGGCCGGGAAGGTATTAATTTGAATACGTAACTATCCTTATGCGTTTCAAGGGTCGAAAAATTAAATAAATGTTTGTATGAAAAGGAATTGTTACCTCAGTAATTATTAGTAATATTATCATTATTTCACACTTAAGAGATGAGCGTGATTTAAGAAACACAAAAGAAGAGAAAAAAAGTGTTTGACAAAGATAAACAAAATTTTGACAGCATGTCTCTCTTATTCAATTTAAATTTTGAAAAAATTTTATGTATAAAAATATATAAATCAACAAAAATTATAAGAATTTGCATAAGATTTGTTTGTCTTTTAAAGAAAAAACGGCTGTCCTGGTAATGAAGGCATTAAAACAAATGAAACACGGCCAACATGAAGGCATGAAACTAAAACTTGCTTAATATGATGATTATCTTGTCAATTATGAAATTTTCCGTTAGTTGACTAAGAGGAATTAATAAAAAAACTTAGTAAAAATCTTACGTAACTCTCCTGTCATTCTCTTTATTCACCCGGGCCGGGAAATCAGTTCCTTACTTATACTTGAAATTTAAATAAAATAACTTGGAGAAGTCAGATATACTGTCGAAATATTGTTTAACATTGTTTAACACTGTGTATTTTCTTTTCTTTTTTTTTTTTTCTTAAATCACGATCTTGTCTTACCTATTATCATGGAAGGTGTTTTGCTGGCATCATAGAAATGGCAAGAAAGGTCATCTGCATGGATCCATTCTTCGATCGCGAAATGCAAATTGAAGTGGGTGAGAAAATGGGTTGAAAGATTCATAAATTACCGCAACGTCCATAAATATGGCGAATCTGACTATGGTAAACAGGGGGAAAAAAAAAAAAGAAAAGAATTTTATGAAAACAAACAAAGAAACAAAATAAAACAAAAATAAAAATGTGTGATATGGGAAATTTTAGAAACAGGGATACAAAAAATAGGCAAAGAAACAAATAATGGAATAAAAAATATTTTTGTCATGAAATAATGAACACGAAAAAACTATGATAATAATGATAATGGTGGGATTATTGGCCGTTTCTTTATAAGGAAACATTCGACAATTATTGACCACAGCAAACAAATAATTTTAGATGAAATCTTTTTCTTAAAATTTGTTTTCAGGTAAATATATTTCTCAAGTTAAGTAGCTGTTATCTCTCTTTCAAGTCTTGACGGAGGTTTTCTCCCCAACCTTATCCTTTAAGTAGTGTGGAAGAAGGGAGAATCGACGGATTCATACCTTTCCCACGAATATTTGCGCATATATGAACGCAACGAATTCAAATGGAATTCGAACTCGATTCTTCAATTTCTCGTTCCGAAACGATATCCACTGCATTACAAAGCACGTAAACTGAGTTATTTAAACAGTTTGGCGTTCATCGATTCCACAACCTAGATTTTTATGATGGATTCAGGGTACGTACCATCTGTGTTTTCATTCCAATTCTAAATAATAATCTCTTTTTTTAAATAGTTTGTGTTGAGTTTTATATTCTGAAATACTTGGTTGGTATTTTCATATGTTCAAGATAATTCTTATCGCTATTATGATCATCAACAACAACAATAATAATATTAATATGAAATTATTATTTTTGAATAAATAAAATTAAGTGTTTATCAACGAATATCAGATTACTACCTGAGAATAGATACAGCCTTCAAAACTCAGAAGTCATTATTGACACTGCCTGCTTAAAATTCTTGACTTTTTTTTTCAGACTACAACTTTTTTTTTGACAGACGAAATGCGCAAAACTCTATCGTTATTTCCATGGAAAATGTTCTGACTAGCTACATTTCACCAGTTCAGACCTTCACAGCTAAGACCCGCCATGTCACATATACTGGAGTGAATTCCCGCCGCATTTCATAAGTAAGAAAAGAGGCTATCTTTTGGAACAGACTCCTGTGGGATTGCTTTCCAGAACACTACAACTACAACTGTAGGCTCAACTTTTATAATTCCTACGTATTTGCACTTCTTACTTTTAACTTCATAGAAAAACTTAGTTGAGTAACCCACTGCATCGATTTTTATGATGGATTCAGGATACGTACCATCTGTGTTTTCATTCCAATTCTAAATAATAATCTCTTTTTTTTAAATAGTTTGTCTTGAGTCTTATATTCTGAAATATTTGGTTAGTATTTTCATATGTTCAAGATAATTCTTATCGCTATTATGATCATCAACAACAACAATAATAATATTAATATTAAATTATTATTTTTGAATAAATAAAATTAAGTGTTTATCAACGAATATCAGATTACTACCTGAGAATAGATAAGACCCGCCATGTCACATATACTGGAGTGAATTCCCGCCGCATTTCATAAGTAAGAAAAGAGGCTATCTTTTGGAACAGACTCCTGTGGGATTGCTTTCCAGAACACTACAACTACAACTGTAGGCTCAACTTTTATAATTCCTACGTATTTGCACTTCTTACTTTTAACTTCATAGAAAAACTTAGTTGAGTAACCCACTGCATCGAAGAGACTTTTCTTTGGATGACCAATTAATAATTAAAAAATTTACGTGAGACATTTTGTAAAGGAAATATGTTCATTCGATGTTGTAAAATGAATATTGGTTATTGTTTATTTATGGAATGGTAGATTTTTTCTAGTATGGAAGACAGGTTACTGAAGAAAATGTGGGCAACGGCAAGGAAAATAATTGATAAGCGCACATTGAAGGGGAAGAGGCAAAACTTTAACCTTTAAGATGAAAAGACAGCAGACCCCAAAGGTTTTGCCGCTAGCACGTGCGACGAAATAAAAAAAAATGGAACGCGAAGAGAAATGTAGAATACGTATAGAGAAAAGATATGAAAGAGATAAATGAAAAGAAAGAATGAGACAAATAAGTATTGTTATAGAAAGAGAAATAAATGAAAAAAAGAGGAATGAAAAGAAAGATGAAGAATAAGATCAGGTGAAAATAGTTAAAAAGATAGAAAGAAAAAGATAGAAAGAAAAGGAAAGAAAAAGATAGAAAGAAAAAGATAGAAAAAAAAGAAAGAAAAAGATAGAGAGAAAAAGACAGAAAGGAAAAGATAGAAAGGAAAAGATAGAAAGAAAGAAAGAGAAAGAAAAAGAGAAAAAGAAAAAGAGAGAAAAAAGATAGAAAGAAAAAGTTAGAAAGAAAATGATAGAAAGAAAAAGAAAGAAAAATAGAAAAAGATAGAAAGAAAAAGAAAGAAAGAAAAAGAAAGAGATAGAAAGAATAAGAAAGTAAAAGTTAAAGAAAAAGATAGAAAGCAAAAGATATAATGAAAACGAAAAGACAGAAAGAAAAATAGAAAGAAAAAAGGAGTAAAAAGATAGAAAGAAAAATAAAGAAAAATATAGAAAGAAAAAGAAAGAAAAAGATAGAAAGAAAAATAGGAAGAAAAAGATAGAAAGAAAAGAAAGAAAAAGATAGAAAGAAAAAGAAAGAACAAAATAGAAAGAAAAAGAAAGAAAAAGATAGAAAGAAAAATAGGAAGAAAAAGATAGAAAGAAAAGAAAGAAAAAGATAGAAAGAAAAAGAAAGAACAAAATAGAAAGAAAAAGAATGAAAAAAATAGAAAGAAAAATAGGAAGAAAAAGATAGAAAGAAAAGAAAGAAAAAGATAGAAAGAAAAAGAAAGAACAAAATAGAAAGAAAAAGAAAGAAAAAGATAGAAAGAAAAAGAAAGAACAAAATAGAAAGAAAAAGAAAGAAAAAGATAGAAAGAAAAAGAAAGAACAAAATAGAAAGAAAAAGAATGAAAAAGATAGAAAGAAAAATAGAGAGAAAAAGATAGAAAAAAGATAGAAAGAAAAAGAAAGAAAAAGTTAAAGAAAATAAAAAATTAAAAAGGAAAAAGTATTAACAAAAAGATAGAAAGAAAAAAAACTCACTGCTCAATTGTAACAGATTCTAGCGATACAAACTTACTAACCATTACACCACGCCGAGATGCACTAAGGTGTAACACAAAGCCGAAAGTATGGAATACCCAGTGAGGACTGAACTCACTACTCATTTGTTATAGATTCTAGCAAGATAAGCGAGATAACCATTACACCACGACGAGGTACTGTAAAAACGAAAATTAGAGAGCTAGGAAAGGAAGTGATGGAAGACAAATCAGTGAGAGAAAGAGAGAGAAAGAAAGAGAGAGAGATAGAGAGAGTGAGAAAGAGCGAGAACTAGAAGAAAGAGGTGAAAAGGTGCACACTTATTTACTGTTAAATATAAGAGACAATGAATTTTATTATGTTTAATCATGAGCTGTTCTAAACGTCGTGTTTTGGCTTTAATTTCAGTTGGAAATAAAGACAAATATTCTCCAACATTTGGATAATTTTTTATTAATTTGCTTCTAAGCTTTCGGCCCACATGCGCCATCTTCAGAGAGGTTATAAGGATGGTAAAACAATAACACTCACCATCAGCGACAATTTTATCTTGTGTTGGCAGAAACCTTAATGAAAAATAAAAAATAACAATTAAAAAAATTAAATTAAATTAAAGCCAAAATACAACGTTTAGAACGGCTCATGATTAAACATAATAGACATTCATTGTCTCTTATATTTGACAGTATGTTTAGAAAATGCATATATATATATATATATATATATATATATATGAGAGAGAGAGTAAGAGGGAGAGAAAGAGAAAGAGATAGATATAGAAAGAGAGAGAACAAGAGAAAAAGTGACAGTGCGTGTGAGTGAAAGAGAGAGAGAGAGGGAGAGAGAGTAAGAGGGAGAGAAAGAGAAAGATATAGAAAGAGAGAGAACAAGACAAAGAGTGACAGTGTGTGTGAGTGAAAGAGAGAGAGAGAGAGAGGGAGAGAGATAAAGAGGGAGAGAAAGAGATAGATATCGAAAGAGAGAGAACAAGAGAAAGAGTGACAGAGCGTGTGAGTGAAAGCGAGAGAGAAAGAGAAAGATAAAGATATAGAAAGAGAGATAACAAGAGAAAGAGTGACAGTGTGTGTGAGTGAAAGAGAGAGATAGAGGGAGAGAGAGTAAGAGGGAGAGAAAGAGAAATATATAAGAAGAGAGAGAACAAGAGAAAGGGTGACAGTGCGTGTGAGTGAGTGATAAAGAGAGGAAGAGAGAAAGAGGGAGAGAGAGAGAAGGCGCGCGCGCGAGAGAGAATGTTTCTCTGAGAGACCGCAGAATGGAAAGAATGGAAAAACGGCTAAAGGAAATTAACAGGTACACACTGGCACCGACACACAAGCAGCCGCAGGTACGCGAAGATGCACACATGCAAATATATCCGCAAGTGCCGCCACACCGAATCAACATCTTTGCAAAGCAAACGAATAAACCCCGTCCCCGCTCCTCGACACACGCACACCAATAAAAAAAAAAGTAGAACAAGAATACACGAACCGAAAATACGAACAGGCAAAGAACAAATAAACAAATTAAGAAAGAAAAACTCAAGGAAACATTAAAAAGGAAAACTACAAAGGAAGACTCACCAATGGGGATTGAACTTAGGCTGAAGGATTTACGCTAATGCAAAATACAACCTGACATATGACGTTGGCACCCGGAAGTCAGCCTGTCCATTCGCCGGAAGCCCTCTTTGGTCTCAATGCACAACCCTTTTCCAACTGATTGGACGAACATTTTTTTTTTACCTTTTTACTCTTTTTTGCACTGACATTGTTTTACTTTTCCCTTTTATGAAAAAAAAAAAGTGAAAAAAAAATTAAACAAAAATAACACAAAGCAAATAGAAAAGAAAGACAGAAAAACTGATTTATATTGAATACTGATTATCCTATCTTACAAAGTTTCCAAATTCTATTCATTCGTTCGTCTTTTCGAGATCCTTTCGAGATGAGTACTGAACTATGCTTGCTTAATGCGACACAAGGATAAAATGGAGCGGACGTAAGAACAGATTCGATTCAGTCAATCTTTCAAATAAGTCAGTCAGCCCAGTCCAGAAAATAAGCATTCAAAATCCTTATTTATAAAACATTTCGAACACCAGAATGAGACAAAGGAAATCTTTAACTGAGTCACTTGGCCGACTCTTTGATTCTTTGTGTGTTTCTTTCTTTCTTTCTTTTGCATATCTATTTTCTTTCTTTTTTTCTTTTTCTTTCTTTTCTGCACATCATATTCCCATTTTTTTCTTCTTTCTTTTTTTTGCACATCGGCCTTATTTCTTTCATTTTTTTCTTTCTTCATTTTTTCTGTCAATCTCATACCTGCCTTGCTTCCTTCTTTAATCTTTTAGCACATAGAACTTTCTTTTCTTTTCTTTCTTTCTTTCTTTCTTTCTTTCTTTCTTTTCTGAACATCATCTTCCCCTTTCTTTCTTCTTTCTTTCTTTTCTTCTGTATTTCTTTTCTGCACATCTTCTTCCTCTTTCTTTCTTTCTTTCTTTAGAGCATCGGCATCATTTCTTTCTTTCTTTCTTTTGCTTCTTTCTTTCTTTTTCTTTCTTTTTTCTTTCTTTTCTAAACATCATCTACCCCTTTCTTTCTTTCTTTCTTCTCCACACATCTTCTTCTCTTTCTTTCTTTTTTTCTTTTGCACATCGGTCTTCTTTCTTTCTTTGTTTTCTTTCTTTAATTTTTTTCTGTCAATCACATATCTGTCTTGCTTCCTTCTTTAATTCTTTAGCTCATAGAACTTTCTTTCTTTCTTTCTTTCTTTCTTTTCTGCACATCTTCTTCCTCTTTCTTTCTTTTGCACATCGGCCTCATTCCTTTCTTTCTTTTCTTTCTTTCTTTTTCTTTATTTTCTGAACATTATCTACCTCTTTTTTCTTCTTTCTTTCTTTCTTTCTTTCTTTCTTTTCTGCACATCTTCTTCCTCTTTCTTTTTTTCTTTTGCACATCGGTCTTCTTTCTTTCTTTTCTTTCTTTCTTTAATTGTTTCTGTGAATCTCATATCTGCCTTGCGTCCTTCTTTAATTCTTTAGCACATAGAACTTTCATTTTTTTCTTTCTTTCTTTCCTTGTTTCTTTCTTTCTTTTCTACACATCATCTTTCCCTTTCTTTGTTTCTTTCTTTGTTTCTTTCTTTCTTTTCTGCACATCATCTTTCCCTTTTTTCTTTCTTTCTTTCTTTCTTTCTTTCTGTTGCAAATCAACTTCCCTTCTTTCTTTTATCCCTCACTCCTTCCTTTCTTATGCATATCTACCTTCTGTTTCATATTCCAGTTGAATTCGTTGCAATCACTTTCGCTCAAATACCTTTGGGAAAAGTATGAATCTGTCTCTTCTATCTCCAGCTATGGGTTAAGTAGCAGGATAAATTGTGTTCTATAGACTTGGTTGGTTGGTTGATGACCAGTCTACAGTAAAAAGTAATGGCAACCTACTTTGGGAAAAACAGTCAGTTATGTCTCTTTCGAGACATGATTGACCAAGAATTTAATTTCTTTATTTATTAGTTTTGCTGGTTGGCTTTGCTTTATGGCATATCAACCTCGGCGGGTCATTTATAGTGAGAAGGTTGATTTAGTCAGATTTTAATGAAAAATTTTTGTTTTTATTATTTTTTTTTAGAAAACTGAAAATGTCCTCTAGTTTTGTTTAGTGGAATATCAACCCCACAAAAGGTGGGGCTTTAAGGTATTTTTTTAATGTTCTGTTATAGTGAGAATGTTGGTTTAATCAGATTTTAATGAAAATTTTTTGGTTTTATTATTTTTTATTTTAGAAAACTGAAAATGTCTTCTAGTTTTGTATTCAAAAATGTGTAATGGTAATAATTTATTGTAGGTAATATATTTCCTTCAAAAATATATTTTTCTATAAAAGTCTATTTTTATGTTTATATTTCTATAAAAATGTATTTTTTTATACTTTCATAGTGGTTGGCCCCAGTTTGGGGGTAAACTATTTGCCCATAGCTGGGAACCTAACAGGTGCTACCACTCCGGGTCAAGGTGGACCTGAGAACATCAGCAATCAAGAAGTGGTTCTATGCTTCTCACAACCTCACAATGCAGTTTACCGCCATGTCTAGTACCAGAGGGGAAAGAAACGAAAGACATACTTGTTGGGCTTGAGCAACTGGATTACGAAGCGGGGTTTAGAGAGATACCAAGAATAAAAGTGTTAAGAGCGACAAGTGACAGAGGCAAGTGGAAGTCCTTGATCGTTTACGTCCTGAAGGGACACGAGACATGAAGAGGGATGGATAGCGAAGCGGGGTTTAGGAGAGATATCAAGAGGAAAAATATTAAGAGCTACAAGGGACAGGGGCAAGTAGAAGTTCATGATCGTCTACGTCCTGAAGGGATATTTTTTTTTAATCATTTCACCCCAAGCAAGGCATTCCACTGCCACTATTGCGCTTGGGGCTACATAGGGGGAAGGTAAATAGAAAGAGTGGTTAGATATAGGAAATGTCAGAAGGGGGGTGATAGATAGTTGGAAGGGTGGGAAGAGTGTTTGAAAGAATGGAAGCGAGTTAGTTTGTTAGGAGGTGTCTATTGACCTTACATTTAAACTCCTGGAGATTGTAGTCATCAGGGAAGCAGTCATGTGGAAGGGAATTCCACAGTCGGGAAGTGCGAGAAAAGAAACTATTGGAGTAGAAGTTGCGGTTACATTTTATCGGTTTCACTGTAAAAGGGTGGGATCTAGTTGCTAATTTAGTATTTCGTGCAAATACGAACGGGACATGAAGAGGGATGGATAGCAAAGCGGTGTTTAGGAGAGATACCAAGAGGAGAAATATTAAGAGCGACAAGGAACAGGGGCAAGTGGAGGTCCATGATCGCCTGAGTCCTGAAAGGACACGGTACTTAAAGAAGAATTAGATTAGCAACAAGATATAATCAATTTACAGTTGAATTGACTAGATTTAATTTTTTTTTCTCTCACCTCCATCTAATGCTTTCCAGCGAAAATTGATTTTCAAAATTGAAATATAATATCAAATAGTGTTTACTGTTTTCTTGATTACTCTTGTCCAATCTTCAATGCACATGTTTATTTAAATAATCTTTCAGCATTATTTTTTGGCACAAGGCCGAAAAGGGAGCGAGAAAAGACCGTCCTCACTGTCTATCAAACAACTAGTTAATTCGATTCGGCAACTATTCATTCAACAATTGTCTCATTCACTATGAAAATACATTTTTCAATACACAATACAACATTCATCAAAATATCCCATATACACATGGACCCTGCTTGAAAGACTTCTGACATTAAAAATTCATAGCACGAACAAATCGTCTTTTTTCTTTTTCCTATTTTCTTATAAAAACAAATAAATATTTCTGTATGAAATGAAGAAAGGATGATGAACCTAATAACGAAAACAGAAATAACAAAACATTCAAACTAAAACAAAACTGTGCTAGACTTGCTCACCCGACAAAAAAAAAAAAAAATGGCCGCTGTATTCTGCCATAAACAGAATCAAAATGATTACCCAATAAACAGGCAAAGGTAAATGTATTTTGCGGAATGGGAAAATGTCAAAAGGAAACATAATCTTCTTCTTCTTCTTCTTCTTCTTCTTCTTCTATGTGCCCTGTCCTTTCAGGACGTAGACGATCATGACTTTCCACATCTCCCTGTCCCTGGTGGCTCCAAGCACACTTGCTCCTGTTAGACCATGAAGCCCTCGTTCCATCATCCACCAGATCAAGTCCTTCAAATATGTTATCCGCTGTTTTCCCCTGTCTCTTTTCCCCTCTATCTGGCCTGTTAGTATCAGGTTCTCCAAGGCCTCTTTCCTCATTGCATGTCTCAGGAACTTTAATTGACTCTTCCTGATGCTCAGTATTAATTTCCTTTTTGTTTCCATCATTTCTAAAACCTCATCATTGCTCATATGCTCGATCCATGATATTCACAGCATCCTTCTGTAGAACCACATTTCAGTTGCTTCATTTTTCCTTCATCTTTGATATTGTCCAGCATTCACTGCCATATTGTAGAACCTATATCACATAGCAATCCAGTACTCTCTTCTTTGTTTCTAGCGAAATTGTCCTGTTTCTTAATATGTTACTCAACTTCTGGAATGCTTTCTTCTCCAAGCCAATTCGTTTCGGGTCTCTGTGTCGCACTTTCCATCTTCTGTTAGAACACTTCCCATGTATTTAACTTTTTGTACCTGCTTGATTTTAGTATCCCCCACTTGTATTTGATATTTTGGGCTGCCCTTTTTACTGATGACTATGCATTCGGTTTTATGCAGGTTATGTGTAGTACTTTCTTGTTACTCTCTTCAGCTTAGGGAATATTAAAAGTGGAGGGAAACAAACAGGGGTGGTTGGAAGTCTTGAAATGTGTCATAACAAAATGAAACGCCTAAAATAGGCCCTGGGAATGACAATCACTTACATTAACTAAGTGAACAAAACGATTTTAACTTAACCAGGAGATCCATCAAGAGTCCGCCCAGTTTTTTTCTAGCAGTTAAGTGCCATACGTTATACATACTTGGGCAATTATGTCTCGAAAGAGACATGAAACACTAGGCAGAAAAGTTTTTCTATAGTAGTTCATTACTTTCTGCATTTTCCATAGTAGTTCATTACTTTCTGTATTTGACTGATAGCAAATCTAGCCTATAGAACACCATTGTCTTGCTATTTAACCCATAGTTAGAGGGAGAAATGACGGATTAATATCTTTCCCAAGGGTATTTGTGCGTCAGCGAATAAAATTCAACTGGAATTTGAACTCGGCTTTCCGATTTCTTGATCTAAGTTAATAGTGACTGAACCACAAAGTAGCCTTGGCTGGCAACCAGTCTACTGCAGAAAGTAATGACAACTTACTGCGGAAGATATTCTGCCTAGTTAGTCATGTCTCTTTTGAGACTTGATCGCCGAAGCGTGTATCACGTATGACACTTAGAGGATTGCTGTATCTTGAGGGGACTAAAAAAACAAAATCAAGATTGGCACAATTCACACAAACAAAGCTCGCAAAATCTGCCCAACTTTCGCTGAAATCTACCGAGATCTTTCTATTAAATTTGAATTTGATCTTGAATTTATAACCAAAGAATTCAATTAGATCCTGACGTGAATACGGTCTATTTCACCTCAGACTATAAGGGATGACACATATCCGGGCTCAATATACATGAGATGTTCGAGATCGATATGAGTCGTCAACTTGTTGACATGGTCTTAGAATGAATGCACCTGAGGACTGTGAAGGAGGTGCGCAAAGCCGTTTCATCACCCAAACCCGCTCTGAAACTAAGAACATGGACAAATACCGCGCTCCGGTTCAATCACCAGGAAAGAAAGCACTCATGATTCCTGAAGTAATTCGCTGCTGGCGCTGAGAACCTAAAATAACGTAATTTGGTCGCCGATGAGTCGATTCGCTCACAGAATATGTCTTAGTCAATCCACTGTAGCAGTTCACTATACAATTTCCTCCTAGACCGTCACTAAACTGAGGAGTATCACACAAGGACTTTCGAAAGTTGGTGAAGAATTCGGACTGATTCTGGTATTTACGACGGTGCTTAATTCCAGAAGCGATGTTAGGAAAGACGCATTCAACACTCCTCACCCAACCTCGAAATGTGTCTATGATTCCCTCCATGTAGCATTCCCAGCTCACTATGACACCAATACTGGACACACACGGGTCTGTGGATCTTTGGTTTTCCTCCTTCCTCTACAAAAGAGAGAAGAGCAGGCGCTTGATCCAAATGCAACGGTCTTTGAAGAAAGGGAAACCGAAATTTGGTAAAAGATGGCGAGAAAGAAGTACACGCAGCAGACTTCAATACTACCCTTTATGAATAACTGCCGTCAGAGCCAAGCCCGAAACGACGCTTCTGACTTTGCCAATACTTCTGACTATTTTTTTTTATCTGTAGATCTGACCCGAACAACACTCTAAGAATGTGGACGGAATATATATATATATATATATATACGCGCAGATACACATCAATATATAAATATATCAAGTGTTAATAGAACAGTGCTCAATGCAATATAACAGCGAAAAGTATATATTAATAATTATATTATTCTAAGATTTAAGCGCGTCTCGGAATTTCATGCATTATGCAATCATCACGTGCATATTTCAAATTGACAGTCTAATAGATTTGTATTTAAGTCCACTCGGTGTTCATGGGAATTAAATCTTATAATTTTGAGCTATATTATGACGTAACTTACGCCTTTTATGAAAGCTTATCATCTTAAACCATAATAACAATCCTACTTTTAAAAAAAGTGATTTAATGACCACATGCTGTCATAGAAAAAATACTTACTTAAATCCTTAAACCCAAACTGATATAGATTCATCTATACGTTTGCCCCTTTCTTTCTTTCTTTCTTTCTTTCTTTCTTTCTTTCTTTACCTCGTAAATATTACTTTTAACAATTATGAATTACGCCTAATTCATATTTGTTTGGACAGTTCCGGCCAATGCATATTTTGCAATGGCACGTGGTCTAAAGTGTGTGGGTGGGTAGAGAGATGAATTATAAAGCTAATGTTTTACATTACAAAAATCAATTTTAAATTAAACATTAATATATTTATAAACTTGAGAACAACAAAAAATTATTCTGAAAAGAGAATATTAAAAACAAAGCATAAAAACCAGGGAAATGAAGAATTGTTTTTTCTTACATACTGCTCTAAGCTACCAAAATGAAGAAATGTGTTTTGGGCTACTGCCAGTTCTCCGAAAGAGTTCTCCTGGTCAAACTGAAAGGGAGACCATTCAACATAGCACCAACAACACAAAGCACCGAGGAAGAAATAGAACCATTTTACTCCACTCTAGACAATGCCAATGCTCAATGTAAAAGCAAAGAGATCAGAATCACCATAAGTGATCTGAATGCCAAAGTAGGCAAAACTTAGTTGACATTGTTACCGGAAATCAAAGCTTTAATTACATCCATTCATTTTTTTTCAATCTACGGTTTCGATTTGACTAGAAACAACTATTGCATTTTTAGTCTTTCGTGCCAACGTCCAAAAAGACTGAGCTCCAGGACTATAGATTATTTTTAAAGCTTTCATTACACTCGAGCAACGCAGTATGGCAATAAAGATGAGGACAACAGTCCGAACAATGTACACTATCAAGATACCAACAAAAGATTGATGGTGAAGACGCATCCATACTATAAAAACGATGATAATGAAATTGAGATATATATTTTCAGGAGTTTTACTAGAAACATATTATACATTTCATACAACTGTAGCAAAAGCATGAAATATATAGTAGCAATAGCCGCTCCAACAACACAAAGCACAAAGCACCGAGGAAGAAATAGAATCATTTTACTCCACTCTAGACAATGCCAATGCTTAATGTAAAAGCAAAGAAATCAGAATCATCATAGGAGATCTGAATGCCAAATTAGGCAAAACTTAGTTGACATCGTTACCGGAAATCAAAGCTTTAATTACATCCATTCATTTTCTTTCAATCTACGGTTTCGCTTTGACTAGAAACAACTATTGCATTTTTAGTCTTTCGTGCCAACGTCCAAAAAGTCTGAGCTCCAGGACCATAGATTATTTTTAAAGCTTTCATTACACTCCAGCAACGCATTATGGTAATAAAGATGAGGACAACAGTCCGAACAATGTACACTATCAAGATACCAACAAAAGATTGATGGTGAAAACCCATCCATACTGTAACGAACGATGATAGTGAACTTGCGATACGTATTTTCAGGAGTTTTACTAGAAACATTTTATACATTTCATACAACTGTAGCAATAGCATAAACTGTATAGTAGCAACAGCTGCATCAACAACACAAATCACCGAGGAAGAAATATAATCTTTTTACTCCACTCTAGAGAAGGGCAAGGCTCAATGTAAAAACCAAGAAATCAGGACATCATAGGAGATCTGAATGCCAAAGTAGGCAAGAAGAGGGAAGGTATGGCAACTGGCAACTTTGGTTCAGGAATCCGCAACGAACGAGGAGAAAAATGGGTCCAATGGTGCATAGCAAATGACCATATAATAACTAACACCTGGTTTCAAGAACACCTACGACATCTATGGACATGGAGAAGCCCAGGAGGTGACACGAAAAACCAGATAGACTACATAACCATAAACAGCAGATTCAGAAATGCAGTGGTTCAAAGCAAATCCTACCCAGGCGATGACTGTGGAAGCGACCACTTCCCAGTCATCTGCAAGCTAAAGGTGAAACTCCGGAAACTGAAGAAGCCTAGTGCAGCACCAAAACTGATATACAATACAATCGGGAATGACCTCAACCTACAGAAAGAATACATTAACAGCGTGAAAATCAAATACGAAGAACAAATTAGAAAAGGACACTGAAATGGGACTCGCTAAAGGAAGTAATAGTGACATCAGCAAACAAGATCCAAAGGGATTTAGGCACAGAAAAAAACGAGTGAATGACTGAAGAGATTCTGGACATGATGCAAAGGAGGCAGAAAATGATATCAAGACATGGAATGGAGTACAGGGAACTACACAAGGAAATAAGAAGAAAATGCAGACAGGCTAATGAAGAATGGCTCCATGACAAATGTGCAGAAGTAGAGAGATTGAGCAGGAATAATAAAGCAGACATGTGTAAGGAAATTAAATAACTGACAGGACAAAAAAACCTGCTCTTCAACAGGATGTATAAAAATCAAGGATGGAACAATCATTTTGGTGAAAGATGAAATACTCCAACGATGGGAAAAATATATAAAAGATCTTTTCCGCGACAAGAGAGAGCAACCGAAAATACACAAATGTGTGGACGGATCGGAAATATTAAAGTCTGAAGTGTAATCTGCAATAGCCAAACAGAATAGAATCAAAGCAACTGGACAAGACGGAATAGTCATAGAGATGCTGATAGCTCAGGAAGAATCTAGTATAGAGAAAATTCTTCTTCTTCTTCTATGTGCACTGTCCTTCAGGACGTAGGCGATCATGGTTCTCCATGTCTCTCTATCCCTTGTGGCTCTCAGTATCTTTGCTCCTGTTCCCCGTTCCGTCATCCACCTGATCAGACCCTGCAAATATGTTATCCGCTGCCTTCCTCTATCTCTACTTCCTTCTATCTGACCAGTCAGTATCAGGTTCTCCAGGCTCTCCTTCTTCATTGCGTATACCAGGAACTTCAGTAGTCTCTTCCTGATGCTTAGTATTAATTTCCTTTTTGTTGCCATTCTTTCCAACACCTCATCGTTGCTTGCATGCTCAGTCCACGATATTCGCAACATCCTTCTGTAGAACTACATTTCGGCTGCTTCCAGTTTTGTCTTCATTTTCGATAATATTGCCCAGCATTCACTGCCGTATTGAAGAACTGACATCACGTATTGAGATTTTCCTGTGTGTTAGTATTTTGCTCCTCTTCTGGAACGCGTCCTTTGCCATGCCAATTCGCCTTCGGATCTCCGTGTCGCACTTTCCATCTTCTGTTAGAACACTTCCTAGGTACTTAAATGTTTGTACTAGCTTGATTTTGTTATCTCCCACTTGTATTTGGCATTTTGGGTTGTATCTTTTGCTGATGACCATGAACTCAGTTTTCGTAAAGTTTATTTGTAGTCCCTTTTTGTCACTTTCCACTGCTACTTTCTGTATGAGGTCTTTTAGTTTCCTTTCCGTGTCCGCAATCAGCACTGTATCGTCCGCATACCTTATGTAGTTCAGGTTGTGGCCTCCAATAACAAATCCTAGCGTGTTATCTAGGGTCCTCAAAATATTCTCGCTGTATAGGTTGAACAAATCCGGTGAAAAGACACATCCTTGTCTTACGCCATTTTCTATCTTTGTGTATCTACTGAGGTCGTTACCTGTCCGTATGCAGGCCGTTTGCTGCCAGTAGAGATTCTTGATTATTCTTATGTCTTTCCCGAAAATGTCGAGGTTGCCTAGCATCTCCATCAATTCTTTGTGTCGTATTTTGTCGAATGCTTTCGCGTAGTCAATGAAGCATAGGTACAAGTCTTTCTTCATTTGTAATGCCCTTTCAGAGAGCATCCTAATCATAAATATGACGTTCCTTGTTCCAGTGTCTTTGATGAACCCGCACTGTTCCTACCCTATCTCTGGCCTGATTCTGCTTCTCGCTCTATTCATCAGGATTCTGACGATCAGTTTTGTAATGTGACTCATTAAGCTGATAGTTCTGTGTAGTTCGCACTCTTTTGCATCAGGTTTCTTCGGCAGCGCTATAAATATCGACTTGCATAGGTCGTCTGGTATTATTCCGATGCTATAAATTTCGTTTATTATGTCGGTAATCTTTTCTATGCCATATTCTTCTAAGGCTGTCAGTAGCTCTATCACTATGAAATCTATAATAGTGGTGTAATATCAGATGACCTCACCAAGTCTATCTTCATAGCACTACCTAAGAAGCCAGGAGCAAACAAATGCGAACTCCACAGAACCATCAGTTTAATGAGCCATATAACAAGACTGATCGTCCGAATCCTGATGAATAGAGCTAGAAGCAGAATCAGGCCAGATATAGAACAAGAACAATGTGGTTTCTTTAAAGACACTGGAACAAGGAATGCCATATTTATGATTAGGATGCTCTCCGAAGGACAATACAGATGAAGAATGACTTATACCTGTGCTTTATTGACGATGTGAAGGTGTTTGACAAAATACGCCATAAAGAATTGATGGAGATGCTCGGCAACCTTTTCATATTTGGGAAAGACTTAAGAGTAATCAAGAATCTTCACTGACAGCAGACCGCTTGTATACGGACAGGTAAGGAATTTAGTAGATATACAAAGATAGAAAGGGGCGTAAGACAAGGATGTGACTTTTCACCTTGTACAGCGAAAAACATTTGAGGACACAAGAAGTTATGCCTGGATTCGTAATCGGAGGCCACAATTTAAACAGCCTAAGATACGCAGATGATACAGTGCTGATAGCAGACACAGAAAGGAAACTACAAGACCTCCCACAGAAGATAGCTGAAGAAAGTAATAAGAAAGGACTAGAAATAAACTATAAGAAAACCGAATAAATGGTCATCAGTAAAAAAGCAGCGCAATATGCTAAATACAGATCGGGGATACTAGAATCAAGCTGGTACAAAAATTTAAATACCTATTAAGAAACAGGAGAATTTCGCTAGAAACAAAGAAGAGAGTACTGGATTGCTATGTGTTGTCAGTTCTTCCATATGGCAGTGAATGTTGGACAATATCAAAGATGAAAGAAAAAACTTGAAGCAACTGAAATCTGGTTCTACAAAAAATGCTGCGAATATCATGGATCGAGCATGTGAGTAATCATGAGGTCTTAGAAATGATGGAAGACGTGGAAAGCCATGATCGCCTACGTCCTGAAGGGAGAGGGCACATAGAAGAAGAACGATTTGCTCCTTGCATTATTTATTTAATAATTTCTAATTTTAAAGTTTATTTTATAATTTTTTATTTTATTTCAGATTTAAAATTTTAATACATGTGTAATATTAGAATATTTAGATTTCTACGTTTTATGATTTACGCCCTTTTTACTTTCTTCTCCCTGCATTTTAGTATTTTTAATATTTTTACGCACAAATACCCTTGGAAAAGGTATTAATCAGTCTCTTTCCTCCAGCTATGGGTTAAATAGCAGAACAGATTGGGTTCTATAGCCTTGGCTGGCAACCAGTCTACCGCAGAAAGCAATGGCAACCTACTGCGGGATAATCTTCTGCTCAGTCAGTCATGTCTCTTTCAAGACATGATCGCCCAAGCGTGTTTCACTATGGCACTTAAGTGACTGAGGGACTATATTGACAGCATGGTCTCACCATTTTATAGTTAAAACTGTTAGATTAACCGTATAACCGTAAATTCTATGCTAACAGTTTCTTCGCACACACATCTCGATTGTGGGGCTTCTTTTAGTTTCCAAAATATAAATGCAGTGTCAGTCGTTATCTTTTGTCTTCGTATTTCCTGTTCTTTTATTTTTCACTCTCCTTAGTAATTTTCGTCATATTTTTTGCCCTCAATAACCCCTTGCTTCTTAGTGTTCTTCCTTGACATGATCTGGGTTAAATGATTGTTTAAAAAGTGTTTCTCAAAGACGATAAATAAATAAAATGGCTATAAAATACCTTGACACTGTATCAACTGAACTAAAGCTATATATATATATATATATATATATATATATATATATTCGTTTCGAAAACCCTCCGAGTATCCGAGTATATAGGCGGAAGGAAAAAAATGGATGTAAAAAAAGAAAGAGCTAAGCAGGTGAACATCAGTCAAAGTACGTAGCCCAAAGAAAAATCCCGAGACGAATAATCTATAACAAAAAAGCTCTCAATACGTAAGCAAAGCAGACAAAATAGATAACCTAAAGAGCCAACAAACCTACCTAGGTTTCACCTAACAGGATCTTCAGGGAAAGCCAGCTTTCCTTGAAAGATCCGGTTAGGTGAAACCTAGGTAGCTTTGTTGGCTCTTTAGGTTATCTATTTTATATATACACATATATAAGCGAAGAAAATACGATGAAGACCAGTACATAGAACATCCCCTGCAGCTGTGACATAGAATAGAAAATCAGTATTAGAAATTCCCCGTAGGAATTAAAGTTCAAGAACGTTTCTCCGGAAAAAGACATCAGAAGAGCTTATAACAGATAAAGTATACTTGGAAACCGCTATATAGATATTTGAGATATTATAGATATTTAACATTTTCCCGATGAGAAAATTTCAATGAGATTTAAATGTGCTTACAGCTTGTTCGGGGTAATTGTGACAGTGTAACATGTTAATTTATTCATTGTTTTTCTTCAGATTTGTGAAATCTAATCCTTTCGGATTTCTTGGTGCCAATATTAACTTACTTGGACGAGTGGAGTCTGCCTGAATATTGGAAAAGGGTAACTGGCATCATGACGATTCGTGGCAGTTATCAAAATGCCGCAATCATGACAGCTGCTCAGTGCACTTTGAACACCGTGAAAATAAGACGTGAAATGGAAAGATGCAACGGAGACTACGAGACCATGGCTGCAGGAAACAAAACACCAGTCGTTCTGATTGCCTCCGTACACAAGAATTCATCCAACAACTCTAGAAGAAAGTGATGGAAGACCCAAGCAGGGAATGCGGAGTTTGACCCAGCTAATCAAGAAGATTAAAGAAGCATTTGCTGCTGTTACAAGGTACACCGTGAAGATCACATGTGAGACATTCCGGAGCCAGATTGGGGCCATTGAAAATACTGAGGGTGGCTTCTTTCAGTGCATTGTCTTTGATTATTATAACATGTGACCCATTTTTCTATCTGTTATGTCGTGAGTAAGAATAAATAACTCAACAACAGGAATAGGTTAATTGTTGTATTCCGTGAAAATAGTATTTACAAAGGTTATTAGTATCCAATACAAGAATAAAGGTTAATCGTCTCAACCGTCGTAAGACGTAGTATGAGCAATGGGTACTTCCGGGTCGTCACCGGAAGTCTACGACTGACTTGTCGATCGGCTGCTCGGCACACTCCCTTGCGTAGATGCCACCATTACTTTACATAATAATGGAATAGTCAATTATAGCCGAATAGGCGCGGGCTTCCCAACACTAACTTTTCACTAAATTTATTTTTAGATTTGATGTTCACGTTGTTTTTTGTTAAATATACTGCCATTAACAAAAATCCGTCAAAATAAAAATAAAACAAACCTCAAAGTTAAATCGAACAACTTGTAGTGATTCACATTTTTAAGCTGGTTATTAAGTTTTAAATAGAAAGACTGCTATTACATTAGGACTACGGACAAAAATTCGCTGTTTATTTAAAGATGGCGTTCCAGAACTCTGTGCGTGTAGTTTTAGATGGTAACGAATTTATAAAGAACTAAAAGCAAGTTGAATTTCAGTCAATTTCTTTTCGCCGAAGTGCAAACAACTTTGTTTTTCTTCGGATTTAGTACCAAAGAAACTTTATTTGCGGAGAATTTTACTGCACTACTTTGTTAAAAACAATCTGCAGCTGAAGTACCCGTGAATCTTGTCGAGACTTTCGGCGACCAAGCTCTGTCATAAATAACACTCAGAGATCAACTTAAACAATTCAAAATAAAAATTTTGATGTTGAAAAAGAATGCTATGGTGCACAGAAAAAGTTTCAAGACGAAGAATTGACGGCATTACTTCATCAAAACTCATGTCAAGCGAAAGCCGAACTTGAAGAATTAGAAGAAGTTTATCACGTACCAATTTCTGAACGTTTGCAAGCATTAAAAATAATTCAAAAGCAAGGACATTGGTTGCCGTTCGAGTTAAAGCCGAGAGAAGTCGAACGGCATTTTTTCAAGTGTGAACAACTGTTTCAACGGCAGAAAAAAGAAAGCTTTTTCGCATCGTATTTTGACTGGCAATGAAACGTGGATACACTACAACAGCATTAATCGTAGTAGATCTTCGGGTAAAGCCGGGCATGCATCAAGATCGACATCAAAGCCGAAGATTCATGCTTCAAAGCTTCTGCTTTATTTTGGTAGGATCATCTGTGTGTAGTTCAGTATGATCTGCTCAAACCGATAGAAACTATCACGGGAGACTACTATTGATATGACTGAACCGAGCATTGAAGAAAAAACGGCCGATATACGATTAGAGTCACAACAAATCGATTTTGTAACATGGCAACGCTGGGTTACATGTGGCAAAACGGATAAAAACTTACTTAGAAACGCTTAAATTGGAAGTTCTACGCCGACCGCCTTATTCACCATAACACTTGTTCCGATCGATTGTACATATCCTGGCAAAAATTCATTTTTATTCTTATGAACATACCAAAAAATGTGGTTAGCCTCAAATGACGTGTCGTTTTTCTGACGTAGAATTCAAATGCTGCCAGAAATATTGGAAAAACTAATGTCTAGCAATTCACAATAACTTCAGTGACATGTTTCTTACTAATTTTTGTCTCTCTGTCTGTATGTCTTTTATACAAATCTACAATTTTTATCTGATTCACACCAAACTTCACACAAATATTCTTTAGGCTTCCGGTCAGGTTATGAGTTAATTGTCTTTTCCGATTTTCCCCCGAAATTGGAAATTGATATCTCGATATGTGATCAAGTCTGATCAAGAGTTTAGCCATTTTATCGTGGTTCTTGCTGCAGAATTTGCTCTGATTTTTTTTTTTAATAATTTCACCCTGGGCAAGGCGTAAATGCCACTGATGTGCGGGGGTTACATAACTGAAAGAAAATTAATTAGAGGAGGGAGAAGAGGATTACAAACCAATTAGCAAGAAGTAATAGAAAGATGAAAATGCAGGTATGATGACAGTTGCAAGGGGGTAAAGAAAGGGAAGGATATACGGGGTGGGGGAAGGGATAGAGTCAAGTGGTTAGTAGATGAATATTGACATTGCATTTAAATTTCTGGAGGTTGTAGCCGTCAGGAAAGCAAGAATATGGGAGCGAGTTCCACAGGCGGGAAGTATGAGAGAAGAAGCTACAGGAGTAGAATTTGGTCAGTTATCTGTAGAATGTGAACACCTTTTGATGTTTTAAACATTTTGGATAATTCTTGAGGAACAGGAAAATAAGAGTTATGTCCCCTTTTGTGAAGCTCTTTCGCCATTGGAATCATTGGACGTAGATAACTGAAAAGTGGAAGCCCTAGAAACAGGATGTTGTCAATCTCGGTTGGCTCCGCTTTCTTTTTCTTTGATAAAATTATAATTTTTAGTCTCAAACATTATCTTTCACATACCTGAGTAAATTATTTTATTATCTTTCATAATTATTCCATATATCTGCATAAATTATTTTATTTGTAATCATTATTCCATATACATGAATAAATTTTATTATTGTTGTTGATCATTATTATGTATTTGTCTATATTTCTGAGACGAGGTAATATTTGCTTTATTTACATAATTTGGACTATTGTCTTCATCTTGGTTACCAGTTGTACGACGTTTTGGCCGTTGTACGCCTTCTCCAGGTGCAAGGAATTTTGAACCGAACCCTTTATTACAATCACTGGTGTATACCATTCTCATATCATGTGCGAAGCCTCTTTTGGTACTCATAAACAGTGGTGAACATGTAACATAGAGGGTTGGGTTAGAGGGAGATAACTCATGACTACCAAAAAAGTTTTACACAAGTAATGAGAATGATATACCCCATTTATCGTAATAAAGGGTTCGGTTCGAAATTCCTAGCACCTGAATAAGGTCGGAGCGTACAAGGGCCAAACGTCACTTAAATAACAACAAAGATTATGACAATAGTCCGAATAATGTAAATACTGATCATTATTTCGTATACCTGAATTAAATATTTTATTACTTTTTATGATTATTGTTCCATATACCTTAATAAATTATTTTATTGCTTTTTATGATTTTCCATATACCTGCATAATTTTTTTTATTATTGTTGTTGATTATTATTTCACGCAGCTGAATAAAATATTTTAGCATTGCTCATATCAATAGATATCAATATATTATCATATCAATAGATATGATAATAGATATGATTGATATTATCATATCAATAGATATGCCTTGATATTTTTTTTATTGTTTTCTACTTAAGGAGAGAGAAGCTAGTTTTCATTATTTTTTATTTATTTATAGTAATATAATAACTGGAAATATTGATTTAAATATTCACATATGAAAGCCTTTAATTAATATCTTAACAAAATGTGCCATCATTTTTAACTGCATGATCAAACTCGTATCTCCATTGCATAAAGTCGGGCAAAGATTTTTCATTGTCAGTAAATTGTAAAATGATCTCTGTAGAATTATTACACTTTAATATAATGAAAACATATATTTAGTAAATTACATGTGTTATATATCACTGTACGACGACAAACAACGAGAACACGCATATATAAAAATATAAGAGTATATTTCTATTCCTGACGACGAGCCTGTGTGGAACAGAGAATGGAAGAGTGAGAGCGCACATAGAATGAGTCGACGGGAGTGTAAGTCTTGCCTGTGGTGTCTCTCTGCTGCCACTGGCCGTTCTCTGCTGGCGAATCTGTGTCGATTTCTTTTTATAGTCTTCTAGAACCAGGACTTTTCCTTCCGGTTTTGTCTCGCCTACGCAACGCCCACGTAATTCCAAGAGACACCTGTTTTGTTTACTTCCGTAGTCATTTCCGCCGCTGTCGGAAATAAGGTCAAACGAGCCCGACTCATAACCCTGCGACATCCGCTCCAGACGCCGACAGGATGTATTTCTCAAACACCTGTCTTGTCGTTCGCTGACCCCTTCATCGACGGGAAATATCATCGATTGCATCAACCTTCTTCGGGTGGGGGCTAGATTGCTATATTACACATGTTACATTCTAATATTAAAATTTCGCATGCCAATAGACTGAATAACACTTCTTGTTTAATGTACCTTGTCACTTCTGGAATTAAGAGATCATGGCCTTTCACCTCTTCTTGTCGCTTGCTGCTCTTAATACGTGTTGTCGTGTTACTTTTCCTTAACTCAGCTTTGCTATTCATTTGCTCATGCCTATCAAGTATGTCAAGCGTGTATTGCGCTGTCTCTTTTTCCCCTCTATCAACCCTGTGTGTATTAGTCGTCTTTCCTCATTGCACATCCCAGAAAATTCAGCTTTCTCTTCCAGATGTTAGGTTTAAGTTTTCTTTTCGGTTCCATACTTTCTAAAATCACTTCGTTGCTTACATGTTCGGTCCATGGTATCCTCAGCACAGCTTAAAATAAATAAATAAAAACCAGGCATCAACACAAATACGTGTATCTATTAAAATAATGTTTGAAATAACAATATTTAAATCTAAACATATTTATAAATGGAACTTTGTCCCTGTGTGTGTGTCTGTGTGTGTGTGTCAGTTACCTATAGACTCTGAAACGACTGAACCGACTTTCTTGAAAATTTACACAGTTGTACTATAAGCGTCTCCGAGTGTTCTTAGCTAGGTTTTGTGTCGAGGTACCCCAGATAAATATCGAAAACCGATAATCGAAAAAATCGGGTTATAGAAGAGTGGTCCGATTTTAATCAAATTGGATGCCCTCATAGACAAAGACATAAGAAACGATATTCAAAAGTTTCAAGGTTGCAGTTTTACAACAGTGCAGAAAATCAATAATATATATATATATAAAAGGCAAGATGTTTTTATGTGTGTTTATGTGTCTGTTTATCTGCCTGTATGTCTGTATTTTTTTCAACTCTTTTATTTTATTTTTTCTTCGGGTTTGGCTCTAAGTAGGTACAATTGTAGTTCTTAGTCTCAGCCATGATACCATTTACTCAGAGGAATTATTTAGCCTTCAAAATTCAGTTTACGACGAAAAAAACTTATTTGATATCAATACCAGGAAATCAAAATTTGACTTACATCCATTCATTTTTCTTTCAGTCTACGGTTTCGCTTTAACTGGAAACAACTATTGCTTCTTTAGTCTTTCGTACCAACGTCCAAAGAGTCTGAGCTTCAGCACCATGGATTAGTTTTAAAGCTTTCATTACACCCTTTTACTGTGAAACCAATAAAATGTAAACGCAAATTCTACTCCATCAGCTTCTGTTTCTCGCACTTCCCGCCTGTGGAATTCCCTTTCACCTCGAGAACTACAACTTCCAAGAATTTAAATGTAAAGTTAATAGTCATCTCCTATTTCACTAACTTGCATCCTCTCTCTAATGCTCTTTTCTCCATTCACTCTCATCACATCAGTATTCTCATCCTTCTTTTGTCCACTTCCTGATATCCCCTATAACCTGTCACTCTTTCTCATAACTTTCCTCCTATGTAACCCCTGTACACCAGTGGCAGTAAACCGCCTTGTTTGGGGCGATATGATTATAGAAAATATAATTTAGGTTACTATTATATTATAACAAAGCATTATCATTTATTCTAATATTTTGTAATTGTGCTTGTGTAGTGAACAAATCAAGATCTAA
The DNA here is from genome assembly GCA_037127315.1 of Ascarosepion bandense. Classification (NCBI taxonomy): domain Eukaryota; kingdom Metazoa; phylum Mollusca; class Cephalopoda; order Sepiida; family Sepiidae; genus Ascarosepion; species Ascarosepion bandense. The sequence goes on from JBBBDQ010000516.1 coordinate 5,611,304, forward strand.
ATTTATAATTCAAATGCTAAGCACTGACTCATTGATTTTGTTAGAAATTAAAAAGGCTCGAATTTACCAATTTTTCTTAGCACGGTCGCAAAAGCGAATCCAAAACCAGAATCGTGAAATTTCACACCTTGATGCCAAATGTTTTTCGGTCAATAGAAAACTAGGAAACATCTAAAAAAAAAAAAAATTCAATAATCTTAAATTATCAGAAACAAACTCTTTTACGGATGTTGTTCTTCGTCCAATTGAAAGGCCAAGTGATCGTTATTATTATCTCTTTCTCCCTCGCCTCTTTATTCTCACGTTTCACCCGTCTGCCTTTTCTTATACTTGATAACCGAACGGAACCCTTTAAAACAGAGTGGATATTTCAAAGACATTCCTACACAACAATAATGCTCATACATATATACACACATACGTTCCTCCCTACATACACATAAACTCATTCTTGCAAGAACTAGTACGAATGATCTTGTATTAACCAAAATACATTAATTTTATTTTTAAAAACCTTAATTGGTTTATATACATATAAATTTGTTTTTTCAATTTGCAATTTGATTTTCTTGTTTAATACACCTCTTATGGTGGGCTATCTAAATAACAAGGCCAAATCAAACTTATTCTGTTTCAACACATATAAACTTGACTGTAGCGGATAAGCCATTAAACTTGTGCCCACTTTAGTGTGTAATTGAATGTGCGCATGAGTTACTCTCTGCCGACGCCGCATACAAATATAGGATCATAAAAAAGAAAAAGAGACATCATTTGTTTTTAGCCAAAAAAATACAAAGCAAATAATAATAATAATAATAATAATAATAATAAGAAGAAGAAGAAGAAGAAAATGCATGAGGTTATCAGTAGATAGAGTGTCATGTGTGATACACACTTGGGTAAACATGTCTTCAAATATTAGACTGAAGATTTTCCCGCAGCAAGTCGCCATTATTTTCTACAGTAGACTGATTGTCAAATAAGGCTGTAGAACCCAATCTGTACTGTTATCTGACCTCTATCTGGAGAGAAGGTACAGGTTAATAAATTTCACGTTAGTAAATGAAACGAATTCAAATGTAATTCGAACTCGGTTCTCCGATTTCTCGTTCCGAGCCGATATCCACCGCACTACATCGCACATGAACCAATAACGATCTTAAATGAAAGGGAGAACCTTGTCATTTTTAAATATTTTCATTTGTATCCCTTACAGGAAAAACACAAAAAAAGAAAACTATATATCATATATTTTCTTTGAATTTACTGTATAATAAACAAACATACTGAGAATTATAGAAAGAAAAAAATAAACAAAGAAACTAAAAATATATCAGGTCGGTGCAAAAGTTTTTGCTGATTTAAAACTGCGTTTTTGAAAATCTTTATTTATAGCAATAACGACCTTTGCTCTCTATAACTTGATTCCATCTGTCAACGAGCTTGTAAATGCATCGCTTGTAAAATTCTTTAGGTTTTCCTGTGAAATATGAATCTAACTCATGTTCAATCTCCTCTCGTGATGTTAACCTAAGGCCATCTAAATGGTTTTGTAATTCTCGAATTAAGTGATAATCCGAGGATGTTAGGTCAAGTGAATATGCAAACCCATCCAAAAATGGTGTCTGAAGGTGTCGTGAAAGCAAAGTTTCGCAACAAGAAACACGTTGTCGCAGGTTCTCTGGAGAACATGGGTGAGAATATTGCAGAAAAATATGAATGATGCTTTAATAAACTGAAAGAAAAAGTTATAATATAATCATGGTAATATGTTTTCCACCCACGTCTATTGAACAGGTGAAGAAGCTCATCCCTTGTTCCCTGTTTAGGATGTGGTTTCCGGCTTTCTCTTTTCCAATCTTTTCTCTCTTTTTTTTTCTTTTTCTTTTTCTTTTTCAATTGGAGTAGATAGACTAAATTATCGACCGGTTCACACTTCACCCACGTCTATTGAACAGGTGAAGAAGCTCATCCCTTGTTCCCTGTTTAGGATGTGGTTTCCGGCTTTCTCTTTTCCAATCTTTTCTCTCTTTTCTTTTTTCTTTTTCTTTTTCAATTGGAGTAGATAGACCAAACTATCGACCGGTTCACGCTCCACCCACGTCTATTGAACAGGTGAAGAGGCTCATCCCTTGTTCCCTGTTTAGGATGTGGTTTCCGGCTTTCTCTTTTCCAATCTTTTCTCTATTTTCTTTTTCCTTTTTCTTTTTCAATTGGAGTAGATAGACCAAACTATCGACCGGTTCACGCTCCACCCACGTCTATTCTAGGTGAAGAGGCTCATCTCATGTTCCCTGTTTAGGATGTGGTTTCCGGCTTTCTCTTTTCCAATCTTTTCACTCTCACGTAGCCCCCTGCGCATCAATGGAGTTACCGCCTTGCTCGGGGTGATATGATTAAAAACATGCATAAAAAAATTAAAATGATTTAAAATACCCCTTTTACAAACCGGCAAAAACTTTTCCACCGACCTGATAGAAGGTGAAAATTTTTAATTGTTTCATTTATATATTTTTACTTCATTAAATATGACTTGCACTTATGTTTAGTATTGATATTGTAATATTTTGTTAAAGTTGTCAAGTTCAAATATTTAACGATGCAGTAGGGGAATTTCGACGCGGATTTTAAAGCCGTGGAACGCGGAAAGAGTTGCCTTTAATGATTAACAAAATAATTAACTTTTATCAGAAAATTCAAACAGTGTATGTTATAACGAGTATTAGTAGTCGTCTTAAAAACTATATAACTCGTTCGTTTTGGAAATAATAATGAAACATTTATTTGTGAAGATTTCTTTTTAATTTTTCGTCTTCCGTTATGTCTATGAATATTTGATTCCAGGAATTCCAATCACCGGAATGATTCTACCGGGCAGTGTGCTCATGCCTAAAAGAATTCACTTAATTGGTCTTCTTCCTTTAGCGCGTTAATTGCTTTCTTTTGTTGCTGAGGAGCGTTTTGCTATATTTAGTTAACAGTTGTAAAATTGTGCATTTTCGCCTCTTGTGATTCTGCAAAAGGATGAGTGGGTATATTTCGATCAGGGAAACCGACTTTGATTTTTGTAAAAAATATTCTAATTGGAAGATAATTACAAATTACTAATTAATAAAAATGCTATCTTCAAATTATAATTAATTCGGGGAGTTTATATAATATCATCTTGAAAAATGAAAAGGCAAAAAGCGAAACCTGAATAAGGAGATGGTGATAGTAAAGGGAACAGACAGAAAGAGAGAGAGGGAGGGAATAGAGTAAAATGGTTAAAAACAACAACAACAACAACAAAGAAAAGGGAAACTGAAAAAGAAGAACAAAATGGCGGACGCAAGAAGAACCATTGATGAAGGACATATTAAGAAACTTTCTGAAAAAATGGAAGAAGAAAAATAAAGTAACGATACGAAATAAAATTAGAATACATAAAAATAAAAACACAAAAGAGTTGGTGTAAAAAATAAAAATAAAAAAAATAAAATAAAAAATAAAAAATAACGCTTAAAAAAATAAAATAAAAAAGAATAAATATAAAAACACAAGAGAATTGGTGAAATGAAAATAGCAAAAGAAATAGAAAGAAATAAAAAAAGACAAAAATGAACTAAAGAAAAAATGAAAAAAAAAGAACAAATACAAATAGAAATAAAAAATAAAACAAAAGATAAAGAAAGAATTTATAAGAAAAATGTATCAACGGAAAGACAAAACGAAAAAAAAGAACAAAAGAAGGAAATTAGAAAAAAGGAAGAAAAAAAGTAAAAAGAAATAAAGAAAGAAAAAGAGAAGAAACAAAGGCAAAACAAAGGAATAGTCAAATAAGAACTGCCGAAATAAAAAAAAATACAGACAAACAATTGAAGGAATGAAAAAGAAAGACAAAGATGAAAAAAAGAAAAGCAAATAAATAAATAAAAACAAAAAGTGAAAAACAAATCAGGGAGAAAAAAGTAAAAAAACAGAAAAAAAAAGAAAAAAGAGAAAGAAAGAAAGAAAGAAAGAAAGAAAAAAGAAAGAGAAAACAACGAGATTCTTAAAGATACAAAGAAATAAAAAAAAAAGAAATGCAATTGAAAAAGACAAACACAAATATATAAGGATTTAAAACAATAAACAAAAATGAAAAAGAAAGTAAGAAACACAGAAGGGAAAGGAAAGAAAGACAAAAGAAACAAAACAAAAAAGTAAAAAAAACAAATCAAAGAGAAGAAACGAAAAACTGAAAGAATGAAAGAAAGAAAGAAAGAAAGAAAAGAGAAGAAAAAAGAAAGAAAGACAGAACAAATGGAGTCTTAAAGGCAGAAAAATAAAGAAAAAAGTAAGGCAATTGAAAAAGACAAACATAAATATAGAATGAGATAAAGCAATAACCCCCAAAAAAAGAAAGAAAAAAACACAGAATGAAAAGGAAAGAAGGAAAAGAAAAAAATGGAGGAGAAATAAACTAAACAAAAGCAAAACAGAAGTAAAAGAGAATCTATGAGTGACTTCGACAGTTATCTCGTCGTGAAAAGAAACATTCAGCGAACCGAGTTCAAATTCCGGCCTAATGTTTCACATTCGCTTTTTTTTACTTAGGCTATCGTCTGTTTCCTACCTGCTGCTTAAATACTAGGTTAGACTGTGGACTGTTTTGCAAGGTAGCCTGTTTAGGAGAAAGAAATCACGAAAATCAAAGTTTTAGAGAAGCCAGCCAACGAGGTCCCTCTGTTATCATTCTTAAGGAATAACAATTCTCACATAACCACGAAATATCTGAAGGGATATGGGACTGAAGGAAAAATATAATGAAGTGGCAACAAAACAAACAGACGAAAAAAATAAGTAAAATTACGCCTGAAAGTAAGAATACACGATATATATATATATATATATATATATATATATATATATATATATATATATATATACAACTCGTTTAAAAATAGAAAAAATACATCAGGGCTCTATCCTGGGCCCGACGCTCTTCCTTATATTCATCAACGACCTCCCAGATGAGATCAAGTCCCAAGTAGGCATCTACGCAGATGACACTACAATATACTCCCGCACCAGTAAGAAACCTGTCGTGGCGGACAGACACAATCTCGCTGCTGACCTTGAACGGGATCTACACTCTGTAATGAACTGGGACAAGAAGTGGCTTGTCAACTTCAATTCGTATAAGACCAAGCTGTTGTCTGTCAACCATTACAGGCAACCTCTCCTGCCTCCCGTAAGCATGGACCAAGCGATTCTCCCGGAGAGCAATACACTACGCCTCCTCGGACTTACCCTGTCCTCAGACCTCAAATGGAACCACTATATTGAATCCATAGCAAAATCTACTGCTAAGAAGGTTGGGTCACTATGTCGATCCAGGATGTTTTTTTCCGCCTGAATCCATCCTGCATATATACAAGTCAACCATCCGTCCGTGCATGGAGTACTGCTGCCATTCATGGTCAGGCGCCCCTGCTGTTCTCCTCAGTGTTCTTGACAGGCTCCAAAGGAGAGTCTGTAATGTGATAGGTACTGATCTGGCGGCTCGACTGCAGCCACTTCCCCACCGTCGAAATGTGGCCTCCCTTTGTCTGTTCTATAAATACTTTCATGGCTTCTGCTCGGACGAACTTGTCACTGATGCCTCCTCAACAGGTGTTTACTCGTACAACCAGAATGGCAACTGGGTCCCACCCATTCACAGTCAGGTTAGCCAAATGCAGACGACAATTCTACTCCTGCAGCTTCTTCTCTCGCACTTCCCGCCTGTGGAACTCGCTCCCATATTCTTGCTTTCCTGACGGCTACAACCTTCAGAAATTTAAATGCAATGCCAATACTCATCTACTAACCACTTGACACTAGCTCTCTCCCCACCCCCGTATAACCTTCCCTTTCTCTCCACCTATGTATCTGTCATCGCACCTGCATTCTCATCTTTCTATTGCTCCTTTCTAACTAGTTTGTACTCCTCACTATTTTCTAATTAATCTTTTTACAGTTATGTAACCCCCTGCACATCAGTGGCATTTCCGCCTTGCTCGGAGTGAAATGATTAATATATATATATATATATATAATAAAACAAAATTCCGATTTTCAAATTCGTTGAATAGCCATTTCTTCGAGAAAAAACAATCGCGTCCTCAGTATAATATCTATATAATATCTATAATATTGCCGGTATAATATCTTTGAAATGATTTGTTTGAACAATATTTTATATCGAATTATTTCAAATTCTCGGTTGTTTATAACCAAGTTTTGTTAATCTTCGTTAATTTCCGTAACATGTTTACATTCGTTGATATTACGATACATTTCAGAGCAGATTTGGTTGTTGCGAGAAATCGAAAACTGTGTTATATATGCTTGATTAAAACCTCGTTTGCACTGATGGTCATTCGTGATTAAGAGGTCTAAGACGTGTCAGATCACATGCTAGCTTCCCCTGTGTGGATAGGCGTTGCAGGTTCGAATCCTGCTGAATGACACATTTTCGTAATAAAAATTTATCGTAAATAATCTGGCCAATAGATATAAATATATAATACTGTTTAATTAAAAACAGAATATCTACTTAAATACGAGTATCGATATAAAATAATGTTCAAACAAATCATTTCATATATATATATATATATATATATATATATATATATATAAGCACAAAGAGTTTGTCACTTTAACTGAACAGGTTCATGCCGATGTTTAGTGAGGGCACCACTCGTCAGGGCTGGTTTGCGGTTAGATCCCGCTTTTTCTTGTTTATGCAGAGCATGGGGTGATTTTTATGGGAGTGGTCCTGTTTGTGATTAGTTGATTTTTCTTTTGTTTCTTTTTTCTTTTAATTTTTTTCTTTTTTATCTTATTTTTATTGTGCAGGTGGTTATTTATGGAATCCTGGAACATTTGTTTCGCAAACAATTTTTGCGGATTTATGCGAGACGCATTACGAGCACACGTGAATAGGCGCCTATTGTGGTCAGATGACTGTCTCCGAAATAATCGGAAGTAGTGGTTCCTGTGGGCAATGGCGGCCAAACAGGTAGGAGAGAACCAAGAGAAGGAATGAAGATTGAGACGAAACTTCCTGGAAAGTATGAAGGCATCAATGCCAGCTTTCACCCAGGACGAAATCTCAGAGGCACAGTCATCGACTCGGAGATCGAATACTTTCCCCAAGGGACGTCGCATAGGAAATCGGGAAAGGCGTCCCAGTCAGCTCTTTGGTAGCAGTAAGAGATTCTATAGGTTGGAGGCTCCTGGGGCGAGTGAGAGTGGAGAGAAATATTAAGAGAGACAGCAGCATGGTCGGAGTTGTCGTGAGGGCAAAGCTGCGAGACTTGGCAGGAGTCAGATGCAGAGGTAAAGCATATATCTAGTAAAGAAGCGTGTTCAGATGGAGTGCTTGGAAAGCGTGTGAGGAAGTCCACTACTTGCGTAAGTGATTTGGAAATGGCAAAGTTCATGGCGTGTATGCCAGCTAAATCAGTAACAGAGTCTTTAAGCCACTCAGCATGATGTGCGTTAAGATCTCCGAATATAAATATGTAAGCAAATGGATGGTAGGAAGTTCTATATTGTCAGAAATGCTGTCTAGAAGGGAACAGTCGGGAGAGGAAAGGGAACGGTAAAAGAAGAAAAGGTAGCTAACCGAACTGAGAAGTGACAGACGGAGACATACATATTAGTGGTCAGGGGATTCGGGTGATGTCACTCTAGCTACAGAGAGGTGTTCACTAACGTTGACCCCCAGCCCATGCATATCGACAGTGGAATCCTTCCTTAAGAGAGGAAAATAACCAGGGATCGAGAAGTCAGAGGAGGGTAGTCTCATAGTTGATGAGTTGAGGGTAGTCTCATAGAGCCGTAGGATGTCAGGGGACTTTTCGTGAAGGAAAGCTTCTACACTATGAAAGTTAGTATGAATGCCCCGGATGTTAGTAAAAGAAATGTTAAGAGATTTTGGTGATTTGAGATTGACTGGTTTAGGAATTTTTCTGGTTCCGTTTTTTATGCTATGGTTTGCTGGTAGGGAGGGACCTTGAGTAGAGAATGCAGGCGGTCATTATACACGATATGCGCTGGGAGGTAAACTGGCTCGGGCTGCATCAAAGTGTGGCTTCGGGGTTGCCTAACGAAAGCGCTTGCAAGGACACCTATCCATGCGAGACATGGCACTACAAGAACCTGATATTATGCAACTGTTGATTACATCAGCCGCTCTTGATGCTACGCAAGAGTTAGGGCTCCTAACTACCAGTCGGAAGCAGCAACCAAGAAACTGCCGACCCGTTACCCTCACAATGATGAGACGTTGCCATCGACCAAACACATCGCAGGAAAATAACGGAAGCATCAATACTGAGGTTTGAGGAGATAAACAGAAAGCCGGAAACCACATCCTAAACAGGTTAAAAGGCATGAGCCTCTACACCTGTTCAATAGACGTGGGTGGAGTGTGAACCGAGCGATAGTTTGGTCAATCTACTCCAATTAAAAATAAAGATAAAGAAAAAAAGAAAATGATAAAAATAAAGTGAAAAATAAATAAATAAAAAATAAAATAAAATAAAAACTAGGTTGGTGAATTGCTAAGTTTTAACTTAGTTAAAGTCCAACAATCAAAGAAATTTCTGCCAAGTTAAAAAAGAAAACCAAACGTTCAATTAAGCATAACATGTTTGAAATAATTAAAAAAAAAGAAAAAGACTTACTTTTAGGAATATTTTAATGAAAGTTGCACCCATCCCAACACATGTTTTCTGCCAGTAAGGTAAATAAACACAATTCTTTTTAACTTTTTGGCCAATCCAAGTGATAACAAGGCTGGGATGGGTTGTCAACTGAATATCCAGTATCTGACTCGTAGGCCAAAGGGGTAGAAAGATAACTAGAATCTAACAGCCGGACAGGAAAAAGAAAGAGAGAAACAAATAATCTATCAGGCGGGGAGAAAAAAGAAAGACAGAAACAAAGAATCCAACAATCAAAGAAATTTCTGCCAAGTTAAAAAAGAAAGCCAAACGTTCAATTAAGCATGAAAAGTTTCAAATGAGGCAAAAAAAGAATGACTTACCTTTAAGAATATTTTAAAGAAAGTTGCACCGAACAAAAGATTTTCCAGCAATACTTTTTCAAATAATGACTCATTCAATATAAAAATTAATTCATTTGTAAGTAAGTACAAAAAATTTCATTTAAGTTGGATAATTCGCTGATTGTTAAATTTTTTTTAAAAGCTAGGGCTAAAGGTTTTTCCTTTCATTAAAGAAAGTGCGCAGACATTTTGATAATACCTACCATTAAGAAATGAATGCATTGGTCTGGATTCCATGCTAGTGGCCATTAGTCGTCAAAATATTTATTATTCTTTTCTACCTGACCTTGTTCTGCAAATAGAATTTATGAACATTGGCCATTATTCTTGTGTTTATAAACTCTAATATTACCAGATTAAACATTTATTTTTATTTTTATTGCGCTTTTAATGCAACTGGGAGATTTCTTTTAAATAAAACCACGTTGTTAAATTACTGTTTCTCTTCCCTTTCAGAAAGACGAGGACTCATTAAAAGTTTGCCGTCTCGAACTTTTGAGAAAAGCTAATCGGATTGCAAATGTCAGTGTTTAAATCAAGGGACACATCTCTTTTTATAAATAGAAATGTTTCTTTTTACATCATTTTTTTTATTTTAGTTTACGGCTTAAAAAGCTAATAAACTTTCTAAGTGTGATTTTGCTTTGCGGCAAATGTATTCCTGTGGTTATTTGTTCAGATTACAAGTCTGGTGTCTGATTGCAGCGAGAGAAATAATTTAACCGGTTTTAAGATGAAAGTTAAATACACATTTCTCATCCTCTTAAGATCGTTTTTTTTCATCCACTATTAAAAATACTGCCCAGATATATCAATCAGTCATTTAAGTGCCATACGTGACACACGTTTGAGCGATCATGTCTCGAAAGACACGTGACTGAGTAGGCAGGAGACATTTTTTCCGCAGAAGGTTACCATTACTTTCTGCGGTAGATGTTTGCCAACCAAGACTATAGAACCCAGTTTTACATGCCTTTTAACCTATAGATGGAGGGAGAAGCGACGGATTCATACCTTTCCCAATGCAACAAATTCAACTTCAATTCACATCCATATATATATATATATAGATGATAGAAATGTGACAATCAAATCCGAAATAGCATTATATTAGCAAAAGTTGCCTTCCAAAAGCTAAGCAAATTAGTAAGAAAGAGAATGAAATCGTTAGAAACAATGAAAAGAGTGCTAGATTGCTAGATAATACTGGTCATTTTCTCCACAAATGAAAAAAAAAAAAAGAAACTACAGGCAACATAAATAAATCAGGAAGAGATATTTGAAATTCTTTAGAAAAATAGTGAGGAAAGAAGGCTCTGAAAACGTAAACCACATGGGGCATATTGCAGGTTTTTGAGATGGGGAAGGGCAGCGAGTCGCCTACCTGATGAAGACTCAATGGACGGCGAAATGTGAGTGGAGGTCTTTTCAAAAAGAGTAACGCTGCTAAGAGCAAAAAAGGATAGGAAACTGTGGAGAGACACGATCGCCTAGGTCCTGAAAAGACGGTATATCTACTAGAAGAAGACCAGATTTTTATATAAGATACGAGTGAAAATTCTACTGAAGAAGATTTCGAAACAATAATTTCTATTTAAATGCGGGCTATTATCTTAAATTGTTGTTATCACTGCATTCCGTTGTGTTTTCCGGACATTATCATGTTTTCTCAATATGGGTAACTTACAGGGACATAATTCTGAACAGAACCCTTTATTTAATCTACGGGGGGAAACTGTTCTCGTTCTGCTGTCCATCCATGGTATAACTGAACAATTGTTTGAACTAATCCAGTCATTCCTATCTAACCGCACATTGAAAGTGGTATTAAACGGACATATCTCCTAGAACTACCATACGAACGCGGGTGTCCCTCAAGGCTCTATCCTAGGTCCTACGCTCTTTCTGATCTACATTAATGATCTCCCTGATACCATAAGATCCCAAGTAGGTATGTACGCCGATGACACCACAGTTTATTCTCACCTCGACCAAAAATCTGGTGCGGGCGACAAAGCTAACTTTGCAGCCGAGCTTGGAAAAGACCTCCAATCAGTAGTGGACTGGGGTAAGAAATGGCTCGTAAATTTTAATGCTTCTAAAACGAAGCTACTATCAATTAATCATCATAGACAGTCGAACCTACCTCCTATTAGCATGGACCAGGCTTGCCTCTCAGAGAGTAAAACACTACGCCTCCTTGGTCTCACATTTCAGCGGACCTCAAGTGGAATGACTATATCGAATCCATTGCTAAATCCGCTGCTATGAAAGTCGGTTCTCTGTGCAGGTGCCCGGAGTTTTTTTCCGTCTGAATCTATCCTGCACATTTATAAATCTACCATCCGCCCGTGCATTGAATATTGTTGCTATACCTGGTCGGGTGCCCCTGCTATTCTCCTTGGGCTTCTAGACAAGATACAGAGGAGGGTCTGTAATGTGATCTATACCGACTTAGCAGACCGCCTGCAGTCTCTCTCTCACCGGCGCGACGTGGCGTCCCTGTGTCTCTTCTATAAATACTTTCACGGCTTCTGCTCCGATGAACTTAGATCACTGGTGCCCCCTAGGTTCGAATTTGCACGAGATACTAGATTAGCAACTAGATCCCACCATTTTACAGTGAAACCGATAAAATTCAACCGCAACTTCTACTCCAACAGTTTCTTTTCTCGCACTTCCCGACTGTGGAATTCTCTTCCACATGACTGCTTCCCCGACGGCTACAGTTTCCAGGAGTTTAAATGTAAGGTCAATAGACACCTTCTAACACACTAACTTCCATTCTTTCAAACACTCTTCCCACCCACCCAACTATCTATCACCCCCCCCCTTCTGACATTTCCTATATCTAACCACTCTTCCTATTTACCTCACCCTATTAATTACACCCGAGCAACGCCGGGCTATACTGCTAGTATATATATATATATATATATATATATATATATATATTAGATAGATAGATAGATAGATAGATAGATAGATAGATAGATAGATAGATAGACGCTTTCGTTCCTCTAGATATAGTTATATGTTTTTGGAAAACTTGCATTACCTGCTGTTGACGTATATATACATTTCTCAGTTCTTCGCGCATGTGTTACAAATTAAGTAGCGCTTAGTGCGCTCGTAGACATATAATAAATTACGACGCGAACTAATTTCTGATGTAAGAGCGAACAGGATTTTTTTTCCTTTACTGCTACTTCTTAAACCAGTCAATATTGTATTTGTCTATATTTCTGAGATTCAGCTAGTATTTACAGTATTTACATTATTCGGACTATTGCCCTCATCTTTGTTACCATTTGTACGACGTTTAATAATAGATCATTCTATTTGTCTATATTTCTGAGATGAGGCAGTATTTACAGTATTTACATTATTCGGACTATTGCCCTCATCTTTGTTACCATTTGTACGAGGTTTAATAATAGATCATTCTATTTGTCTATATTTCTGAGATGAGGCAGTATTTACATTATTCGGACTATTGTCCTCATCTTTGTGGCCATTTGTACGAGGTTTAATAATAGATCATTCTATTTGTCTATATTTCTGAGATAAGGCAGTATTTACAGTATTTACATTATTCGGACTATTGTCCTCATTTTTGTTGCCATTTGTACGACGTTTCGGCCGTTATACGCTCCAGCCTTCTTCAGGTGCTGGGCGATGTGTTCTTAAGGATACATGTTCTTGTGGATATTGACATTGGTTAGTTCCTGTAACTTGACCCAAAGAATTGTGAGTTTAATACCATGCTACAGCAGTGGTGAACAAGTAACTTACTGGGTTAGAAGGAGATAACTCATGACTTCCAAAAGAGGCACTACTATGCAAGGAATGGAGTTCATATACCCCAGGGATTGTAATAAAGGGTTCGGTTCGAAATTCTTTGCACCTGAAGAAGGCCGAGGAGTACAACGACGTGGACAATTGTACGAAAAATGTAAATGCGGTCAATATTGTATTATGAAAACTTTAGGAAATGTATTTGACTGAGTCAGAAAAAACTTCCTTTTTTGTTCATGAATTTTAATCTTAAAAAATAATGTACTATCGTATTTTATTCAATGTAAACTGACTTTTGTCGAACTGACGTAAAGTTGTTTGGTTTTGCTGATAGAAATATGTGTAAGAAACGAAAGAGGATGAAAGTTCAGGGGTCGATTATAATTAAGCAACAATAGGAAACGCTACATATGGTGAAACGCTGACATTTTAAATTTAATTTTCTACGTGTAGCCGATTTATTGAGTTTCTTTATACTTCTATTTTCATCTCTTTTATTATTAATTATTTTATTATTTATTGTTACCAAGAAATATGAAATGTAAGACAATGAGCACACATTTACTGTAGATGATCTGGCGATCAGAGTACTTTCTATATGCTTTCATCTTTATAAACTGCTTTTTTCTTTAATTTATGTAACATTGTTTTAATCCAAATTAGGGTCTGATGCATTACGGTGAAAATTTATTAAATTATGTGAAACATGATGAAAACAAATTTATACATTTTTAATTTCATCGACAAGTACAACTTCTTATTTACAGCATTCTGATAATAAGTACAATTTGTAGTAATTCAAAGCAAAATTCTTCATTTACCAATTCCTAAAGAAGTAAATATTAGAATGATTTTTATTTATAAATTTATAAACATTTACTAAATTACTAAAATGTACAAAACAATTGTAAGGTAATCCTTAATTATTTAGCATTTTATAAAGTTCGAATCGACTGGCAATTAACCAAAATTTTGCCAACTATTCCAATAAAAAATATACCCTCTTTTCCTGATTAATAGACTCACATTTTTCTCTAAGACATGCCGTGAAAAATACGTGTGCGCCTTCGGAGAGGAATGTATCAGTTACCCCGATGGCTGCCAACATAACATGGATGGTAATGAGGATCCTTTATGGTACCTGATTGACAGTGGTGATGACTCTGCAGGTGATAGTTTAGAGTTTTTACATGAATCCAATAGTGACGAGTTTTGGGGATTTGAATATAGCCAAAATATATTTGATTGTTTTACATTTTCACATGCATATTTTAAAAAATTTAAATCCATTTTTATGAAAATAAAACCATCCTTGGAAAATGAAAGACGTATAGTATATTTACTACCCACCAACCAATATGTCATTGCCATACAAACAAAATCGGACGAGTGATTAATGTAAATACGTGGACCCAGTGTGTGAGAGACGCATGCCATCAGACTATCTCGGCATTTTGGCTTAGATCAAAGTGTAGTATCTGTTTGCAGATGCTCACTTCCTGCTTGTCTGCGTGGAAGCAATGATCAGCTAAGACTAGCTTTTGACCAGCTTTGACAAGCAATGACTTCGTACCCAGAGGCAACATTCGTTCAAACGTATTTGCGAAAATTATGAACCCCTATCTTCTCCCCACCTATGGATTAAATTGAAAGACAGACTGAATTCTATAGCTATGGCTGTCAACCAGACGACCGTAGAAAGAAATGAAAACCTATTTCGCGAAAATCTTCCACCTAGTCAGTAAAGAATCGAAATTGATCGAAAAAGCCTCTATCACGTATCTAATCTATATAAACTTATTTATAAATGGAACTTTGTCTGTGTGTGTGTGTGTGTCTGTGTGTGTGTATCCGTTATCTATAGACTCGGAAACGGCTGAACCGATTTTCTTGAAAATTTACAGTTGTACTATAAGCGTCTGCGTTTTTTCTTAGCTAGGTTTTGTGTCGAGGTACCCCCGATAAATATCGAAAATCGATAATCGAAAAAATCGGGTTATAGAAGGAGTGGTCCGATATTAATCAAATTTGATACACTCATAGACAAAGACATAAGAAACGATATTCAGAAGTTTCAAAGTCGCAGTTGCAGTTCTTACAATAGTGCAGAAAATTTGATATCGATACCAGGAAATCAAAATTTGACTTACATCCATTCATTTTTCTTTCAGTCTACGTTTTCGCTTTAACTGGAAACAGCTATTGCTTTTTAGTCTTTCGTGCCAACGTCCAAAGATTCTGAGCTCCAGGATCATGGATTAGTTTTAAAGCTTTCATTAAACCCGAGCAACGCCGGGCTATAGTGCTAGTGGCACATAACAGACTGAATTTTTCTGTTACAAATTAACTATCCATTCTTGTTTATGTTCTGCCTTTAGTTCTCACACATCTGTCATGTTACTTGCCTTTAGACAATATTTTTCAGCTTTCAATAAATCCTCTATGTGATATATTTTCCAAGACTTGTTTCCTCATTAATTGTCTCAAATCGTTTAGCTACATCTTTCTCCCCTGTCGTTGTGGGATCGCGCCGTTTTGTATACAATAATAGACTCGCCTGATATGTACATATAATCCTGCCTATAGAAAGAACTTTGGCAGTTGCAAAAAACCTGCTGGTTTTGCTACGAAGCACGACTGGGCAAAAACAGATATTTTTTGGCCGAGCTATATAGCCTGGAAATCCCAGTCATAAACTGACCATGTGTCACATGTTGCCCTTACTGGGAGGGACAGCTAAATAATGTAGTTGCAAAAAACCTGCTGGTTTTGCTACTATAACACTGTCAGCTCTCTGTCTTCGGGTAGAGGGCGCTCTCTGCTTCCGAGCAGAGTGCAATAATCCAGCCGTGGTTCCGCCGAAGGGTAGAAGCACAATTGAGCACAAATAGACATTTTTTGGCCGAGCCATATAGCCCGGAAATCCCAGTCATAAACTGACCATGTGTCACATGTTGACCTTACTGGGAGGGACAGCTAAATAATGTAGTTGCAAAAAACCTGCTGGTTTTGCTACTAGAACACTGTCAGCCCTCTGCCTTCGAGTAGAGGGCGCTCTCTGCTTCCGAGCAAAGAGCAATAACCCAGTCGTGGTTCCGCCAAAGGGTAGAAGCTCGACTGGGCAAAAATAGACAGACATTTTTTGGCCGAGCCATATAGCCTGGAAATCCCAGTCATAAACTGACCATGTGTCACATGTTGCCCTTGCTGGGAGGGATAAATAAATAATATAGTTGTCAAAACTACCTCGTTCACTGTCAGCTCTCTGCTTCGGGTAGAGGGCGCTCTCTGCTTCCGAGCAGAGAGCTTTAACCCAGTCGTGGTTCCGCCGAAGGGTAGAATCACGACTGGGGAAAAACAGATAGCCATATTTCCGCCGGGCCATTTTGCCCGGAAAACCCACTTATAACTGACCATGTGTCACCTGTTGCTCTTAGTGGGAGGGACAACTAAATAATGTAGTTGTAAAAAGCTGCTACTTTGTCACTGTCAGCCCTCTGCCTTCGGGTGGATAGCGCTCTTTGCTTTCGAGCAGAGAGCACTAACCCAGTCGTGGTTCCGCCGAAGAGTAGAATCACGACCGGGTAACAATAGACAGGTATTTTTTAGCCGGGCTATATGGTCCGGAAGGCCAACTTTTAACTGACCTTGTGTCACATGTTGCCCTTAGTGGCAGGGCCAACTAAATATTGTAGTTGTAAAAAGCTACAATTCTCACTGCCAGCTCTCGGCCTTTGGGCGGAGAGCACTGCCCCAGTCGTGGATCCGCCGAAGGGTACAGTCACGACTGGTTAACGATAGACAGATATTTTTGGCCAGGCTAAATAGCTCAGAAGACCCACATAAAAATGACCTTGTGTCACATGTTGCCTTAAGTGAGAAGGCCAATTAAATACTGTAGTTGCAAAGCTTCTACTTTGTCACTGTAAGCTCTCTGCGTTCGGACAGAGAGCATTAACCCAGTCGTGGTTCCGCCGAAGTGTAGAATCACGATTGGGTAAAGATAGATAATTTTAGCCGGGCTATATGGCCCGGAAAACCCACATAAAAATGCCCTTGTGTCACATTTCGACTTAAGTGGGAAGGCCGACTAAATATTGTAGCTGTAAAGAGTAGTTGTAAAGCAGTTGCTTAGTTGGTCAGGAGGTTGGTGCAGAGCTAGTTGGAATTGTTTGGATATAAACTCATTACCCAGACATGCTATTTCACCGCAAGACTGTATATATTGATTTCTACTAATAGTATTCTTGAATTGACTAACCCGTGTTATAGTTTGTATATTTTGTTAAATATAACTTACATTTTCTCTCTCCATATCTGTTTTTGTTATTTATTATTTT
The DNA here is from genome assembly GCA_037127315.1 of Ascarosepion bandense. NCBI lineage: Eukaryota > Metazoa > Mollusca > Cephalopoda > Sepiida > Sepiidae > Ascarosepion > Ascarosepion bandense. The sequence continues at coordinate 5,628,530 of JBBBDQ010000516.1, forward strand.
GTGTGGTTTCTCACCCGGAATCCAAAACACCTATTTATAACCATGTTTCTACACTGTGTTTGATTAAGACGGATTGAAGTTAGTAGTAAATAAAACTGTTAGTAGTGAATTTTTTTTGATTTCACTATTGTATCATGTTATTTGAGTCATGTTTATTTTCGTCACTTAATTTGTGTAAATAATTTTGCATTTCAAGGGTATTTTTGACTAATGATAAATAGTATCACGGTTCAATTATTTCCATTAGTTTTGTCTTGTAGAAGATTTAAATTTCTGTCTTCGAGAGATTGAATTCGTAACGGTTTTGGCCAGCGAACGCAAGCAACATAACTCGACTATATTCTGTAAAAAACGGTTTAATTTCTATTTTTGTCTTCAGAAATTGAATTAAATCAACTTTACTGCTTGTGGTAAGTCAACCGGGATTCAGTCCATTTTCAGTCTGTTTTTGTGAAATTTTTTGGAAATTATTTTATTTTTTTTCGTTTTTTGGTCGTCTTTGATTTTTTTATTTTCGTCACTTAATTTGTGTAAAAGTTTTGCATTTCAAGGGTATTTTTGACATTTACTAAGTTAAAACTTTGTAAATCTCAGTCACTTTTTTTCTTTTTTTCTTTTTTTTTTTTTAATTGGAGTAGATAGTTCCTACTATCGCCCGGTCTCACACTCCACCCACTTCTTTTGAATGAGTTTAGAGGTTATCACCTTGTTTCTTGTTTAGGAAGGGGTTCCTGGTTCATCCCTTTTCTCTGGTCTTGGTGTTAGTTCAGCTGGAAGCTCTTTGCAGTTACGGAGAATGGTGGCAACGTCTTTAAATTCTGAGGGTACCGGGTTGGCAGTTACCTGGTTGTTGCTTCCGACTGGTAGTTAGGAGCCCGAAATCTTGCGTAGCGTCTTGAGAGGCTGCTCTGATCAACAGTTGAATAATACCGGGGTTCTTGTAGTGCCATATCGCGCATGGACGGGCGTCTCTGCATGAACGTTCGGTGGACAACGCCAGTCTCCATCCTTCACAAATTGCAAATTATTGACCGACTGATTCTATTCTAAGACCACTCCTTAACTGAATCACGATGGAAAAAAGCAAACATAATAACAAAACTAAACCAGCTCATTTGAAAACGCCCAAACATGTCTGCATCTCTTTCACTAACATACGCGGCATCCGCACCAACTTCCCCAGCGTAGATTCTTTCCTCCATAATAACTCACCTGATATATTAGCCCTATGTGAAACTAATCTTAACCCTTTTATCCCCTCATCTGAGTTCTACGTTCCTGGCTACCTTCCCCTCTTCAGGAAGGACTCCAATGTTCATATGCATGGACTTGGTGTCTATGTCAGCGAACACCTTCCTTCAGCTAGGGTGTCATCTTTTGAATCCCCAGATCATTCTTTCATGTGCTTCCGCCTCTCACTTCTCAGCTCGATTAGCTATCTCTTCTTTCTCTACCGCTCTCCTTCCTCCACTGACTGTTCGTTACTTGACATCATTTCTGACAATATTGACAAAGCCATTTCTTCCCATCCTTCTGCCCATGTATTCGTGTTTGGTGACTTTAACGCCCACCACACCAAGTGGCTGAAGAACGCTATCACTGACCCTGCTGGTGTCCACACCATGAACTTTTCAATCACCCAATCCCTTACGCAAGTAGTGGACTTCCCCACGCGTTTCTCCGACAACCCTAACGGAAGGGACTCACTTCTAGACCTCTGCTTCACTTCCATCCCAGACTCTTGCACTACCAGACAACTCTGCCCACTTGGAAACTCTGACCACACTGTAGTGTCCGTCAATATTTCACTCCACTCCCGCCCGACCCATGAAACCCAGACAAGTAGAATATTCAACTGCTATCAAAGAGCAGACTGGGATTCGTTCCGAGACTTCCTCTGTGACATCCCTTGGAACAACGTCTTTAGTCTTCCCATCAAAGAATGTGCATCCGAGGTCTCCTCCTGGGTTAAGGCTGGCATCGATGCCTTCATCCCTGCTAGGAAATTCCAGCTTAAATCTCATTCGTCTCCATGGTTCTCACCCACATGCTCGGCTGCCATTGGCCACCGGAATCATTTCTTCTGACTCTATCGTAACTAAGCGTCGGAACAAAACAGGCGCCTTTTCACTTCAGCTCGTAATAAGTGTAAAAGGATACTTAACGAAGCTAAGATGTTGTCTGCTGCCAGAATGAAGCAACGCATAGAATGCTCTAAATTCGGCTCTAAAGACTATTGCCGACTCTGTAAAAGAGTACTTAACAAGAGCAAGTCCACAATACCCCCGCTAATCAACAAATTTGAGGTCCTCACCTCCCCAGCAGATAAGGCTGAATGTTTTGCCCGCAGATTCTCGAACAATTCGAGTCTGGACTCATCTGGAGTTTTTACACCCGACTTCTCACCTAGAACCGAGGCACAACTGAATGATGTCCACATTACACCTTCGCTTGTCTCTAAGATAATCTTAAAACTTGACCCTCACAAAGCGAGCGGTGATGACGGAATCCCAACCATACTCTTAAAGAAATGTGCCCCTGAACTCTCCTCTGTCCTTTCTAAGCTCTACAACCTCTGCCTATCTGCTTCCTGCTTTCCTGCCTGTTTGAAATCTTCATCTGTAGTTCCTATATTTAAAAACACTGGAGAACCCTCTGACCCTGCAAATTACCGCCCTATCAGCTTTCTTCCGATCTTTGGCAAAGTGTTCGAAGCCATTATCAACGCCGAGGTGGTTCAGCATCTCACAACACACAGGCTCCTCTCGGACAAGCAATATGGTTTCCGCTTCACCAGGTCTACTGCTGATATGCTAACGACCATCACCGAGTACATATAACAGGCACTCGACAGGAATGGCGAAGCCCGAACCGTTGCATTGGATATATCTAAGGCGTTCGACAGAGTTTGGCATGCTGGCCTTCTATGTAAACTGCGGAGCTATGGTATAACTGGACATTTGTTTGAACTAATCCAGTCATTCCTCTCTAACCGCACAATGAAAGTGGTATTAAACGGACATGCCTCTCAGAACTACCATACAAACGCAGGTGTCCTTCAAGGCTCCATCTTAGGTCCTACACTTTTCCTGATATATATTAATGATCTCCCTGATTCCATAAGAACCCAAATAGGTTTGTACGCCGATGACACCACAGTTTACTCTCGCCTCCAACAAAAATCTGGTGTAGGCGTCAAAGCTAACCTCGCAGCCGAGATTGAAAAAGACCTCCAATCCATATTGGACTGGGGTAAGAAATGGCTAGTAAATTTTAATGCTTCTAAAACGAAGCTACTCTCAATTAACCTTCATCGATAATCTCACCTACCTCCCATTAGCATGGGCCAGGCTTGCCTCCCAGAGAGTAAAATACTACGCCTCCTTGGTCTCACACTTTCAGCGGACCTCAAGTGGAAGGACTATATGGAATCCATTGCTAAATCCGCTGCTATGAAAGTTGGTTCTCTGTGTAGTGCCCGGAAGTTTTTTCCGTCTAAATCTATCCTGCACATTTATAAATCTACCATCCGCCCGTGCATTGAATACTTCTGCCATATCTGGTCGGGTGCCCCTGCTGTTCTCATCGGGCTTCTCGATAAGGTTCAGAGGAGGGTCTGTAATGTGATAGATACCGACTTGGCAGACCGCCTGCAGTCTCTGTCCCACCGGTGAGACGTGGCTTCCCTGTGTCTCTTCTATAAATACTTTCACGGCTTCTGCTCCAATGAACTTAGATCACTGGTGCCCCCTAAATACGAATTTGCACGGAATACTAGATTAGCAACTAGATCCCACCCTTTTACAGTGAAACCGATAAAATGCGGCCGTAACTTCTACTCCAACAGTTTCTTTTCTCGCACTTCCCGACTGTGGAATTCTCTTCCAAACGATTGCTTCCCCGACGGCTACAATCTCCAGGAGTTTAAATGTAAGGTCAATAGACATCTCCTAACACACTAACCTGCTCCCATTCTATCAAGCACTTTCCTATCTGCCCAACCCTCATCCTCGCTATCCTTACTCATCTGTCACCTTCCTCCTGTCATTCCCTATGTCTAACCACTCCTTTCTCTTTACCTCCCCATATGTAGCCCCATGCGCAATAGTGGCAGTGGAATGCCTTGCTTGGGGTGAGATGATTAAAAAAAAAAAATGACAGGTATGTTTGAAAAATGATTTTGCCCAAATGTCTGCAAAGGCTTCGGCAGCACACCTCCAATCGATGGTAAAAAGTTTTGATGACGTTTCTGCGTAGTTTCTCCTTAATCTCACTAATATGTCTTATTATCTCATCCTTTAGCTGTTTGACGGCTTGTTGGCATAGACTTTACTTTTAGATGACCTCAAAGAAGAATTCTAAAGGCGTCAAGTCGCACGATCATGGTGGCCAATTGACATCACTCTTTCGAGAGATGATGGAATCTGGAAACTTCTCATTCATGTCTCAAACAGTGAAATCAATAAAATTTCACCAATAACACTATTTATTTACTGCTAACTTCGAACGGTCTTAATAGCACACCATATTGCTTCTTTAGGCTTAATACCGATTGGATTCAATGCCATTTATAACTCTCGCATAGCTTTTCAATAAATCCTGCTTTTTGTTCTCGCAGACCTTCTAATAATTCTATATGGTTCTGCTCTTTATTCGGAATTGTTATTCTCTTAAACTTGTTGCCAATCATGGTTTGAAAACCAAGTTTGCCTTGGTATTGAACTCGTATCTTTTTTTTTAAAGATATACGTCCATACATTTCCTAGACAGAAGGTGAATATAACGACCTCAACCAGAATTCAAATTCTGCTGATTCATCTAGAGCTGCTCTCAATTACATTATATAGTTTGGAATATATTCTGCCAAGCAGCAGTCCTCCCATGACACAAAGCACAATGCACTTCTACTCATTTCTAAAGTAAAATCTCGAACGTTATATATCGAAGCTTAACTTAAAATTATTTACAACTAGTTTTAAAAAAAAACAAAATGACTTAATTATATTCGAACTATCATTCTCTCATCTTTGTTGATGTTATCACAATGGTTTGGCTGGTGCGCGCTTCGGCCTTCCTCCAAAGTTTTAATCTACCAGTAGATTAAATCTGTGGTTCGTTCGTGAATTTGGTTAAAGAATAGTCGTGAGTTCAGTCTCTAGGTCGGAGAGTGTGTACACAGGGCAATACAAGAAAGAAGAACAAGACGAGATATCCCTGCGCAATGGTAGTGGAAGAAGAACAATCTACCCGCATAGATTAAATAAAAGAAACATTGTTTTCCACTCTCCAACCTAATGGGATGTAGCAAGGCCCTCAATTTCCAGTTGCTAGTTCTATAGAAAGTGATCGAACGAATTGCATTCCTTGGTTCTTTCAGTTCTAACCTTCTCGGTTAGGATCCGCCATGACACACTCATTGTAGCAAATCCTCCACATTCACTTCATATTTTTAAATATTCGTTGGACGATATTTTTTAGACTCATGATTTTTTTTTACAATGAAGTCAGTTGAGTGAAATGTATTTCGTTAAAAACGGTCAGCCAGGTGCGCAAAAAGGAAAATATTCTTGCATTTGGATTTTTATTTTGTCTAGCGAGGTCAAAGGTTCGTGTCCCACATTTAAATTTGTACTAGAAGATAGCTGTCAATGGTGCAAAAGTGACGTCAATCTGACAGCTGAAAAATCTTTAAAAGTAAGTTTGATTCTGATTTTGAATTGTCTGAACACAACCGTTAAAATGTACGGTTGAGTAAAATCGTGGTCTCCCCAATTAGGGATGTGTGCTGATAACTCTGACCAAATCACTTCCTAACCCATAGCATGTCACCGAAGATGTCTTTGCATGAAAAAGGAAAATGAAATATGATTATATTTTATTTTACATATAGGTGTGGTCCTATAATTTTTGACAGAGGAGTTTGTTACAGTTGTATTTGTTGTTGCTGACGGTGACGAAAAAGTACAAAGAAGACGGTAAATTTTTGATTTGTTCCCCGAAGGCCTTTACACCGTCAAATCTTTCCAAAACATCCTTAATTCCGTGAAAATGTATTTGCTGAACTCAAATCGATAATTGTTTATAGAAGAAACCTAATTTTTTATGTTATCGACCAGAAAAAATCGGACTATATCTCACTCCTTACCACTGTTCTCATATCTGATTCACCGCTGAATGACTTGAGGCGTAGGATACTTATTTCGGCCTATTTACTTCCTTTGAGCAATTACCCCGCGATTTGTTTGATTTCGGAACTCAATTTCCGCGTAGTAATTGCAAAAAGAAAATAAATAAACCGAAAAATCGGCAAACTACGCGTGAAGTCATTCTGCAGTGAATAACATATTTGAAGTGTGGTTACGGGGTGAGATAAACAGGAACATATTCGATATTTTTCTGGTCGTTAACTTGAAAAAAGGTAGGTTTCGTCAATAAACAGTTATCGATTTGAGTTCAGCATTTACATTTGCCCGAAAATAAGGATTTTTTGAAAAGATTTGAAGGGGTTAAGGCCTTCAGGGAACGAATTAAAAATTTACCAAGAAGACGATGACGAACATTATGAAATGAATATGAGAAACTGATTTTTGTGAAGAAGTCGGGTTGAGTGGTCTCTGACAAAGTAATTTATGATTTGAAAAGTTTAATCGTCGCCAAGTGCGACACAGAGATCCGAAGGAGAATTAGCATGGCGAAGGAAGCATTCCAGAAGTTGAGTAACGTATTAAGAAACAGGACAAAATCGCTAGAAACTAGGAAGAGAGTGCTGGATTGCTACGTGCTGTCCGTCCTTCAATATGGGAGTGACTGCTGGACAATACCATCAAAGATAAAGGAAAAACTTGAAGCAATTGAATTGTGGTTCTACAGAAGGATGCTGCAAATATCATGGATCGAGCATGTGAGCAATGATGAGGTCTTGGAAATGATGGAAACAAAAAGGAAATTAATACAGAGAGAGACAGCTGAAGTTCCCGGGACACGCAATGAGGAAGGAGGGGTTGGAGAATCTGATACTAACAGGCCAGATAGAGGGGGAAAAGAGACAGGGGAAAGCAGCTGATAACATATTTGAAGGACCTGAGCAGGTGGATGACTGAACGAGGATTGCATGATGTAACAGGTGCTCAGAGCCACAAGGGATAGGGAAAAGTGGAAAGCCATGATCGCCTACGCCCTAAAGAGACAAGGCACATAGAAGAAGAATCGTCGCCAGTAATGTGTTGGGAATATATGAAGTTTAATGTTTGTCATTAGCCCAACATCCTCGACCCCGTAATTACAACATTCGTCGTTTGTATCAGTATTTTTGGTCAGACACCGGGTTCTCAGGTTTTTGTTTGTGAAGAATTGTTTCAGTCTAGCAGATTTTTTCCACGAGTGAATCCTCCGTGAATCTGACAACCAAGAGAATGTTTCCACGATCACTCTAATCTTAACCTGCCTCTTACTTTTGGAAGGAGCGGGAAATCTCTTGCTATTTATACTCTTTTGTACGTTGTGGTGCAGTGGATATCGGCTGGGAGCCGAGTTCGAATTCCAGTTGAATTCATTGCAATCACTTACGCGCAAATACCCTTAGGAAAGGTATTAATCCGTCTCTTCCTTCCAGTTATTGGTTAAATAACAGGACAGATTGGGTTCTGTAGACTTGGTCGGCAACCACTCTACCGCAGAAAGCAATGGCAACCTATTGCGGGATAATTTTCTGCCCAGTCAGTCATGTCTCTTTCGAGACATGGTCGCCCAAGCGTGTTTCACGTATGGCACTTAACTGACTGACTACGAGTTGTAACAGAATGGCTAGAACAAAGGCTTCCTTAATAAGATTTATAGATATTGATTTTTTTATAATCGTGTCGCCCCAAGCAAGGCATTTACTGTTGTGCAGTGGGTTACATAGGAGGAATGTTGAGGAGTGAGAGGTTGCAGTGGGTGTCAGGAAGCGAGTAGGAGAGGGAAGAGATTACTGATGAGAGTGTTGTGGACGAGGAGGAATGTTATGAGGAGTGAAAGGTTGCAGGGGGTGTCAGGAAGCGAGTAGGAAAGGGAAGAGATTACTGATGAGAGTAGGGTGGATGAGGAGGAATGTTATGAGGAGTGAGACGTTGCAGGGGGTGTCAGGAAGAGAGTAGAAAAGGGAAGAGTGTACTGATGAGAGTGGGGTGAATGTAGAAAAGCATTCGAGAGAGGATGTATGTTAGTGAGACAGGAGATGACTATTGACGTTACATTTAAATTCTTTGAGATCGTAACTGTCAGGAAAGCAAGTATGCGAAAGAGAATTCTACAGGCTGGAAGTGCGAGAAAAGAAGCTGCTGGAGTAGAATTTGCGTTTACAATTTATTGGTTTCACAGTAAAAGGATGGGACCTAGTTGCTAATCTTGTGGCTCGAGGAAATTCGTATTACCAAGATATTTTGTCATTCGTTACATAGGCCACTCATTTTATGGATGCGCTAAGTTTGCAGTGAGCGTTCATTCACTGCAAATTCAGTGGCAGTCATTATGCAACTGCCTGCAAGTGGTATATTTGGTGCAAAAGAATGGGGAAAAACTGCCCTTCTTTTCAGTTGAACTGGATATTTGCTTTCAGGATGGCCACATACAAACGATATTCAATTTAACGATGTTTAAAGGTCTTCCTATTAGAGTTCTTATGACATGCGTTGCAATTTTATTTTAGAATTAGAGGCACTGCTTTGTGAAAATGTATTTATAAATTGATAAAGGGTGCTCCTGTTCTTTGCCCAAGATCCTGAGATTAAAATTGGAAAACAGGGAAAGTCCTTTGTCTCCAAGTCGGGTGCCAAAGTCATTAAAATGTCATGAACTGCTTTTTCTTTCCTTTTTGTTTGTTTGTTTGTTTGTTTCTTTCTTTTTCCTCTATTTTTCTCTCTTTCTTGCTTTCTTTTTTCCTTTTTCTTTCTTCTTTCTTTTCTACCTTTTCATTTCATTTCCTTTTCTTTAATTCATTTTTCTTTCTTTCTTTCTTTTTTCCTAATTTCTTCTTCTCTTTCATTCTGTTTTCTTTTTCTTTCATTTTTCTTTCTTTCTTTTATTCATTTTTTCTTTTTTCTTAATTTCTTTCTTTCCTTTTTCTGTTTTTCCTTATTTCTCCCTTTTTTTTCATTCATTCATTCTTTTCCTCTTTCTTTCATCTTTCTTTCTTTTTTCTTCTTTTTTCTTCCCTTTTAATTTCTTTTTCTTTATTCATTTTTTGTCTTAATTTCTTTCTTTCTTTTTTCTTTCTTTTTCCTTATTTCTTCCTCTCTTTCTTTCTTTCTTTCTTTCTTTTCGTTTTTCTTTATTTTTTACCTTTTTCTTAGTTTTTTCTTTCTTGTTTCTTTTTTTCATTCTTTCTTTCTTTCTTTCTTTCATTTTTTGCAATGGATTTGTTCTTTTCATTCTAACTTTTGCCTTTTCTTTTACTACTTTTTTCTTCTTTCTTTCCTCTTTTTATTTCTTTTGTGTGTCGTATTAAATCTGCTAGGGGTAAGGATTACAAAGCTACCCCAGTTCATTATTGGTAATGCGTTCGATCCCAAACGACTGCAATATAATCCTAGCATTTTGCCACATACAAAGGTAATACAGAGTGCGACAAAAGTAATGCCCGTTTTTATTAACTTTTACTGAACAAAAATAAATGGCAATCGTTGAAAATAGAATAAAATTAAAAATGAGCTCTTTCTGCACACGAAACAATAAAAAGTTTGGTTGCGTTAAGTAAGATGATCACAATGGACACTTAATTTCTCTGTAGTGGGTTAAGAAATTAAGAATTAAAATCAAGCCTTCTTCTTCATTTTTACAAAAATTTACAATGACGTGTGAAATCCTGATTTTTCTCAAATAGAAAAAGAATTGACCATGTGCTTAAAGAAAAAGTCAAAACCAGATTTCGCAAGTAGGTGTTATTGCTGACCAAAAGTGACTTCGCGATCAAGTACGAAAAGTCTGACTCCTATAAAAGGCCTCGGTCAGTCAATCAATCAGTCAGATGGAAACAGGGAAAAATACCAAACTAAAATGTAACTTCAACTTCAAATCGACTCTGAGATAAGGTCAGGTCACTAATACCTTTTAATTTTTCTTCTCCACCCAAAGACATTCGTACTGAATATGCACATACATACGTACACACGCAGATACGCTTTCAAAAATTACTATTATGAACATTTTATGCAACTTTTGATACCCTTAACTTTCTAATTGAACATTAATTTCTATGAATTCTTGTTATTCATTTCCTTTTAATAAATTTCTATTTTAACATGAAAAATGTATATTTTATTATTCCACTTTTCTACACTAATTCACACATTCCAACTGACAACTAATCTTGTGATGATAAAAACCTTCTGAGGATGATAATTCTGAATAAAACTTGTAATCTGTAGGAAGTTCGGTTATGTATGACACAAGGCCGGAACAAAGAAACATTAACCAGCTCCTAACAGCCTCAGCTCCACCTCGTTGTATTCACTCTAATCCAAAATTAAGACTTTGCCATTCCAGAACATCTAATCTATATTTAATCCTAAGCTATCTTAAACTAATATGATCCATTTCTGTCCAAAAAAGTTAATGAATGCAAAAAGGCGTTACTTTTGTTGCATTTTCTTGTTGCATAAAATGGACATTACAGTTTGAAGAAAAAAGATAATACCCGAAAACTATAATTATTTATCACGTAACCTAATCATATACATACGATAGCTTAAATTTAAATATGTCTTAGACGTTCGGGGACACTTAAATATTAATTTCGAGCTGCGGTGAGTAGGACAACGTGGAGCAATTAAGTGGCCATTACAATCACCAGAAAGACGAAGGGTATAGTTATGAATATGAATGATAGATTCTGGCGAGAAATATTGTCTAGTACGACAAAAGGAACCATCATTTTCAGCGTCAGATTTAGCCATTGAATCGATATAATCATTCCACTTCATATTAACCGAGAATATTAGCTAGAGAAGGCAGAGCTTTTCTGGAGGTTAACATCAGCAATGTTGATACGAGTCAGAAAGGGGTCTGTCAGATTTCAGTAGACATTTTCATGAATTCAGTAAAAGATGTATGTGCTAAAAGAAGAGCTTCACTGAGGTAAAAATGGGCATAAATGACCTTGAGACGCTTCTTGATGTATCTACTTAATGTATCCGCCATTAGCCTCGATGACAGGTTCAATACGAAATCAAATGAAGTTTATCGACTGGAGACATTGTGCATGTTTTATAAGCTAACGGGTATGTTGAACGACTTCTATCTCAACTCTGCTACACACGACATCCTCGTGTTTACTTCTTATTCAAGAAAAAGCTCAATGAATCACTATTTTGGAGGGTAACATCAGCCATGTTAATGGTTAGTATTTTTTACTGTAATTATACCCTAAAGACAAAGCCTAAAATACACTCAAGATAGAGAGTTAATAGATCATCGTAAGAAGAGCTAAGAAGGTCAGTTTAGGCGGTTATGGATGAGAGATAACGGTTAACCCTACACTTGAAGAGATTCAGATTGTAGCGATTGGGAAAATATTCTATTAGAGGTTTCTCATACAAATAACCTTTAAGACCTTGAATAAATGCTCGCCGATTTTTCATGAAAGGTAATGTTTTATTTACAAAAACTAAGAACCACGTCACTAAAAGTATTGTCCATCTCTAGCCATTATTGTATCCCATTTTCTGGTAGTATTTGAATTACCTGTCGGAAGAAAGACACGACTTTTGAGGCTAACCACTAGTCGATCCATTTTTTGGCATGTTCATAATAATGAAATTACTGCTCAGCTATGTGTCATCGTTCGGAAAAAGTGATAATCGGACGAGGCAGTGTTTGGTGAGTAGGGCTTCGCATTTAGCGTTTCCAAGTAGGTTTTAACTTGTTTTGGCATCATGTGGTTGCGTTTTGTCATGTTGAAAAATTACTTTGTCGTGTTACTGCTTGTATAGCGGCCGTTCTTTTTCTTCAATTATCAGCACAAACGTATCAAATTTAGTCGATAGCAATTTTTTAATGGTAATGGTCGGTTTTAGCAGCTCACAATAAACCCAGCAGATTCTACCAAATGTAGAGTATAAGCTTCAAACCAATTATGTTGATGCATTGTGTAAATTTTCAAGAAAATCGGTTCAGTCGTTTCGGAGTCTATAGGTAACTGACACACACACACACACACACACACACACACACACACACACACACACACACAAACAAAGTTCCATTTATAAATATATTTAGATTTGCCATGGATATAGCAACAGGCTTGCAACGTTTCTTGTAATGAAAAAGTGTTCTGTGCTAAAAAATAAATCATGCTTGGGAAATTGTAGATGCTTTCTGAACTCAATCAAGACAAGCAAATGAAGACTGTGCAGTTCCAGTCCATATATGACAGTAATACTCTATTTTCCACTCTGGTCTTTCTCTTGTAGACATAGGACATATGTATACATTCTGGTGCGGTACAAGTTACAAGGTGCTTTGCACATTTAGCAAAGGATCGTATGTATAAATTCTACATAAGTTTTGATGTAAGTTTGTATTGTAGTATGCGTTCAACTCCTTGCTTCATGATACATTTATCCACTTCTGATCTGTGATAGTGGAACGTCACAGGTTTTGTCTTGAAAATATTAAATATTAATGGCCAGTCCTTGTCCTTATGTCCAACCAAAGACACGCCGGAAGGGTGATCAATTGCCAGGAGATGGTCGTACATATTTTTAGAGGTACTCCTATATACGGTTGAATCGCCTGCATAGATGTTCACTGAATAACTATGTTCTTGGGCAGATTATTACTATAAAGCAGAAAAAGGACCACTCCGTGTAGAGAATTCTAATTGAAATCGGCATTGATGACTAACCACTAACAACGAGCTTCCTGGAGCTAAATGTTAGGAAAGAAAATATAATTTAGAAAAGCTATAGAATTTGTGAAGCGAACCTCAATGCCACGCTTTTTCCAAGGCATTTGATATATCTTAGGCTCACGTACACGGCATGAATTTGTTGTCTCTTACCTCATTGATTCTGTTAGTAATGACCGGACATCAGCAATGGACCTAGAAGGGTGAAATTCATACTGGTTATTGCTCTGGCGGTGTTCAAGAACCGTCTTGTTGATTATAGCTTCTAAGTGTTACCTGATGACACTTCTTCATGGGCCGTGTCTCGCCAGGACGTATTTGATCATGGATTTTCACTTACCTCTGTCTCTTGTCGCTCTGAATATTTTTCTTCTTGGTATCTCTCTCAACCCCACCTCCGCCATCCATTTACTGAAGATTATTAAATATGTCTTGCGCTGCTTTCTTAAATCTCTTTTCCTTCTATCCGTCCTGTGGGTAGAAGATTCGCCACGCCTTCTTTCCTCATTACGTGACCCAGGAACTCCAGGTCTCTCTTTCTGGTGTTAAGTATAAGTTTATTCTCGTTTTCATCCTCCCTCGTCTTTGCTCGGTCTATGGCATCCTCAGCATTCTTATGTAGAATCTCATTTCTGCTGCTTTAAGCCTTTCCTTCATTCTTGCAGATATCGTCCAACATTCGCAACGATACAAGAGAACAGATATCCTATAGAAGCCCAGCAGTCTTATCCGATGAATTTTTTTTCTCTCAGTACTCTTGTTAGCTTTTGAAATCCGTCCTTAATAGTGCCAATGCGTCTTCGGATCTCAGTGTCGCACTTTACATCCTCTCTCAGAACACTTTCCAGGTATTTAAATTTTTTAGTTGTTTTATTTTGCTTTCTCCGTTCTGTAGTTGGCATTATTTATTTATTTATTTATTTTTTGTTGATGAGCATTAATTCAGTTTTCTTGAGGTTTAGGTTCAGTCCTTTCTTCTCGCTTCTGTGGGTGATCCTGCATCTTCCTCTCTGTGTCTGCGATCGGCACTGTGTCATCCGCGTATCTTATATTGTTGAGACTGTGGCCGCTAATGACGAATCCTGGCAAGGCTTTTATTTTTCTCAGAATAGGTCCGGTGAGAAAACACATCTTTGTCTTACGCTTTTCTTATTTTTTGTACGCCTGCTGAATTCATTTCCTATTCGAAAGCAAGCGGTTTGCTGCCTATATGGGTTTTTGTTTATTTTAATGACTTTCCCGAAAATGTCAAAGTTGCCGAGTACGTCAAACAAACCTTTGGGATGTACTTTGTCAGATGCCTTTGCGTAGTCTATAAAGCACAGATAAAGGTCCTTCTGCATTAGTACTGGTCTCTCAGAGATCATTCTCAACATGAATATTACATTCGTCGTTCTGGTATCATTAACGAAGCCACGAAATCTTTTTGACCGATCGTAAATTGAAGGTTCGTGAGATAGCAGAGAAACTGAACATATTAGAAGGCAGTGTATTCACCATTTTGCATGAACATTTGTCAGTGAGAAAGCTGTCTTCACAGTAAGTGTCGCGTTTCCTCACAGTTGATCAAAAACAACAACGCGCCAACAATTCAAAGCGTTGTTTGCAAATGTTTTAATGCAACAGAAAAGAGTTTTTACGCAAATATGTGACAATGGAGGAAACATGCATTCACTACTTTATTCTGGAATCAAATCGGCAGTCAGCTGAGTGGACAGCAGCAAATGAATCCGTCCAAAGCGACTAAAGACACAAATCTCAGCAGACAAGGTTTTGGCCTTCGTATTTTGGGATATGCAATTGATATGTTCATTGATTACCTTGGGAAAAGAAAGACCCATCGATAGCGAATATTATATAGCTTTATTGGCGCGTTTGAAGGAAGAAATCACCAAAAAGCGGCCACAAATGAAGAAGAATAAAGTCAGTTTTCATCAAAACAATGCCCCGTGCCACAAGTCGATGGCAACGATGGCAAAACTACATGAATTAAACTTTGAATCGCTTCCGCATTCATTTTATTCTCTAGATCTGGCCCCCAGCGACAACTGGCTGTTTGCAGACCCGAATAGAATGCTCCAAGGAAAAAATTTGGAGCCAACGAAGAAGTGATATCCGAAACTGAGGCGTATTTTGATGCCAAAGACATGTCGGTCTACAAAAAGAGAACGAATTGTTAGAGAACTGTTGGAATCAGTGTATTACCCTAGAAAGAGACTATGTTGATGAATGAAGTCGAATTTTGCCTAAAAGTTGTTGTTTTATTAGTTAAGCTCGGGATTTATTGAGTGATGTGTTATTTCTTTGTACTAGCGATTGCCCTCTATTTTCTCATATAATCGTCTCATCGCTGAACTATTTACTTTTTCTAGTACTTTTATATATATATATATATATATATATATATATATATATTATTTATTTTCTGCACCATTGTAAGAACTGCAACCTTGAAACTTGTAAATATCCTTTCTTATGTCTTTGTCTATAAGTGTATCAAATTTGATTAAAATCGGACCACTCCTTCTATAACTCGATTTTTTCGATTATCGATTTTCGATATTTATCGGGGGTACCTCAACACAAAACCTAGCTAAGAACACTCGCAGACGCATATAGTACAACAGTGTAAATTTTCAAAAAGTCGGTAGAGCCGTTTCGGAGTCTATAGGTAACGGACTCACACACACACTGAGACACACACACACATTCACACATACACACACAGACAAAGTTCCATTTATAAATAAGTTTAGATATAGCTGGCAGGTGGTCGCTTCCGCCGTAAGTACACGGGTAGGTTTTGCAGTGAAGGACTGCGTTCCTGACTCTCTTGTTGGCAGTTATATAATCATTTTGGTTTTTAGTTTTTCCTCCTGGAATTCTCCATGTTTATAGTCGCCTTGATTCTTCTTAGAACCAGTTATTATCCGGCCATTCGCAGTTCATCATGGGACCCATTTCTCACCGCAGCCCTTTTGGTGTCCTCGTCAAATGTTTCCGACCGTTGTACTTTCCCACTCTTGACCAAATTTAGCATTCAGACATCCCATGATAATTCAGATTTCTGATTTTCTGATCTAACGCATTTTCTCGTGTCTTTATCCAGTATTATTCTTTTTCTTTATTTTCATCTCCTGCGTATATAATTCTGCGGTTGTCATGAGGACTCGTCTGGAGTATCCGTGCCCGACTTCCTTCTGAGAACAAAGGCTCAACTGAAAGATGTTCACATAACCCTGTCTCCGGTATCTATGTTAATATCAAAACTTGACCCCCATAAGGCGAGCAGAGGTGATGGAATCCCAGTCATTATCTTGAATAAATGTGCCCCTGAAATCCATTCTGTCCTCTCTAAACTCTATAATTACTAAAATTTTGCTTCTTGTTCTCCTGCCTGCTGTAGGACCTCTTCTGTGGTTTCTGTATTTAAGAAATCAGGAGAACCTACGGACCCATCTAATTATTGCCCTATCAGCCTTCTACCAATTTTTGGAAATGTTCGAGGCTATTATCAATGCTGAAATAATTCAACATCTTACTCACCATACACTATTCTCAGACAGACAGTATGGTTTCCACCTTGCCACCGACCATCACCGAGTATATTTACTAGGCCCTCGATGAGTCCGACGAAGCTTTTGATTGGGTTTATTACACAGGCTTTCTGCGCAATCTACAGGGTTATGGTATCACTGGAAGCTTGCTTGATCTTAACCGATCTTTTCTCTCTAACCGTATAATGAAGGTCGTTTTGAATGGGCATTGCTCCACATCCTACCACACGAACGCTGGTGTCCCCCAAGGCTCTATCCTAGGCCCAACGCTCTTTCTGATTTTTATAAATGATCTCCTTGATGTGATCAAATTCCAAGTAGGCATCTACGCAGATGACACCATCATTTACTCCCGCATAAGTAAGAAATCTGGCGAGGCGGAAAAACATAATTTCGCTGCTGATTCTAAGAAGAACCTTCACTCAGAGGTAGACTGGGGTTAAAAAATTGCTTGTAAATTTCAATGCTTCTAAAACAAAGCTGCTACCTGTCAACCATCACAGGTAGTCTCTCCGGCTCCACACAATCATGAACTAAGCGAGTCTCATTGAAAGAAATAGACTGCGTCTCCTAGGCCTTACCCTCTCTCTCCTTACCTCATGTAATTGAATCAATAGCTAAATCCATTTCTAGGAAGGTTGGGTCACTGTGTCGGGCTAGGAAGTTATTTTCCGCCTGAATCCATCTTGCATATATGCAAATCAAACATCCGAACGTGCTTAGAATACTGTTGTCATATCTGGTCAGGTGACCCTGCTGTTCATCTCAGGGTTCTCGACAGGCTCCGAAGAAGAATCTGTAATGTCTCCCTATCACTTGTGGCTCTTAGTATGTTTGCTCCTGTTACACCTCGCAATCCCCGTTCCGTCATCCACCTGATCAGGCCCTGCAAATATGTTATCCGCTTCTGTCCTCTGTCTCTTTTTTCTTCTATCTGGCCAGTCAGCATCAGCTCTCCTTTGAGGGGTACGTTTCTAAAAAAATGGCCTTGTAAATGGAATAGGTAAGTTAGTGAACGAGATAATGTAAATATTAAGTTAAGACACTACGGAGGCTAATAGGTTGATATGACGAAGGGGATGAATGGTCATTCGCATTCATCAAAACAAGGCATGCATTTGGATCCTTTCAGAGATTGGGAGAATAACAAAGTGACCTGAAAACTGCATTTCAACTAAAGTACAACTAAACTTCTATGTAGCTCTCTCGATCGACCTCTTTGCCTTTTTGGCACATATAGCACATTAACAGTTGCTTCGTAGCGTAGTATATATATATATATATATATATATATATATATATATATATATATGGTGAGAGGCAAGAAGAGGAAAAAGACATCAGTGCGGAAGATAAGAAAGGAGAGAGAGACAGAGAGAGCGAGAACGAAGATCAACATTTAGAAATAAGTAGGGAATAGAGTGGTGTGGAAAATCATGTAGAAAAAAGAGATATAGAAAAAGAGAGAGACATGAAAGAGAGACAAAAAGAGAGAGAAAGAATGCTAGAGTAAAAGAGAGAAAGCAAGAGTTAGGTTTTGACATTAGGTAATAAGCGACAGAATTGAGCCGAACGTGAGAAAGAGATAAAGTTGTGAAAAGCCAATCGAAACAATTCTCTCTTCTTGAACCCATTATCGATTTTTTCAGTGCATTCGATTCCTAGGAAGGATTGGCATGGAAATGCACAAGAAGGAAGGTTTTTGTTCAATTTATAAAGTTATTCTCTTTATTCGTTGCTATTACTTGTTGCCACATTTTACAATCAAATTTTCTTTTTATAACGAGTGGGCTTCGAAATGCGTTCGCCAAAAGGCACAGGATTGGTTTCTAAAACTCCTCATTTACAAATCATCTCGTCGTATCACGTATTGCTACAATGTGACCTACTTTTTGGCTTGTATATTTACGCATGCATTCTCAATGTTTGGTCGAGTAGCGTGGAAAATAATAAAGAGCTTATTTTCAAAGCAAGTGGGTAAGTTCTATGGAAAATACATTATCTCGGTAAGAATACCCTGCTTCATCAGAACAGTATTTAAAATTTACAACATATTAAAATATAGTCACTCAAGAAATGTAACCCACCCACCAAACAAAAAAAAAGGGGGGGGGAGACCCATGTCTACCTATTTGACTCTCGTGTGAATAAGCCCTATTATTTGGATGGTCCCTAAGTATTTGCGGAGAAATTTATACTGACCCCCCCCCCCCCCAAAAAAAAAATAACTCTTAGATAATGACAACTGTTGTGGGACATCCCCTTTTTCTATGATAATGAACTCGACTTGAATATACATATACACCTGCCATGGTGAGATACGTCTGTTGCCATAGAGTTATAGAGAGATCCGTTAGAGTTATCCACTGATTCGTAAATTACCGAGAGATACCGAAGTTACCCAGAGACTACCGCATCAGAAGGCAGAATAGCAGAGCTCCACTCAGCTAGAATAATATACACGGATATACTATTTCCAACGACTTCACTTCAAGACATGTATATATTTATTTCTTACTAATAGTTTTCCTGGATTTACTAACATGTTTTTGTTGTTCATTATTTTGTGCGGTTCCTCACCCGGAATCCACAACAATAGCTTTTAGTGAAAAAGTTCTGATGGCAAGAATAAGCATATTATTTGGGAATTTTATTCGATAAAATCTCTTTCAGCTTCGCAAATGGTTTCTATGTGAGGTTCTAATCACCTACATGCTAGGATCAAGTGGTGTTTGTTCATATTGGATATTAATCTGACTCTGGAAGAAAATTAGGAATTCCTTAGTATTATAAGAAGTCTCAGAAACTTCTTTCTCAAATACGCTCTATTCATAGTAGTTCAATAGATTGAGATCTGGCGGGCTAAGGAGGCGAAATGTTATTATGTGATCTTCTAAGCAGAACCAAAGGGCTTCATTCTCTACTTGAATTTTCAGTTTGTATAGGAGCCTCTTAGATATGATTAAGCGATTTTTCCTTACATCTTCAGACACTAAATGACCTTTTATCATCATATAATAATTTTATGTGATATCTTCCTGGACAAAATTTTGGTTGTTCCTTCTGACTCATGGTGTTCTTTTGCAATTGAGATCATTGATATTCTGGTATTGTCATCAATGATCTGCTGTACTTGTCGTATAAACTAAAGTGTTCTAATCGTATCAGTGCATCAGGAATGTTTCTTGTGATTCGAGAGTCGCGATATGTTTCCGTATTTGGCTTCTAACCCCTTGCGAACGTTGTAAACAAAAAATCTAGCAACTTTTAAAAAACTGCTATTGCTAGGTTCAGACATTAGAGCCAAGATAACAGCGTGCTTCATCATTTCTTGTGTAAGCATAGGGTTTGCAATTGATAATTTTGAAATATAGAAAGTATAAAGTCACATGACATGAAGGTATATTAAAAATAACATATATCCTCAAATACATTACATACCTCATATATATATATATATATATATGTATATTGTCATCCGCAGACAGATCTGCCTTGCTGCATCACAGCCCACCAGTACGGTTAGACTACGATTGCTTTTTAACCTAGGATTGAAACCCGACTGAATTGGCGTCAGTCGGCGATTCTACCTCTGGGCTATGGGCGTTCGGTGGAAGAACGCAGACTTTTTAGCGCATATCATTATACGCGCTCAATAGCCCGAGTGTCCTAACTAATTTTTACTGAATGAGCAATGCGTACAGGCCAGAGTAGCTACTGTTTTTCAAAGTCTACCATTCTTCCAGAGTACTCAATCGGGGTATGAGAGCGTAAATATAGTTATCCGCAGGCAGACAGTTTCGCTGTATCACAGCCCACCAGTACGGTTAGACTTCTTCTTTTTAACCCAGGATTGAAAACCGATATATATATATATATATATATATATATATAATGGGCCAAAGGAAGATGGGCAGAAAATGATATTTATTTTGAGATTTATATATGACTTCAGTTATTTTCTCACCGACTAGATGTGGCTTCCCTCTGTCTCTTCTACAAATATTTTCACATCCTATGCTTCGACGAGCTTAGCTCTTTGGTGCCCCCTCTACACAAACTTACTCGAGCTTCTAAACTGTAAACTAGGTGTTACCCTCTAACAGCCAAAACAGTCAAATGCAGCCGCTACTTCTAATTTAACATCATCTTTTCTCGCCTTTTCCGCCTGTAGAACTCCGTTTCGTATACTTACCCCCTGTCCTGGTATATAAGGTCATTTCAAAACTTGACTCCCATAAGGCGAGTTAAGGCGAAGGAATCCCGGTCATTGTCTTGAGGAAATATTCCCCCTGAACTCTCCTCTGCCCTCTCTAAACTCTACAATTACTGCCTCTCTGCTTCCTGTTTTCCTGCCTGATGGAAGTCCTCTTCTGTGGTTCCTGTATTTTAAAACTCAGGAGAACCATCAGACCCATCCAAATATCGCCCTATCAGCCTCCTACCAAATTTCGGAAAATTGTTTGAGGTAATTATCAATGCTGAAATAATTTAGCATCTTACTGCCCATTAACTATTCTTGGACAGATAGTTTGGCATCCGCTTAGCCCGGTCTACTGCTAATATACTAACGACTATCACTAAGTACATATACCTGGCGCTCGATAAATCCGGCGAAGCTCGAGCTGTTGCCATGGATATTTCCAAAGCATTTAATAGGGAATGGCACTCCGGCATTCTGGACAAGCTACGGGGTTATGGCATCACTATACAATTGCTTGATTTGATCCAAACTTTCCCATCAAATCGCACAATGAAGGTAGTCTTGAACGGGCATGCCTCCTCATCCTACCACGCGCACACTGGCGTCGCCCAGGGCTATATCCTAAGCACGACGCTCTTTCTGATCTTCACAAATGATCTCCCTAACGTGATCAAATCCCAAGTAGGCATCTACGCAGACGACACAACCATTTCCTCGCGCATTATTAAGAAATCTGGCGAAACGGACAAACATAACCACTCTGCTGATCTTGAGAAGGACCTCCATTCTGTGGTAAACTGGGGTAAAAAATTGCTTGTAAATATCATCGACAATTTCATCGAAAATGAGGACAAAACTGGAAGCAGCGAAAATGTGGTTCTGCAGAAGGATCCTGCGGATTTCGTGGACTGAGCATGCAAGCAACGATGAGGTGTTGGAAAGAATGGCAACGAAAAGGAAATTAATACTGAACATCAGGAAGAGACAACTGAAGCGCCTGGGACATGCAATGAGGAAGGAGAGCCTGGAGAACCTGATAATGACTGGCCAGATAGAAGGCAAAAGAGACAGAAGAAGGCAGTGGATAACATATTTGTAGGACCTCATCAGGTGGATGACGGAACGGAGGTTGCCAGTAATAACAGGAGCAAGCATACTGGGAGCCAAAAGGGATAGGGAGACGTGGAAAATCATGATCGTCTACGTCCTGAAAGGACAGGGTACATAGAAGAAGAAGAAGAAGAACCTTTTGATCTTCCTCTTATGTAGCCTTCCTGCGCACCACTGGCATAGCTGCCTTGCTTGGGCTGAAACGATTAAGGAAGAAAAATATACTTTATAACTACATCGATCACTGTTTTATTAACACGAAAAAATATTTATATATGTGCGTTTAGTTGCGTGTATCTATCAATCTATTTATCTATATCCCTCTCTCTATCTCATTCTGTTCATTATCTATCTACCTACCTATCTATCTATTATAGTGATTCAGTCAGTTAAGTGCCAATACGTGAAACACGCTTGGGCGATCATGTCTCGAAAGAGACATGACTGACTGGGCAGAAAATTATCCCGCAGTAGGTTGCCATTGCTTTCTGCGGTAGACTGGCTGCCAGCCAAGGCTATAGAACACAATCTGTTCTATCATTTAACCCATAACTGGAAGGAAGAGACGGATTAATACCTTTCCTAAAGGTATTTGCGCGTAAGTGAATGCAATGAATTCAACTGGAATTCGAACTCGGCTCCCCGATTTCTCGTTCCGAGCCAATATCCACTGCACCACAACGCACATCCGCATTTATAGTGATTACAAAGAAAATAAAATTTATACGTTTTATACTTTTTTAGTTGATATGCGTAGAACGAAATAATGTTTTTTAAAGAATTCACTAACTTTTCAACAGCTTTTGCGGTCTTCGTCAGTGTTCGATACTGAATAGTGTTATTTGAACTCCGCTCAGTAGATGACGCCATCTGATATTGATTGTATTGTCTCTTCCTTACAAATATATAAACAATTATACGAGGTCAAAAGAATTCTCTTTTCACTTTTTGCCAATCTGATTTTTGATATTGTGTGGCAAAGAAAGGAACATTCACAGTCTGGTATGTTGATAATTGTTGTTGTTCTTCTTCTTATTATTATTATTATTATTATTTGACAAGTTGCCTTTGTGCTGAAAGAATTCTCATCACGTTAGCAAAACATGCTCCCAATCCACTTCGATATGTACCGACAGGTAGATAATGAAGCCGACATTCGAGAGGAAAGTCTATGCAGTTATTGTGGAAAATGTTGAATGTCCATATCTATAGATATGCATATCATTCCAACAGAAATTGTCTGGTTTACACGGTGATAAAGAAATGAAAACACTATATCGTTTGATGTGTTAGGATACAGAAAAACTGAATTAAACATTATATTTCACCTTGACTCGGAATAAATGTGCGTGAAGTTTAGCATATTGAGAAAACGATCGAAACTTTCACAGATAAAATATATTCTGGAAATGAGGTTCGTCATGGCGACTGATTCAGATATAAGTCGAAAAACATATAATTCCTTTTATGCTTACCACCTTATTTAAATTTTTGTTCCCAAATTTTAAAATGAAAAATATAAAACTGTTTAATTGTCGTATTGAAATATTGAAATACAGTACTGTGCAAAAGTATTAGGACAAGAACTATTTTATCTTTTATGAGGCATCAAAATAAATTTTAAAATCACCCCTGTCCTAACACTTTTGCACAGTACTGGTAGTGTGCAAAAGTATTAGAACAGGGGTGATTTTCCTAAAAACCTCACAGAATTTAAAGTAGAGGGTAAAATGTCAAGTAAATTGCTAATAAATATTGATTATTTAAAACTAGGTGTAAAAGGAATGTATTAAAAGAAGTTATATTTAATTTTTCTGATTTTCTATTAAACAGGTTATTGTAAAACTACTCATTATTCTATTATCCTTGGATATGACTGACTTTTTTCTTATTTTTTTTTTCTTCTTATTTTTTCTTATTTCCCCCTTTTGAATTGATAAATCTAATGTTACATCGCAAGACACACTTTGGGAAATAAATGCAAACTGCTTGGCAGGAGATACCATTAGATACATTGAAGAAATTGTGATGTCAATGCCTGACAAAATTATTTTGTAACAAGTATTTTTTCTTGTTAAAGCATTTGTTGAGTAAATCAAATAAAATTACTGTAATTAACGTGTTTTTATTTCTGTCAATATGCCTCATAAATGATAAATAGTTCTTGTCCTAATACAGAGTTCGGAGTAGAATTTTTTAAAAAATTGGCGTATCAATTGTGATAATAAAATTGGAGTTATATAGCGTAAAATATCTATTTCAAGTGCATCTTCTTAACACGTTGTCAGAAGGCTTATGTAGTGATGTTGAGGCATCTTCTTCTTTATCATCTATGTGACAATTCTCTTCAGTAATCTCCTCGATTTATCGTTCCGAGCCGTGGATATCGGCTCGGAATGAGAAATCGGAGAACCGAGTTCAAATTCCAGTTGAATTCATTGCATTCACTTACGCGTAAATACCGTTTGGAAAGGTACTAATCGGTCTCTTCCCTCCAACTGAGAGTTAAATACCTGGACAAATTGGGTTCTATAGCTTTGGCTAGCAACTAGTCTACCGCAGAAAGTAATGGCAACCGAATGCGGGATAATCTTCTGCCCAGTCAGTCATGTCTCTTTTGGGACATGATTGCTCAAGCGTGTATCACGTATGGCACGTAACTGACTGACTGAATATAATAGTTGAAAACATAATTAAAACGTCTACTGGCATAAAGTGGGGGATCAGTTTTCTATTGTAATGAAGTAATAAACTGATCCCCACTAATTATACTTAATATAAATACGTAATATAATCTCTTCTCTCTCCAGCAATGAGTTAAATGGCAGGACAGATTGTGTTCTATAGTAAGAAAGTAATGGCAACCGAATGCGGGATAATCTTCTCCCCAGTCAGTCATGTCTCTTTCGGGACACGATTACCCAAGCGTGTATGGCACCTAATATATATATATATATATATATATATATATATATACTAGCAGTATAGCCCGGCGTTTCTAGGGTGTAATGAAAGCTTTAAAACTAATCTATGTTCCTGGAGCTCAGACTCTTCGGACGTTGGCACCAATGACTAAAAAGCAATAATTGTTTCCAGTTAAAGCGAAACCGTAGACTGAAAGAAAAATGAATGGATGTAAGTCAAATTTTGATTTCCTGGTAATGATATCAAAGAGGTTTTTTCGTCGTAAACTGAATTTTGAAGGCTAAATAAGTCCTCTGAGTAAATTGTATCATGGTTGAGACTAAGAACTACAATTATACCTACTTAGAGCCAAACCCGAAGCAAAAGCTAAAATAAAAAGGCTGAAAAAATACAGACATACAGGCAGATAAACAGACACACACAAACATCTTGCCTTATATATATATATATATATATATATATATATATTATCGATTTTCTGCACTATTGTAAAAACTGCAACCTTGAAACTTCTGAATATCTTTTTTTATGTCTTTGTCGATGAGTGTATCAAATTTGATTAAAATCGTGCCACTCCTTCTATAACCTGATTTTTTCGATTATCGATTTCCGAGATTTATCTGGGGTACCTCGACACAAGACCTAGCTAAGAACACTCGCAGACGCTTATAGTACAACTGTGTATATTTTCAAGAAAATCGGTTCAGCCGTTTCGGTGTCTATAGGTAACGGACACAGACAGACACAGACAAAGTTCCATTTATAAATAAGTTTATATATATATATATATATATATATATATATATATATATATATGTGTGTGTGTGTGTGTGTGTGCGTGTGTGTCTCTGTGTGTGTGTGTGTGTGATTATTTATGCATTCACGTCCCGATTGAGCACTTCCAAAGAATAGTATACTTAAAAAAACAGTAGCTACTCATACATCTACGCATCGTTTATTCAGTAATGAATTGGAAAACTCTCGTCTACTGGCGTATGTTTACATTATATATAACACGTTGAAATTCGCCCTACTCTACCGAGCGCACATAGCTCGATTCGACCGGGTTTCAATCCTGGCTAGAAGGAGTCGGATGTCTAACCGCACATCGAAACAGATATGTCTGCGGATGACTATATATATATATATATATATATATATATATATAATATTAATATTAACTATAGCAACAACAATACCAATAGTAAAACTAGTATTAATCAAGTTATAATTTAAATCGTCTTGTACAACCCACCGAGAAATAACTCGGAGGGAAAATAAGGGGAACAAAAAAAAAGAAACAAACGAAGTACATGAACAAAAGTCAAACACTCGTAAGAAAGTAAAAAAAAACCCAAGACAGAAACCCTAACACTAAAGCGCTCAATACAAAAGTAGAGCAACCAACCATATATATATATATATATATATATATATATATATATATTCTAAACATATTGTTAAATATAAGAGACAATGAATGTCTATTATGTTTAATCATAAGCCCTTGTAAACAACGTATTTTGGCTTTATTTTCACATATATATATATATATATATATATATATCTGCAGGCCTGAATATTATCCGTCCCCAAACAACACAAATGAATTCCAAACTTCTTCTTTTATGTACCATGTCTCTTCAAGACATAGGCGTTCATGGACCGCCACTTACCACTATCTCTTCTTGCCTTGAACACTTTTTCTCTTAGTGTCTCCTACACACTGTTTTGCCATTGTTATATCGCCGATGTGGATACGATAAACAGAGAAAGTGTGCAGCACAATATCCTGTAATAAACAGATAGACACAGAACAGTAGTACAATAGTTACAATGTCAGACAAGATAGACCTTACAACACAGAACGCAATAGTCGCTGAAGTAATCAGTCCAAATATTACTCGACTGACACTCGAATATTACGACTCGAATGCTGATATTCTTTACTCAAATACACCATCTCACGTCATGGGCCATTTCAGCATTAAGAGTGCTTTAGGGGTGTTAGTCGCTCTACATCCACTTGCTCAAGTCTATCAAGTATGTCCCTGTCTTTATGTTCCTGTGTCTGTCCCGTGAATAATAGATAAAGCCATCCTTCCTCATTATTTGCCCTAGAAACTTCCGCTGTCTCTTCTGGATGTTAAGTATAATTTTGCTTTTTGTTTGAATCTTCCCAAAACTTTGTCGTTCGGTCCATGGTATATTCAACATCCTTCTCTGGAACCACACTTCTGTTGGTTCGTGTCTCTCCTTCATCTTTGAGGAGATTGTCCAGCATTCGTTACACGTACAGTACTGTGCAAAAGTACTAGTACAAGAATACTTTTGAACACTACCGGTAGTGCACACAAGTATTACGACAGGGGTGATTTTCCTAAAAAACCCCACTGAAATTCAAATACAGGGTGAACAGCCAGGTAAATTGCTAATAAATATCGATTATTTAAAACTAGGTCTAAAAGAAATATATTAAAGTTATATTTAATTTTTCCTATTTTCTGTTAAACAAGTTATTTTGAAACTACTCATTATTCTATTATCCTTGGATATGACTGACATTTTTCTTATTCCCCCCTCTCGAAATTGATAAATCTGATGTTACTTTGCAAGGCACATTTTGGGAACAAATAGAAGCTGCTTGGCAAGGAGATGCCATTAGATACATTGAAGAAGCTTGTGATGTCAGTGCCTGACAGAATGAATGGCTGTGATTAAAGGCTATTATACTAAATGTTAAATTTATTTTGTAACAAGTACTTTTTCTTGTTAAAGCATTTGTTGAGTAAATCAAATCAAATTAATTAAATTGTTTATTTTCTGTCAATATGCCTCAAAAGATAAAATAGTTCTTGCACTAATACTATTGCTCAGTACTGTATGTGTAATGGGTCGTAGTGCTAACTGTGGTTGTTTCTGTAGTTTGTAGTAACAAACACGTTTCAAAAACGGTGTAGGAATAATAACCGCGTCAATTTATTTTTTCTAATTCATTTTATCCTCATTTCCTGTTCAAGTTATAGATATGACCATTTCACTAATCCAGCCACATTATATGTGCATTTAATATTGATTAAGTTACAGCACGTTCAGGTAAAACTTACTAGACGCATGTATCTCAGTGCTGCGTTGTTTAGCTTCTCTGGGACGCAGGAGTAGAAGGCACGCGAGACTGCTCATGTTAACCCTAATATACAGTACATAACTAGATATATACTGTAAAATTAGTAAATAGCAACGTATTTCTTTCATTTTCTTTAACACAAATCGTTATCCAATCTTCTGTAGTTTCTTTGTAGGTATCTTTAAAGGTAGATTGTTGTAGTTTTGTAAAACATTTCTCGTTGAAACTTAATCCTCTCCTCGTTTGGGTCTGGACACATACAAACGATCACTATCGGCCTTAAGATGATGCAAGCGCTGGCAAGTAAGATGGTCTTTTGACATTCATCGCTTACTTTCAACTCTTGTTCCGTTAAGGGTGTTGATACTGTATTGCAACACTGAGATAGACAAAATTATTTGGGCAAATATTCATTTTTGGGAGATCAATTTATTATTAATATTATTTCCTTTGATTGGTATTGTAGGAACAGTTAAATTCCGGAACCCAACCAGAGACTTGAGGTCAGAAATATCTTCATAAGATTTTTCTACTGATAATTTTTGTAAGAAAAACGAAGATTGCAGTCATTTTATACTTACACTTCGGATTATCTGAACTGTACTCGTGAGTACAATATTTTGCATTTCTTCAGACTATGGGCTACCAAGAATCCTTTCAATAAGTCAATCTTAGGACTACATCAGTAATCATTGATGTCGTCCTGTACCACAATTTTTAGATTTCCTGTTTCAAGACTCTTTTATTTTGATATTTTTAAAAGATATTCAAAGATATATTGCAGTCTACAGGGACAGCAATATCAATAAGAAAGCCGATTCTTTTCTTGTGGTCTTTCGTCACAATATCTGGGTAGTTAGCCAAGATTGTTCTGTTTGCTTGTAGGCCCATACAATGGTTATGCCACTGGGTTTGGGTAATGTTTCTTGCAGATACCTTCACGTGAATGCGGTAGGTATTAGTACAGTGGACCACGCAACTGACCAGCTTATGTAAACAGATGGCCTAACGTGATGTGGAGTGAAAGTAAAAAGTCAAACCTTGTTAATAACTTGGAAAGTTGTGGATAGCCATGATAGCCTTGGATAAAAATTTCTCTTGAAACAATTCAAATTTTGTATGAGTCTATCTCTCGCAGAATTAACCCTCTAGGGCCATTCGTATCATATTCGATACAGTATTTCCCTATAAGGAAACATTTGGTATTCATTGACTGAGCAGTCAGTACTGCTTTCATTTGAAATTTATAAAATATTTCTCTTAAAAAATTTTTCAGGAAAATATTTCTTTCAAGGCTTGTTTTCATACTGTATCAAATGTGATACGAATGGCCCTAGAGAGTTAAAGCTGAATATTTTTTTAATTAAATCATTTTAAATTAAATTATTTTAAGCAGGGCCAGACCGCCACTGTTTATCAGGTGATCTTCTTCTTCTTCTTCTTCTTCTTCTTCTTCTTCTTCTTCTTCTTCTTCTTCTTCAATGTGCCCTGTCCCTTCAGGACGTAGGCGATCATGGTTCTCCACGTCTCCCTATCCCTTGTGGCTTTTAGTATGTTTGCTCCTTTTACAACTCGCAACCCCCGTTCCGACATTCACCTGATCAGGCCCTGCAAATATGTTATCCGCTGCCTTCCTCTGTCTCTTTTTCCTTTTATCTGGCCTGTCAGTATCAGGTTCTCCACGCTCTTCTTCCCCATTGCATGTCCCAGGAACTTCAGTTGTCTTTTCCTGATGCTCAATATTAATTTCCTTTTCGTTGCCATTCTTTCCAGCATCTCATTGTTGTCTGCATGCTCAGTCCACTATATACGCAGTATCCTTCTGTATAACCACATTTCCGCTGCTTCAAGTTTTTTTCCTACAGCGAGAAAAAAGCAAGATATATGGGATGTCGAAGAAAAAATAAGAGATGAATGTAAATCAAGTAGATATACAATGGCAGCTGACGTTGCATTTAAACTTTTGGATACTGTAGCTATCAGGAGAGCGAGGATTGGGAAGGGAGTTCCACAAACGAGAAGTGCGGGAAAATAAATTGTTGATTTCTTTAAACTGTTAGTTTCTTTATAGTTTTGTTAATTACTGCCAAAGGCGGTCTTACTTGTTTTTTTGTTTTTGTTTTTTTAAAATCATTTCACCTCGAGCAAGGCGGAAACGCCACTGATGTGCAGGGAGTTACATAAATGTAAAAAGATTAATTAGAAAAGAGTGAGGAGTACAAACTAGTTAGAAAGGAACAATAGAAAGCAGGTGTTATGACAGATACATAGGTGGAGAGAAAGGGAAGGTTATACAGGGGTGGGGAGAGAGCTAGAGTTCAGTGGTTAGTAGATGAGTATTGACTTTGCATTTAAATTTCTGGAGGTTGTAGCCGTCAGGAAAGCAAGAATACGGGAGCGAGTTCCACAGGCGGGAAGTGCGAGAGAAGAAGCTGCAGGAGTAGAATTGTCGTCTGCATTTGGCTAACCTGACTGTGAATGGGTGGGACCCAGTTGCCAGTCTGGTTGCACGAGTAAACACCTGTCGAGGAGGCATCAGTGACTTAAGCTCGTCCGAGCAGAAGCCATGAAAGTATTTATAGAACAGAAAAAGGGAGGCCACATTTCGACGATGGGGAAGTGGCTGCAGTCGAGTCGCCAGATCAGTACCTACCACATTACAGACTCTCCTTTGGAGCTTGTCAAGAACACTGAGGAGAACGGCAGTGGGCACCTGACCATAAATGGCAGCAGTACTCCATGCACGGACGGATGGTTGACTTGTATATATGCAGGATGGATTTACTATTGAAATAAATTTGCTTGAAATTTCAAGGGGTTTACATTATTTTTATCCACTCTCTAATCATATGGGAGAATAAAAGTGGATAATTATCCACTCTCTAATCATATGGGAGAATAAAAGTGGATAATTTGGGATGATTTCTAATCGAGAGAAGTTACCGTTTATGACACTGGTAACCTTTTTTTTTTTTAACATGGCATATTACTTATATTTTTTATTACTGGTTATGAGGATGGTTTTAAATAAAACCGGACCGTGTTTCCTTCTCA
This sequence comes from Ascarosepion bandense, assembly GCA_037127315.1. NCBI lineage: Eukaryota > Metazoa > Mollusca > Cephalopoda > Sepiida > Sepiidae > Ascarosepion > Ascarosepion bandense. The sequence continues at coordinate 5,659,393 of JBBBDQ010000516.1, forward strand.
AAATATGTTCATTTTTTTTTATTTTGTCATTTTTTGCTTTGACTTTTCAAATGATAAAGAGAAAAAGAAAATAAATAAAACAGACGAACGGGTGCCATTTTTATACAAGCCTCCTTCTGGATGTTGTCAGCTCAATTACATATTATGCAAATTGGTGTAGTCATGAATAAATTTCAGTGTGTTACAAGGCTTATATTATAAATGTAAAATAAATATAAGATATGATACATTTTATATACTACATCATCTTACTCTCCTTCTCTCTCTCTTTCTCTCTCTCTCTTTCTCTTTCTCTAATGTATGAAATATGTACGCATAAAATACCTAATATCTGACCGTTTAAAAACGTGTGCAAAATTAAGATAGGCATTTATTAAAATAATGAAAAATAATCTCAAAGATTTTATCAAAATGTAGAAATACATGGTAAGAGTTTTGGGAAAAATGTAAGGAATGCGGGGAGAATTATCGAAGACTGTTAAGATAAAAGAAAATATGTAAATAATATTGAAAAAGAAGGTGTTAGGAAATAAATAAGAATCGAGGAGATAAACACGCTTAATATGATATAATGATCTAGAAATTGAATAAATTAGAGAAATAGAGTGAAAAGAAAAAAAAGGAGAGAATGATGGTGAAGCTTAAACAGTGAGGGGGAGAGCAAGTTCCGAGCGATTGAAAGGGACGATGTAATAAGCAACGAAGAAAGAGCAGGAAGATGAGGAAGAGAAAAAGAAGGCGAAACTGAGAAAAAGCGAAGATGATCAAAAAGAAGACAATGAGATATTGTGGTCAAAAGGAGGAAAAAAGATTGATGTGTGGAATGAGAAAAAGGAATAAAGAAAGAAAAAAAAAAGAAACTTGAACAAATAAAGAAAGGAAAAGATAGAGAAAATAAAGCAGAAGACACTAAAGGTGAAGAAGTAAATGAAAAAGAAATCAAAGGATGAAGAAGAAATGTAGGAAAAGTACGGAAAAATAAATAAAGAAAGAAAGAAAGAAAGAAAGAAAAAAGAAAGAAAAATAAATAAATAAGAACAATAAAAATTATATAGAAAATTATACTGGATTCAAGAATTACTGTTAGGCTTCATATAAAATTGAAAGAAAGAAAGAAAGAAAGAAAGAAAGAAAGAAAGAAAGAAAGAAAGGAAAGAAAGAAGAAAGTAAGAAAGAAAGAAAAAGAAATAAATAAATAAGAAGAATAAAAATGATATAGAAAATGATACTGGACTCAAGAAATTACTGCTAGGCTTCATATAAAATTGAAAGAAAGAAAGAAAGAAAGAAAGAAAGAAAGAAAGAAAGAAAATAAACAGGGAAGAAAAGACAACAATTACTCATGGTGTGAAGCAATAAACTGAAAATTAAAGAAAGAAAGAAAGAAAAAAGAAAAAGAAAGAAAAAAAAGAATTGAACAAAGAAAATAAAATAACTTTGGTAGGGAAGAAGAAATATGGAAGGAGACAAGAAAGTTTGTTTTCAATTTGGAATTTTAATTGAATATTTAAAAAATACTTTCCTGACTCCATCTATATTAAACAAACGAAAGAAAGAAAGAAAGAAAGAAAGAAAGAAAGAAAGAAAGAAAGAAAAAAAGAAAGAAAGAAAGAATGAGGATAAGGACAAGATATGAAAATACTGTTGGGCTCAATAAATTACTAATGAGCTTCATATGAAACTGAAATTGAAATAAAGAAAGAAAGAAACAAAGAACGGAAGAAAGAAAAAAAATAAATGAATAAGAAGGACAAGAATAACATAGAGAATACTATTTCTTTCAATAAATTACTATTGGGCTTCATATAAAATTAAATGAAAGAAATAATGAAAGAAAGAAAGAACAGAAAGAATTCGAAGGAAAGAAACGGACAGGTAAAGAGAAAGCAAAACTAAGAAAAATAACAAAATAGTTTCTGATGGTGTCAGGTGGTTTTTGTAATCCGAATGAAAAATCGCCAAGAAAAACAAAAAATAAAAAATAAAAAAAATAAAACGAAAAATAAATGAAAAAAAAAAAGAACTTTGATTGGCTGGGAAAGATAAATAATTTTGATTGGCTGGGAAAGATAAATAATTTTCTGCAAAACTCTTCGGTTTTCGTTTTCTTTAATTTTACTCTATTTTTTGACGCAAAAGAAATGAACCACATGCGTCCAAATTGTGAATTGACAGCTGGGCAAGTAAAATAAAAAAAAAACAAATTTACGCACGAACGTTTGCACACGCACACGCACATACATGTGTACATACGTATATATTGTAATCAGTTTTGATAGTATACTTCAGTCCTCGAATAGTTCGAAAAAAAATGATGAATGATATTTCAATATAACTAAAAGTTAAACAAAATGCATAAGTCAGGAAGTATTTACATAAATACATTTTTCTTATGATTCATTTTGCCCTTAAAAAACTTTCTTAACATGTGTCAGGACGTAAATAGCTATCGTTCAACTTATAGGTTTAAAAATATATTTATATTAATCATACGTTCAAAATGATTTGCACATTTACATAATTACGCAAGAAGCAATATATATTGCAGTTATTTTGCAGTTCGTTTTGTTGAAGTCCGTGTAGTCTATGGATGACTTTGTCGGAACTTTTGACGTGTCAAGGGAAGGTGGAGAGTACAGGTTTGAGGATTTGTGACACATATGTGTGTGGGTCTTTCTATGCTAGAAACGATGGGTCTAATCTGTTGTCGTGCTGGTTTTGTGTGTTTTGATGAGGTGGTAGAATTTACAGTTTTCTGTTCTGGTAGTAAAATTTAGTTTGCATTTGTTAGGGATTTTTTGTAGTTTGCATATATCAGTCCATGCAGTGTTGATGTGGTGTTCTATTTAGCAATTCAGAGATTTAGCAATTCCAGTTTCTCGTGTGAGAGGGACTTAGACAAGTCTGTAACCAGCGGTTGTTTTGTGGGGTAGTGTATCGTGGAGTTTGTGCCTGTGTAGTGGGGATCGTTTTTATGTTGTTTATTACATCCACAGAAAATAAAACCCAAACACAACACCGCATCAACACAGCATGGACTATATATTCTAAATGAAAATAGAATGGTTTTACTGTTATTATTACTTTGCAAAATTTTACAAGGCAGCCAGGAAGCCTTTGCTTCGGCCAGCTAATACAAAGAAGAGACTAGCACGGGGAAGAGATCACAAAACTTGACACTAGAACAGTTCATTTGATGTACATATTATTGTGCAGTATTAGAAAAGACACGTTTTATTTTCATTTAGAATTATCCACTTTGCAATAAATACTAAAAATAGTATGAAATACATAATTTCTTTTAAAATAAAACTGTGGTGGCCTAATAATTATGGCCAGGAGTGTGTATATATATATATATATATATATATATATATATATATATATATATAAAATCTACAGGGTGCGATGGGTAAATTGTCGCTATTTGCCTTGAAAATCTTGCGAAGTAATAATAATAATAATAATAAAAGAACAATTCTATTTTCATTTAGAATTATCCACTTGGCAATAAATACTAAAAATAGTATGAAATACATCATTTCTTTTAAAAACTGGGGTGGCCTAATAATTATGGGCAGTAGTGTCTATATATCCCTAAAAGAAGAACGGAAATAAAAAACATGGAAATGATTTAAAAATCTCATTTTTAATTATTTAATAATAAAAGGTCTAAAAGATAGTATAAACCAATCTAATTAGGGCGGTGATTAATAGGTTAATATAATTAAGGGGAAATTATGGCGCCTACTAATATCAAACGCTAAGGCTAGAAAAGGAAAGTGTCAGAGAAGGTTAACATATGTGATTGTTGTAATAAATTCTTCAATAAATAAGAAGAAGGAAAGAATATAACTGTTGAAATACAATCCTAATTTAAATTTTAGAAATTTAAATTAGGATTGTATTTAATGGGGTTAATACTTAAATTGAAAATGTAAAATTTAAAAAAATATTTTTTTATGAATTCCGTTTCTAAGATAAAGAGCAGATTTTGCTTAGGATATTTTATTATTTTAATTTTTTCAACTAAACATCGATTGCATCTATCGTAAAAGTTATAGAAGTGGCGGGCAGAATCTATTAGTCTCTAACTCATAATGGGGTTGAGTCTCTCTTCTTTTCCTTCTCAAAATCTTCAGAAAAAGAACGTCTGAAATTTTAGATTAGGGTTGGAAAAAGAGTGCTTACGAGAATAATATCGCTGTTTAAATTCTTCTGCTGAAATCTTAATGAAAACCTGATAGTTCTTTTTGTTATTCAATGAGGACATACGAGCTTGGTAGATGATAGACCTACAATTGCAAGATGGTAAAATGCTAGTTGTAGTATCAGACCTATCTAAATTTTTTTTTAAAAAAATTATGAGAATTTATAATACTATCCATATTTTGTGTGGAGGAATAACTAATTTTAAGAGTATTTCTATTAAAGATTTTGTGTAGTGGATTTTTGATATGGAAATGCTTGCTTACTAATTTTAGAAAGTATTTCCCTTTGTTGATATTAGTCTACAAAAAGTGATATGAAACTATATTATTTCCTTTTTGTACGTCTATTTCTCGCACTAGATTAACAACTGTTTTTTGTATACTAATCTATTCTTGGATGTTCGTTGTGGTGCAGTGGATATCAGCTCGGAACGAGAAACCGGGGAGACGAGTTCGAATTCCAGTATAATTCATTGCATTTACTTACGCGCAAATACCTTTGGGAAAGGTATTAATCAAACTGATTCCTCCAGTTATGGGTTAAATAATAGGACAGATTGGGTTCTATAGTCTTGGTTGACAACCAAGTCTACAGCAGAAAGCAATGGCAACCTACTGCGGAATAATCTTCTGCCCAGTAAGTCATGTCTCTTTCGGGACATGATCACCCAAGCGTGGTTCACGTATGGCACTTAACTGACTGAATCTGTTCTTGAAACCGCCTTCCAGGAGAGCTTTGTTATATAATTTTTTATTTGCATTGAATATTTTGAGGTTGGAAGATAAACGGTTTATTCTAGTGTTAACAATGTTGGATATTGCTTTTAAAATAGTATTATTATTGATATTTATATAACTATGGATGTCATTTCCTTTGAGACAAGATTGGTAGAAACAGTCATTAAGTTTATGGGTGATGTTAAGTTTATTATTTTTAGGTTAAAGGAAACTTCAGGTTTAAAGCCTAGAAATCTAAGGGCCCTAATAATTTTCTTATAAATTCTGTTATTTAAGAGCCCATTACTAACAGAAATGAACATGAGGCCTTCATCACGGTATAATCCAATTTGATTAGTGTCTACAGTTCTACTTAAGGTATGTATAAATACCTATTAGATCAGCAACCTGAGTTGAGTCATATGCACACATAGGGACATCGTAGGGACGTTCGGTTCACGTACCAATAATTGTTATGTCGTGAGTAAGAATAAATAACTCAACAACAGGAATAGGTTAATTGTTGTATACCGTGAAAATAGTATTTAAAAAGGTCATTAGTATCCAATACAAGAATAAAGGTTAATCGTCTCAACCGCCGTAAGACGTAGTATGAGCAATGGTTACTTCCGGGTCGTCACCGGAAGTCTACGACTGACTTGTCGATCGGCTGCTCGGCACACTCTCTTACGTAGATGCTACCATTACTTTACATAGCCGAATAGGCGCGGGCGTCCCAACAATAATCAAAAGTTAAAACTGATTTTCTAGCTGCTAAAATAATTTTAATTTCTCTATCGGCGATCTCTGCATGATTTTCACCTTAATACAACAATCTAGGAATCTTTTTAGAAAGAAATAGATGAATATCAAATGTGAGGAAAGAAATCATCTATTATCATTAATCTAATTGAAGTAATTAAGGCATCCAAAGAGTTCTTCCAGGGATTTGGTTGGAGAAAGGGTCGTAGTGCTTCGGTTATTCTTTTTAAAATTTACTAATCCTAAATTACTTTTTGTGAGATTAATTAACCTCTGCGTATCCTTCTGCGATAATGTAGAATATTTTTAATCATTATCAGTTCCAGTTCCATGGCAAACTGTACTGTCTGCTTGCTTTTTTTTTTTTTTTGCAGTTCTTCTCTCCAATATCATTCTTACACGTGTTTTTGTTTTGTTTTGTTGTGGTTTTTTATTACACCACTCACATGCAAGTCGTGGGTGTTACAATCAGAGGAAAGACAAGGTACAGGAAATATTGAAGAAAGGATAAAAGAAGAATTAAAATTATGGATCGTGACTGGATAGGAAATCTAAAATTGATATATGACGCCAGGCAATTGTTTTCACACCTAAACAATGAAAATGCTTGCTGGAGTCGGTCACATGATAAATTTCACTACTTAAACCACGTTCCTTGACCAGTCAGAAATAGTCAGCATGTGAACGGTTTTTTTATTACATCCCTCACATGCAAGTCGTGACCACCACTAATTCGTTGGGTGTTACAATCAGTGGAAAGACAAGGTACAGGGAATATTGAAGAAAGGATAAAAGAAGAATTAAAATTATGGATCGTGACTGGATAGGAAATCTAAAATTGATATATGACGCCAGGCAATTGTTTTCACACCTAAACAATGAAAATGCTTGCTGGAGTCGGTCACATGATAAATTTCACTACTTAAACCACGTTCCTTGACCAGTCAGAAATAGTCAGCATGTGAACGGTTTTTTTATTACATCACTCACATGCAAGTCGTGACCACCACTAATTCGTTGGGTGTTACAATCAGAGGAAAGACAAGGTACAGGGAATAGTGAAGAAAGGATAAAAGAAGAATTAAAATTATGGATCGTGACTGGATAGGAAATCTAAAATTGATATACGACGCCAGGCAATTGTTTTCACACCTAAACAATGAAAATGCTTGCTGGAGTCGGTCACATGATAAATTTCACTACTTAAACCACGTTCCTTGACCAGTCAGAAATAGTCAGCATGTGAACGGTTAACTGACAGACCTTGTGGCAATGTAACAAAAGAAAATTCAAGAAGGTAACCCGGACGTTTCTTCCTTTTTACTCCACGCCGCCAAAGAAAAAACAACAACATCAACAACATAGACTATCTGCGATGAGTAAAATTTCTTTATTTGTTTCAACTTTTTTTCTCAGCCTGTCGCCAACCTACCAAAAATGAGAAAGGAACATATACTATAAGCCCCGGGACAATTAGCTGCTTACTACTATCAGCCATGAACTCTTAATTTATGTGGGGTATTTTAAATACTTGCATTTTCTTTTAACTACAAAACTACACGCATTTTCTCTATAAAAAATTTTATTTTCACAAATATGTTATAGTGATCAGTTAACGAAATTTCACTTATATTTTTCTTCTTACAAATTTGTTATTCTGTTAATAAAATTTAACTTTAATATAGACACGAAATATTTTATCCTTCCACATTTCAACATCCAACCTTCAACTTTCTGAGATTTTAAATTGTGGTGAGTTCGGTTTGATACAAGGCCAAAATGACCAAGCATAAACTTATAAACAGTTATAGCTATACAACAAGGAGTAGTTTGATCATTTGCAGTGGAAATAGCAATGGATCAGCAATAGACTTAAAACTGTAGGGATGTTTACATTATGGAAAAAAAAACCCCTTAGTCGTGACCGATTTTAAACTTGACTACAGTGGTCAAAGCTTTTCTGTTTATGGTTATATTCCAAATTTTCTTTCGTTTAATTTTTTACTAGAGTTTGTCTAATACAAGGCCTGGAAGTCACTCAAGGTAGAGGTATGATATATGATGGATGTGAGATGAACATAAGAGAAGGAAGTAGGAAGTGAACATTACGAGGATAAGGATGATAGAGTTTAACCTTTTCGAATGGAATTGTCTCCTCACATTTGGAATACACAGGAAACAAGATCGATTCACCACACCCGACACACTGGAAGAGATATGCTGTTTACTAGCCGCAAAGTAGAGTAACTAAAGAATGGATCTGATCGGGATATCTGCTATGAAAAATAGCAACCGAGTGACGATAGGCTAGAGACTGATGGGAAAACCTTATTACAGACTATTTTCACCCAGGTTTCTCAGTGTTCTTTTAGCAAGACATCAGCACATGATATCTTAAGAAAAACGGGTTCTAGAAATATTGACTATTAGATTTGGATCCTCTGAATAAGGATTCTTGGTCAAGCAGTTAAATTAAAAATGACATCAACTTCCTTTAATTACAGTCTTTCAAATCTGCGGTAGTCTCGTGAAATTAAGCGGTATGTATAAGGTGGCTGTCTAAGCGTAGCTTAGATAAAGCACAAGATAGAATGTATAGAATACACAGTGAGGACATAATTTCTTACTCAGTCGTAATTTATCTAGAAAAAATCTGGTTAGTCATTACACCACTTCGAATTGCCCCAAAACTAATTTTCTAAGTGAAAAAGTATGGAGTGAGAGTCCAAGTCATTAATAAGTAGTAACTGATCTAGTAAGACAAGCTTGCTAAACATTACATCACGCTGAATTGTTCAAAATCTTTCCCGGAATTGAACCGGGGCGTTGCTTATAGTAGTAGGTGATCCAATATGGTCTCCCATCTACAATGGCTCAGCACGACACCGCTTTAATTCGAACGAGAAACGTAAGCAAGTAGTATAAGTAGCTACTCATTTTAGGCGGTATGTATATAGTAGTTTTCCAAGCGTAGCTTACATACAGCACAAGGTAGAATGTATGGAATTCACAGTGAGGACAGCATTTCTTACTTAGTCGTAATTTATCTAAAAAAATATGGCTAGTCATTACACCACTTCGAATTGCCCCAAAATGATTTTCTAAGTGAAACTTAGGTGTGGCGCCAGGTCAAAAGTCATTACTCAGTCGTAACTGAGATCAAGACAATTCCAATGCTGTAACAAATAGTTCGTTTGATATCGACGGATAATACTCCTTAATCTCGAAATGGATAAAAAAAGCTTTTACTTTTATATTGTAGAACCAGTTGGTTACATCCGTGCTATCCGTCCATAATTTTAAATCGAGGTATCCTATAATTTGTTTATTTATTCTTTCCAGTATGTTTTTACTAATTTTTCCCATTTCCGGTCTTGTGGGTTTTATCATTCAAGTTATAAGAGTTGTGTAAAAGTTTTTCTTGTGATTTTTGATGGCGATATAACACTCCTTTGTGGTGAGTTTTGCTACTCTGTCGCTTATTTTCAGTTTATCCGTGATTTTTTTTTTACTAGAAGTATTTATATTGTCAACTAAATTATTCTTATTTATATCACCCTTTTTTTATATAGTTTTTGGTAATCTTTTCATAATCAGAGTATTGTATTTCTTTGGTGTCACTTTTTAGAAATTAGCCATTTTATCTGATTTGATGAATATTTTATCTGCTGTTTTAATTTTTTTCACCAATTTTTCAAGGTGTTGTTGAAAATAATTTATTCTTTTGTAAAATCTGGTATTGTTTATCATTGTAAAAGGCGCAAAACTTTTCAATGTATAAGGCTGTTTTTTTTTGTTTTTTTTTGCTTTTGAACCCATATACTTCTTTTTCCTTAGGTACATTTTCCTAGTGCAAAAAAGAAAAAAGAAAAAGAAAAAAAGCCTCTCATCTCATTCGTCGAATTAAATATTCTGTTTTGTATAATAAGTTTCTGAAGTATTCTCTTTTGTTGGTATTAGGTATATTCTTAAGGGAGATTCCGATATTTATTTTATCCATATTATTTTACCTAACATTGCCTGGTGACGAGATAGAAATCTCTAAACATAAGAAACATGTTGAGAAAGCTTCTTTCTCAATTTGCGAATAATTCCTCTCTGCTGGTAACAACGATCTAGATGCGTGAGTTATAGGTTTTTTCTTGTGCCATCCTGCATTCTGTGTTATATACAAGCTTCCATTACATGAGAGCTTGCGTCACTAGCAATGATGATTTCCAGTTTAGGATCAAAATGCCTCAGTGCTAGATCAGATGTGAATTATTTTATGATCTCCTTAAAAGCTTTCTGACAATCTTCTGTTCAATTCCGTTATCTTTTTTCAATAGTTCATTGAAGGAAGTCCTCAATTTGTGCATGTTTTCAATGGATTCACCGTAATAGTTCGCTAGACCAAGAAAGCTTTGCAGCTGTGCGACATTTTACGATTCAGGCATATCCTTTCTTGCAGACGCCCTATCTGGATCTGGTTTTCTGACCCTTTCATTGATTATATGTCCGAAATACTTGATTTCTTTTTTTTTTAAATCGCATTTTTTCTCCTTCACTTTAAAACCAAAATCCTAAATTCTTTTAAAGAATTCTTTAATGTGCAGTGCGTTTTCTTTTGCATTATCGCTTTTGATTAAAATGTCGTCTAAGTAAGCATAGCAAAGTTCTGTCTCATCAGCATGGTATCCATAGTCTGTTGAAAGATTGACGGTGCTACTTTTATCCCAAATGGCCTTCTGTTAAATTTGTAAAATCCTTTGTGAGTATTGATACATAAAATGTTTTTACTTTCTTTATCTACTTGAATCTGAGGATAAGCTTTGCTTAAATCAATCTTAGAAAATATCTTACCACCGTTAAGCTTGGTAAATATTTCCTCCGGGCATGGCAATGGGTTGTGATATAGACGTTGATATCATTGCTTAACCCAGTCGGGAAACCTGCGCAAATACGGGTTTCTAAGGATCTTTTCTTTACGTAGACCACTGAATTTGATCTTTTCTTTACGTAGACCACTGAATTTGATTTGTAGACCATTGAATTTGATTTGTGAAAGGATTGAAGTCTGGACCCATGTATCTAACACATTGCCAATTTATTCTATGGTTGCAAAAGGCACGTTTCGTTTTTTCTTGAATACTAGCTGGACATTTTGCTTTAGTTCAATTTTGTCCTAAACCGCTCGAGAATACGTCAGGAAATTGACTGTGCAGTTCTTCTTTTAATTTTGTATCTTCTAACGGTTCGCGCTCTATTTTCTTACAAAATGATCTAATGGGTAAATCCCATACGGTAAATTCTTGCATCCAGTTTGTGCCCAACAAATATTCTGTGTCTTTCATTACAAATATTTTCAATTGTTTTGTTTTTCCATGATATTTTACGTTTAGAATTACTTCTTAAAAATTGATATGCTTCTCTGTATCAGACTTGGTGATTTTCTGTGAATGCATCATGGACGGTCTATTTAGCTTCCTCGATGTTTGTAAATTAATTATAGTTAGACCCGATCCTGAAGGGTATACAACATGAAGAGAGCTACGCATGATGGACATGTTACAGAAGGTACCACTCAAAGGCATCATACAGTCGGCGAGGATCCGTTGTAGTTTCATGAGTAAATTCTACCCCTGCTATTCATCACTGAGTTCTCGACAAAATCCAAAGGAGAATCTGCAATGTATTCGATCACGACATAGCAGCTCGACTCCAGTCATTTTCTTCTCGATGTGATGTGGCCTCTCTCTCTATCTTCTACAAATATTTTCATGGCTTCAACTCCGACGAGCTTAGCTCCCTAGTGCCTCCTCTATACGAAGTTACTCGAGCAGTTCGATTAGCAACAAAGTGCATCCCTTTTACTGTCAAAATAATTAAATGTAATTTTACCTTTTGATTTAAAATCTCGAGTTCTACGTATTTTCTTGGGATTAGTTTGTCTTCGTAGTCGATTCTAGTAGTTCTTACTCTACTAGTACGTCTTTAATTTCTGCATTGAGATGCCTTATATCCCTATTTTTCCACAAGCTAAATAGTTCTTTTATTTAAATCGACAGTCTTTATTCCAGTGGAATCCACCACATCTGTAACATGCAGTTGGGAAGATTAATTTTTAATTGATCGCTGTCATTAATCGCCTTATATCTTGTAATTTTTTTTTTATCATTAAATTTTTGTTTTTCTTTCGGGTAGGGGAAAATCGTAAATTTTTGTTCAACTTAGGTATGTGTGCTACACCCGATTTATCGATATCCTTAGTGTTTTTTATGATGCTCAAGCATTTTGAATGTCTTCTGACAATTGTTGTAACGTTAATCCAGGCTCGTTTTGAAGCTTCGTGAGCATTCTTTCACTGTCCTTGTCTGAAACTAATCCCTGTACGAAAATAAGACACTTAAATTTGTTCGGAGTCAATTCCGCCAATTTAAAATCATCACAATGTTTGTTTAATAATAGCGAAGAACACCGAGTAGTACTCATTTTCACTTTTTACGAGGTTGAGGCATTTCCATTTTTTGTGAAAGAGTGAAGTCTTTCGACTGAAGAGCTGTGTAAGGCATGTAACTAATTCGTCAAACGTCAAATCTTTTTTTTTTTTCGCTAAAATATAGTTCACAAATTTTGTATACTCCTGTTCCCAATTTCTTGAGTAATATACGTATTTTTTTCACTTTCGTCCAATTTTGGCAATCTATGCTGAAAATTTCTTTATGTCGTCTGAAATAATTCCTGAAATTTTATAGTCTTCTAGAGAGTAATTAAATGTTTCTATTGTGTTCCAAACTCCGTCTTGAGAAAAAGTCGCCTCTTTTTCAGTATTCATTTCTTGTGAGTTTACTGTCACTTTTAATAGTAATTCCTGGAGTTGTATTTCTCTCTCCATTTATTCTTTGTGCTGTCATCTGTTTTTCCTCTAATTTTAACTGTCTCTCTTCACTGTTTTTCTGTGCTTCATTTAATTTTTCTTCCAATTTTAGCTGTCTCTCCAGTATTGTTTTTGAAAGTCTTTTATTTTTTGCTTTGTTTCAGTGAGAGGTTTCACTTTTTTACCGTTGATTTGTGTATTAAACTTTGTAAAAAAAAATTCCTATTTTGATTGTTGTTTTTTCTTATTTAGTCGCCAATTAATTGTGGTGACTTGCTCGAGGAGAAAAAAATATTGACATTCAAATACCTTGTGTTGGAAGTGACGAATTTTTTTGTCTACATCTTATGTATTTTTTTTCTTTTATGTTCGTTGTTAATTGTTGTGACGAGTAGTTCTTTATTAACCCCTGAGTCGTCGCTTAATTGTTGTACGACGTGGTTTACCAATATCTATGGGATGAGGTTTTTCTTTTTGCTCCATGTGAATCTTTGTTACCAAGTTGTTATGCGACCAGATCTTCATTTTAATTTCTGCAAGAGTTCTTCGAATTGTTGTGTCGACTCGTATGGCAATATGTCTTTTTTTGTTGTTCTCTGTGTAAGTCCTTTTGAGTCTTGTCGCCAGATTGTTGTGGTCGACGTGACTCTTAAATTCTCGTCGCCTAGTTTTCTGGATCCCGGAAATAGTAACAACAAGCAGTAACTAAGATAGAAAATAAGGGTACTAACGTAAGGATACATATTTGAATGGAGAGTAGTAGTCCAGAAATACGGGTTATTAAAAATTATATCTACTCAAACTGAGGAGCTACGGGATAACTGGACATCTGTTTGATCTCATCCAGTCATTCCTCTCTAACCGCACATTGAAGGTGGTATTAAATAGGCATGCCTCCCAAAACTACCATACGAACTCGGGCATCCCTCAAGGTTCTATCCTAGGTCCCCCGCTCTTTCTGATCTACATTAATGATCTCCTCCCCGACGCCATTAGATCCCAAGTAGGCATGTATGCCGATGACACAACAATCTACTCTCGCATCGATCAAAAACCAGGTGTGGGCGACAAAGCGAAACTCGTTGCCGTGCTTGAAAAGGACCTCCAATCCGTAGTGACCTGGGGTAGGAAATGGCTATTAAATTTCAAAGCTTCTAAAACGAAGCTGTTATCAACTAACCATCATAGAAAATCGCATCTACCTCCCATTAGCATGGAACAGGCTAGCCTACCAGAGAGTAAAATACTACGCCTCCTTGGCCTTACACTTTCGGCGGATCTCAAATGGAATGACTATATCGAATCCATTGCCAAATCTGCCGCTATGAAAGTCGGCTTTCTGTGCAGGGCCCGGACGTTTTTCCCACCTGAATCTATTCTGCACATATACAAACCTACCATCCGCCCGTGTATTGAATATTGCTGTCATATCTGGTCGGGTGCCCCTGCTGCTCTCCTTGACAAAATACAAAGGAGGATATGTAACATGGTTGATACTGACTTGGGAGACCGGCTGCAACCACTCTCTCATCGGCGTGATGTCGCTTCCCTGTGCCTCTTCTACAAGTATTTTCATGGCTTCTGCTCCGATGAACTTAGATCACTGGTGCTGCCTAAGCAGGAATTTACACGAGGTACTAGATTAGCAACTAGGTCCCACACCCTTTTACAGTTAAACAAATAAGATGTAACCGTAAATTCTGCTCCAACAGCTTCTTTTCTCGCGCTTCCCGCCTGTGGAACTCCCTTCCACAAGTCTGCTTTCCCGACAGCTACAATCTCCAGGTGTTTAAATGTAGGGTCAATAGACACCTCCTATCACACTAACTCCCAATTATTCTCAGAACACTCTCATCTACCCAACCCTCATTCTCGGTATCCCTTACCCGCCTATCACCCACCCTCTGACATTTCCTATATTTAATCATCCTTTCTCCACTCTATGTAGCCCCCTGCGCAGTAGTGGCAGTGACATGCCTTGCTGGGGGTGAAACGCTTATAAAAAAAAATCTCTGGAGGTGAAGCCGTAGTATATTGACTAAGTCCGCGTCAGAAGCTGATGTGTACTTCGTAATAATCTTCTCGATAAGTGGAGCCCAGAGCTACTATGAGCTACTGTGTACTAACTACTAATCTCTCTCTGGACTCTCGTATTCTCCGGTTAACAGAATATATATATATATATATATATATATATATATATATATATTCTTCACTACTTGACGACATAATTATTGCAAAGAAAAGAAAATAATGAATCACTGTTTAAGAGCAAATAATGGATATCGACTCGAAACTATAAATCGGGGAGCCGAGTTGGGATTCCAATAGAATTTCTTGCATTCGCTTACGCACAAATAACCTCGGGAAAGGTATTAATCCGTCTCATCCCTCCAGTTAAAGGTTAAATAATAGAACAGATTGGGTTCTATAGCCTTGGCTGCCAACCAGTCTACCACAGAAAGCAATGGCAATCTACTGCCAAGTCAGTCATGTCTCGAAAGAGACATGATCACCCAAAGCGTGTATCACTTATGGCACTTAACTGACGAACTGAATAGGTATTAAAGAGAATGAACTGGGCCAACACTGCCTCGCTAGCGTCTGTCTCTTTTCATGAACGTGCCAGGATATATATATATATATATGCTTCTGCCTTCTAAAAGTGCTAGAAAAAAATTTAAGGAAAAAAGGCCAAAACCTCGTAAACATAGCAATAAAGATTAGAACAACAGTCCGTACAGTGTAGATAATGTAAATACTATCTCATCCTATAATTATAGACATAGATAGATAGATAGATAGATAGATAGATAGATAGATATTGTACAGACTGAGATAGATAGATAGATAGATAGATAGATAGATAGATAGATAGATAGATAGAATGAACAGACTAAGATAGATAGATAGATAGATAGATAGATAGATAGATAGATAGATATTGTACAGACTAGAGATAGATAGATAGATAGATAGATAGATAGATAGATAGATATTGTACAGACTGAGATAGATAGATAGATAGATAGATAGATAGATAGATAGATAGATATTGTACAGACTGAGATAGATAGATAGATAGATAGATAGATAGATAGATAGATATTGTACAGACTGAGAGATAGATAGATAGATAGATAGATAGATAGATAGATAGATAGATATTGTACAGACTGAGATAGATAGATAGATAGATAGATAGATAGATAGATAGATAGATAGATAGATAGATAGTCAGAGCAAGCTGCCCATTGTCTAATGGCGAGAAGGATTCACTTAAGATACAGCTTATTTTTCAACATAATCTTCCTTCTTTTTAATGCACT
Source organism: Ascarosepion bandense (assembly GCA_037127315.1). Classification (NCBI taxonomy): domain Eukaryota; kingdom Metazoa; phylum Mollusca; class Cephalopoda; order Sepiida; family Sepiidae; genus Ascarosepion; species Ascarosepion bandense. Next base: position 5,675,268 of record JBBBDQ010000516.1, read on the forward strand.
TAATCCATCACATTTTATTGACTTATTTATAAGACTCTCATACACAGGAAACTAAACAATGTCAATTAAATCTCAGTTTTTGACGATGCGGATACATGTGTGTGTGTGTGTGTGTGTGTGTGTGTGTGTGTGTGTGTGTGTGTGTGTGTGTGTGTGTGTGTGTGTGTGTGTGCAAAGTAAAGTTTTGCAGGATAGAATGACGCAGTATCGCGCTGTAAATCGCATTCATTCCTCCTTGCTGAAGAGTCCAACAATACAGAATTCAGAGAAATCGCTCTGTGAAAGGAAATGCAGTCGATTATTACTGAAGGATATTCTTTATATCGTTCGCATTGCTGTGCTCTTGTTGACGATGAAAGAGAAAATCACATACAAACTCGGAATTTTTTTTTTTTTTGAAAAATCAGTTTTATATATTCCTAGCATTTCTTTTATTCAGAAATGTAATATCTGTTTACAAGGTGTCTGCGAGCGTTTTAATTTAGAATGGAAAGCTCTTGAGAAAAATTAAAGCTATGGGAAAGATGGCTGAACAGAAAAAAACTCTTTTTAGAAAACTTTTTAAAAAATCTGTTGTCATTTCGTAACGAAGTGAACGACTCTAAAACAAAACTGCTCTCTAATAGGTATTTGCTCTACTCTCCCACTGGAGCCAGATGTGACACAATGTCTTTTTTAACGTGGGGAGCCCGGCCGCGTACAAGACCAGCGAAGGAACAAAAATTCTCCAGTCTCCTCAACCGCTGGTTGAGCTGGCCTCGGTGACGAGCACCTGGTCCACTCCTCTGCTGCAATGGGGTGGTGGAGCGGCCCGCAGAACACTGTTCCCCGGGACCGGGCATCTAGTCCACCCCTTTAATGCAATGAGGTGGCGCGGCCGTGGGACGCTGTTCCCCAGGACCAGGCTTCTGCACAGTGTAACTTTTCTCAGATGCAACCCTGCGGACGGAGCTACAACTGAGCCACGTTCTGTCTTTGAGGACAGAGACACAACTGAGAAATGATTTTGGTACCCACCGACACAAAAATATGCCAGGTAAATTGCTCTCTAATAATCATTTGAAAGGTCCCTTTGTGCCTTCTATCTGCATGACTGATGCTAACCTCCAGGAGAGTGAACTTTTTTTGTCTGAGACGAAGTAGAAAAACTACGATAAATCCATTGCTAGGTCAGCCGCTAAGAAAGTGGGTTCACTGTGTCTGACGAGATATTTTTCTTTTCAGAATCTATCTTGCATATCTATAGGCCTACCATTTACCTATGCTTAGAATATTGACACATATGGTCCGGCGATACTGCAATTTATTTACAGACTCTTGATAAAATCCAAAGAAAAATCAGAAAAAATATTGGTGCTGACCTGGCATTTCGGTCACTTTCCCACTGTCATATGGTTGCATCTTTGTGTCTTTTTTATGAATATTTTCATAACTGTTCTGGCGATCACTTCAGTCTGGTGTCTAAACTATGTAATTAAACGCAGTACAACATTGACAATTAGGTCTCATCAATGTGTAACAGTATGCTCTATGTTAACAGTTACTTTACTCGCAATTATGGCTCCATTCATTCCGGTCAACTTTGATTTTTAAAAATTTAAATTCAATTTTAATTATTATCTACTGTCTTACTTATTGTACTTCTACGAGGTGGTTCAGCATCTCACAGACCATAGACACTTCTCGGACAAACAGTATGGTTTCCGCTTCACCAGGTCTACTGATGATATGCTCACGACTATCAATGAGTATATACACCAGGCTGAATGGCGAAGCCTGAACTGTTGCCCTCGATATTTTCAAAGCGTTTGATAGAGTCTGGCAAGCTGCGGAGCTATGGTATAACTGGGACAATTGTTTGACCTAAACCAGTCATTCTTCTCAAATCGCGCAATGAAGGTAGTATTGAACGGACATGCCTCCCAGTACTACCATACGAACGTGGGTGTCCCTCAAGGCTCTATTCTAGGTCCTACGCACATTTCCTGATCTACATTAATGATCTCCTCGATGTAATAAGATCTCAAGTAGGTATATACGCTGACGACACCACCGTTTAATCTCGCCTCGATCAAAAATCTGCTGAGGTTGACAAAGCTAACCTTACTGCCGAACATGAGAAGGACCTTCAATCTGTGGTGGACTGGGGTAAAAAATGGCTTGTAAATTTTAATTCTTCCAAAACGAAGCTGCTATCTATTAACCATCATAGACAATCACTCCTACCCCACCCTCTTTAGCATGGATCACGCTAGACTCCCTGAGACCAAAACACTACGCCTCCTTGGCCTAACACTTTTCGGACCTCAAGTTGAATGACTATATCGAATCCATAGCTAAATCCGCTGCTAAGAAGGTCGGTTCATTGTGCAGGACCAGGAAGTTTTTTTCCAGTCTGAATCCATCCTGCACATATATAAATCTACCATCCGCCAGTATTTTGAATACTGCTGCCACATCTGGCCTGGGTGCCCTTGCTATTCACCTCGGGGTTCTTGACAAAATCCAATGGAGAATCTGTAATGTGATCAATACCGACTTGGCAGTTCGGCTGCAGTCGCTCTCTCGCCAGCATGACGTGGCCTCCCTGTGCCTCTTCTACAAATACTTTCACGGTTTCTGCGCCAATGAACTTAGCTCACTGGTGCACCCTATGTATGAATTTACACGAGCTATTGGACTAGCAACTAGAGCACACCTTTTTACAGTGAAACCGATAAAATGTAACCGCAATTTCTACTTTAACAACTTCTTTTCTCGCACTTCCCGCTTGTGGAATTCCCTTCTGTATACTAACTTCCACGACAGCTGCAATCTCCAGGAATTTACATGTAAAGCCAATAGACATCTCCTATCTCACTAACTAGCATTCTTTCTCTCAAGCTCTTTTCTCCATCCACTCCACTCCATCCTCGGTATCCTCATCCGTATATTACTCTCCTCCCGACAGCCCCTATAACTAACCCCTCTTTATCATCACTTTCCCCTATGTAACCCCCTGCGCAACAGTGTCAGTAAAACTCCCTTGCTTGGGGTGAAATGATTAAAAAAAAAAAAGTAATTCCTTGTGACGTAGTGGCTTTAATGACTTGCTTGCGACATATTTAATTTCAAAACACAGTTTTCTATGCAAAATGTATTTTTAGATCTTTATCTATCGATTTCTTTCGAAATATAATTAAAAGTATTATCTAGTGTTGGTGATGTTTTAAACATACTTACGTCTATTTTTATTTTTATGATACGTTTTCCTGATCAGTTTTTTGAAAATTTCTGTTAAAAATAAAAGATCAGCTAAAACCTTAACTGCAAAATAGTCCTAATGGAGATATTCTTATTAATTATATTTAATTTTTTGTCTGAAAAAAAAAATAAAATTAGCCACTAACATAAATGAGAAAAAATTAGTAGCTTCTTATACTACTTGCTTACGGTTCTTGTTCGAATTAAAGCGGCGTCGTGCTAAGCCATTGTAGATGGGAGGATAAATTTTTGTTTTAGGTGCCGAAGGCTTTTACCTCCTTTAAATTTCCCGTAATTCTCACGAAGTAATGTAATTAACTGCAGAATGACGTACTGCGTAGGACAACAGATTTTTGGTCGATTTTCTTCCTTTACTGAAACTTCCGACGATTTACTTCCTGTAATGAAAGTAATAAGCGTAGAAATACAATAGCGCATTACTTACATGACAGGAAGTAAATCGCCGGAAGTTTCAGTAAAGGAAGAAAATCGACCTAAATTTGTTGTCCTACGCCGAAAGACATTCAGCAGTTAATTACATGACTGCGTTAGAGTTACGGGAAAGAAAAAGTGCGAGATACAGTTCTTTTTTTTTTTATGGACTTTCAAATAAAAAAGGTAGGTTTTTTCAATAACTAATTGTTGATTTGAGTTTAGCATATACATTTGCACAGAAATAATGCTATTTTGGATAAATTTGAAGTGGGGAAGACGTTGGCACCTAAAACGAAAATTTACCGATGGGAGACCATATTGGATCACCTGCTACTATAAGCAACGCCCCGGCTCAATTCCGGGAAAGATTTTGAACAATTCAGCGTGGTGTAATGTTTAGCAAGCTTGTCTTGCTAGATCAGTTACGACTGGGCAATGACTTTCAACCTGGCGCCACACCTAAGTTTCACTTAGAAAATCAGTTTTGGGGCAATTCGAAGTGGTGTAATGGCTAGCCAGATGTTTTCTAGATAAATTACGACTAAGTAGGAAATTCTTCATCCATCACTGTGAATTCCATACATTCTACCTTGTGCTTATCTAAGCTACGCTTAGAAAACTATCTGATATATATATATATATATATATATATATCTTATATATTCTACTTTGTGCTCTCTCTCTCTCTTTCTCTCTCTCTCTCTCTCTCTCTCTCTATATATATATATATATATATCGTTTGTATGTGTGTTGATATAGAATAATTACTTCATGGAGTGTTGCACATCTCAGTGTATATGACGACTTATAATAACGGCCATATTTAATTTATTCTTTCATAAGTTTTAGAAAAAACACCAAAGATTCCCATCATTGTCTGCAGAATATTTTACAAAGAATTTTTTAATAATAAGTCATTAAATGGCACGTTCATGTAATGGCAGTGCTGACTTGGATACATCGTTTTCCAATTTTCAAATCATTAACAAAGTTACTGCATCTTCGTGAATGTTAAATATCGTCATTAAAAATATTTGTAACGCTTTCAAAGATAAATACTTTGGATATAAAACTGAAGCTTGTCATTATAATAATGTCCAAATTTTAACAACAGTTTTAATGTAAAATGCATGTTCCAAGCCCAGAAACTATTTTAAAATCCACGTATTCGTTGATTTGCTGGCCTTTTTCATTTCGTCCTATGAATCAAAATGCATAGCACGAAGGATAAGAATGCAAATTTAATCGGTAAATTACTCACCGCTAGTTTAAACTTTCCTTTTCAAAATTCTCTACATTTTCAGCAGAGTTAAAATTGGGAGAACAAGACAGCAACAACGTCTGTCTTAGGAAACACTTTTTATTCAAACTTTCACTAGTTTTATTCAATGAATACAATCGAGAAATTTCGTGTATGAAAATAAATTACGTGAACATTTTATTTGGTCTCTTTGACTATGAAACATGACTCATTGGATTCTAAAACGAATTATATATATATATATATATATATATATATATATATATATATATATTGTTACGAAAATGTGTGTCATGCTGCCAAATGACATATTTTCGTAACAAAAATTTATCGTAAATAATCAGGTTAGTAGAAATAAATACATAATACTGTTTGATTATAAACAGAACATCTACTTAAATACGAGTATCAATCAAAAATAATGTTCAAGCAAATAATTTCAAATTGTTGGTTGTGTATAACCAATTTCGTTAATCTTCGTTAATTTCTGTAATATATATATATATATATATATATATATATATATATATATATATATTGTCGTCTTAAAAACAGTATTAATTATTGATTTTTAAAATTATTAGTTTAATTGGCAGGGGCACCTGCCATTCATTTCAGAGTTCTCGACAGGCTCCAGAAGAGAACCTGTAATGTGATAGGTCCCGAGCTGACAGCTCGACTCTAGCCACTTTTTCACACGTGGAATGAGGCTTCCCTCTGTCTCTTCTATAAATATCTTTATGGCTTCTGCTCCGACGATCTTTGCTCACCAAAAGAATTTACTCGAGCAACCAGACTGCCAATAAGTTCCTACCCTTTTACAGTTAAGTCAACTAAATGCAGCGGCCACTTCTACACCATCAGCTTCCCTTCTCGCACTTCCCGCCTGTATAACTCCCTTCCGTATACTTGCTTCTCTGACGGCTGAAATCTTAAAGAATTTAAATGCAATGTCAATTCCCATCTCTTCTCCACTTGACTCCTGCTTTTCCCTCGTCCTTTCACCTCGTGTATCCTGTTATTTTTCCTTTTTCACTCTACCCTCGCAACTGTCTTCACACCAGTATTCGCATCCTTATCTTGCCCTTTATCGGACACACCCCGTAACAGGTTTGTTTTTCACTTTGCTCTCCTCCTGCTTACTTTCACTCTTTTCTTAAGTAGCCCCCTGCGCACCAGTGGTGGTACCGCCTTGCTTAGGTGGAAACGATAAAACAAAAAAAAAGCACCAAAAAAATTAGAATAAAAAACTGAAGGAAAAACAATAACATTGATTATTAAAAATAAAGTCCATCATTCTAGGCGATCTTTTGCCAACGATTATCGAAATTTGTCCCTGAAACCAAACCACTGGATTTGAATAATAATAATAATAATAATAATAATAATAATAATAATAATAAAAAGAAAACATGTAAATAAGCATTCTTCACTTCATAAAATATATTAAATCACTGTCGTAGAGTAAGTGTGTTATTGAGCGGAATAGGCGATAGTCACTCCAAGGAGCATCAGAACGGAATGGTGGATGTGGAGAAACTTAAAACTGTCCATTTAGTTGAACTTTTTCTCAGTCAGCCTGGCAGTGTGTGATCCCGCATTGTCTTGCCGAAACAAAGCCGGACATCGACTGACCTAAGCAGGATCTTTATATCCTCATATCCCTTCTGTTGTTCTGCTCAATCATCCTCTTTCCCTTGCTCCTCTGTCTCTCGTGAGTATCAGTTTCTCCAAGCCCGACTTCCACATTGCATGTCCCAAAAACTTCAACTACCTTTTCCTGATGTTAATTATTAGTTTTATTTTTGTGACCATCCTCTCCAAAACCTTGTCATTGCTCGTGTGCTCCGTCCATGTCAACCTCAGTGTCCTTTCTATTTAACCAGACTTTGGTTGCTTCAAGCCTCACCTTCATCTTTCATCAAATTGTCCAGCATTCACTGCCATATTAAAGACAGACGACACAATTCAGTACACTCTTCTTTGTTTCCAGCGAAATCTTTGTGTCTCTTATTTTCATCACCGAGTACATATATCAGGCTCTTGACAAGAATGGTGAAGCCCGAACCGTTGCTCTGGATATCACTAAAGCGTTCGACTGAGTCTGGCACCCAGGCCTTCTATGCAAACTGCGGAGCTATGGTATAACTGGACATTTGTTTGACCTAATACAGTCCTTCCTCTCTAACCAAACATTGAATTTTGTATTAAACGGATATGCCTCCCAGATCTACCATACGAACGCGGGTGTCCCTCAAAGCTCTATCCTAGGTCCTACGGTCTTTCTGATCTACATTAATGATCTACCTGATGCCATAAGTTCCCAAGTAGGTATGTACGCCGATGACACCACAGTCTATTCTCGCCTTGACCAAAAAATCTAGTGGGAGGAACAAAGCGAACCTCGCTGCCGAGCTTGAAAAGGACCTCCAATCCGTAGTGGACTGTGGTAAGAAATAACTCGTAAATTTTAATGCTTCTAAAACGAAGCTGCTATCAATTAACCACCATAGACAATCGCACCTACCTCCCATTAGCATGGAACAGGTTTGCCTCACAGAGAGTAAAACACTACGCCTCCTTGGCCTCACACTCTCAGCGGACCTCAAGTGGAATGACTATACCGAATCCATTGCTAAATCCGCTGCTATAAAGGTCGGTTCTCTGTGCAGGGCCCGGAAGTTTCTTCCGTCTGAATCTATCCTGCACATATATAAATCTACCATCCGCCCGTGTATTGACTACTGCTGCCACATCTGATCGCGTGCTCTTGCTATTCTCATCGGAGTTCTTGACAAAATACAATGGAGAGTCTGTAATGTGATCGATACCGACTTGGCAGACCGGCTGCAGTCACTCTCTCATTGGCATGACGTGGCCTTCCTGTGCCTCTTCTATGAATACATTCACGGCTTCTGCTCCGATGAACTTAGATCACTGGTGCCCCCTAGGTACGAATTTGCACGAGATACTAGATTAGCAAATAGGTCCCACCCTTTTACAGTGAAACCGATAAGATGTAACCGCAATTTCTACTCCAACAGCTTCTTTTCTCGCACTTCCCGCCTGTGAAATTCCCTTCCACATGATTGCTTCCCCGACAGCTACAATCTCCAGGAGTTTTAATGTAGGGTCAATAGACACCTCCTAACACACTAACTCGCATCCATTCTCTCAAACACTCTTCCCATCTGCCCAACCCTCAGCCTCGGTATCCTTACCCGTCTATCACCCTCCTTCTGACATTTCCTATATCTAACCACTCTTTCTCTTCACCTTCCCCTATGTAACCCCTGCGCAATAGTGGCAGTGGAATGCCTTGCTTGGTGAAATGGTTAAAAAAAAAAAAAATTCTCTATTCAGCTTCTGGAATGCCATGTCAATACAACTTCGGATCTGCGTATCGCACATTCCCTCCTCTGTTAGAGCATCTGCCAGGTAGTTACATTTCTCCACCTGTTTGATTTTCGTATCACCTACTTGTAGTTTGCATTTTGGCTTCCTCTTTTTACTGATTACCATGGATTCGGTTTACTTGCAGATTATTTGTAGTCCTTTCTTATCACTCTCTTCAGCTACCTTCTGTAGGAGGTCTTGTAGTTTACTTACTGTGTCTGCTATCAGCACTGTATCATCTGCTTATCTTAGGTTGTTTAAATTGTGGCCTCCGTTGACAAATTCAGGCATAACTAGCGTCCTCAAAATATTCTCGCTGTAAAAGTTGAACAGATCCGGTGAAAAGACACATCCTTGTCTTACGCCCATTTCTTTGTGCATCTCTATTTTGTTTATTGAGCACCTACTTCTTTTGTTTTTGTTTTTGCTGAACGCCATATATTCATCTTTGTTAAACTCATAGTAAAGATTTGAATCTGAGTTAAAAATACTCTTAGTTTTCTTAATAGATAAAACAATTATTCTCGACAAACAAGGTAAGTAATATTTATTTTATCCTTACACTTCCTGCCATTTTGTTTAATTTATTTGTATATTCTTTATATATATATATATATATATTAATAATAATATTGTTTGTAAATATCCATTTTTAAAGCCATAATAAAATGTTGAGAGCTTTATAGGTTTCTCTTTAAACGTCAAATCAGCCTCACGACTCATTTTAAAACATAAAAATCGCAACGTTCCTCTTAATTGTAGAATACGGAATTCAGCAAATTTTATACAAATGGCAGTTTTTTTTCGCATCTGCGCAGAACGAAACAGCTTTCACTTTAATTGCGCAGGCAGAAGTTGGCAACAAGAAACAAATAAACCTGTAGTTCCTAATTTCTAATGAGTACTTTATCGATCGATAAAATTGAAGTGGCTAATATTACGAGATTTAGTATATATATATATATGTGTGTGTGTGTGTGTGTGTGTGTGTGTGTGTGTGTGTATCTATATGTGCGTGTATATATATATCTATATGTGTGTGTGTATATATATATATACACACACATACACACAAATATATGTGTGTGTGTATGTGGGGGATATGTTTGGATCGCTATGTTTAAAAAACAGTAAATAAATGAGAAAATCAGTAAAGGCAATATTAATAATAAGGAATAACTTGAAGAAAATATGCTTTTCCAATGCATTCAATTCTTTCAGAAAGTTTTACTTTGAAGTTCAACAAGGAATGAAACACGTTGCAAAAATAAATTTACCGCTTATAAAATCTCTTCTATTAATGCATCTACGTTCATACATACATATATAATGGCTGGCCACTTGTACTCGTCCACCAGGGCGGCTAGCTAATCCTCATTGTAGGCGCCTGCTCAGACACACTTGTGTTTGTTAAACACCCATAGAGCTCACCTGTGGTTTATACTGCAAGTATGCTGAGCTGACCTTAGTTACAGTTTATAGGAGAGAGCGCATTATCTAGCGTTAACAACAGTCTGAACAAAGCCAGGACGTCCAAACCCTCGGTCACGATGACTTGCGAATTCGAGCTAGCCAAACCATCGACAGCTGTTCAAAGAGGGCCGTCTAACCATTTTCACTCACAAGGCTTCGGTTAACCCGTGATATGGTTTCCAAAGGTGCCGTATGCTGGAATCGCCTCCTCCAGAAGGATAAGATCAACAAGTCAACTTCCTTAATGACAAATCGACCATGGAGAGATTCTGTTCATGGTCAGAAAGCAAACGTCCTAGCCACTCGGCCAAGCACCCATATAAATACATATATACAAACATGCACGCGCGCGCACACACACACACACACACACACACACACACACACACACACACACATACACACATATATATATATTTATATAGGTAAGGAAATTTAAGGCAGACACTTTATTTCATGGTAAATCGGAAATGTGGGCTTATTTCAGGCGAACCATAATCGGCATCCGTCTTTATTGTACAAAGAAATTTACACAAATCCTTTGTACAATAAAGACAGAAGCTGATGATGGTTCGCCTGAAAGAAGCCTATATTTCCGATTTACCATGAAATAACGTGTCTGCTTAAATTTTTCTTATATTTGCTCTATATGTATTTATATACATATATATTTAGAGCTCTCTTAGAGAGTTATCCTACCACTGTATGTACAGGATACTCCTTTGGATTCTTCTATATCTACACCGCATGCTGATATATATATATATATATCCAGGTAAAGAGGACTCAAGGTTTTACAGTTTTGAGTTAGCAAGCATTTACTTTTTATAAATAGTGCTCAATACGATAAATATTGTAGAGCATAATATAATCATATAATTATGAATTATAAGTACATTGTGACACGGAAATTTCTATGTTTGAGATAAAATCTCGTCATCATGCAATGTCGGATGTTGGTAGTGAAAATGATTTAAATCGTTTTCACAAATAACATCCGACATTGCCTGATGATGAGATTCTATCTCAACACATAGAAATTTACGTGTCGCCATGTACAAAGTAACCAAAAAGTTCTGTTCGTTTTTTTTTATTATTCATTGAATGAAGTTGAAATATTTATGAAATGCGTGTAGCATCCTTTCCTTTCTCTTCTCCTTCTCTTGCTCCTTTCTAACTGGTTCGTCCTTCTCCTCACTCTCCTCTAATCCTTTTACTCTTATGTAGCCCCCTGCACATCGGTGGCGTTACCGCCTTGCTCGGGGTGATACGATTTAAAAAAAAATTTTTTTTTTCAAAATAGACAGCCGGAAGTAGGAACATCAGACGTTATAAAAAAACACGCGCACCGTGCCCGGCCATCAGTTATAAGCCGGACAGCTGTGAGAAGGATGGACGTGTCTAGAGATTTCATTCGGGGCTGTTTGCTTTACGACTTCAAAGTGGGCTTATCAGCAGCTGCATCAAGTCGCCGCATATGTCAAGCGTTTGGGGATAGTGCTGTGGATTCACGTACTGCAAGGCGTTGGTTTTAAAAAATTCAAGTCGAGAGATTTTACTCTCCATGATGAGCCTTGCAGTGAACGGCCACAGATCTTGAATGACGAAGTCCTGAAGGCAGCCATTGAAGAAGAGAGTAGTCTAACGTGTGGTGAACTTGCAAGACCGTTCAACGTTTCCGATGAAACAGACTTCACCTGCACCGCCTAGGTAAGACGTACAAACTGAGCAAGAGGGTTCTGCAAACGCTGTTGAAAATCCACAAGGGACAACGAGTGGCAGCCTGCGTATCGCTGCTTTCTCGCCACCGTACCGCATCCTTATTCAATCGAGTGCTTACCAGTGATGAAAAGTGGCTTCTGTACGAAACCCCCAAGCGTTCCAAACATTGGTTGTCTCCTCGGGATGCTGTCCCTCACACCACAAGACCGCCTATGAACCCATACAAAATTATGCTTTTTGTACGGTAGACAGGTCGTCAATTGGTTCATTATGAACTGCTACCAACGGACCACTGGAGAGGTGTATTCGCAGCAGTTGAAACGTGTGCAACAAGCATTGCGCTAGAAGGTGCCAGCACTGGGGAATCGCAAAGGTGAGCTTTTCCTCCATGACAACACTAGGCTGCAGGTCGCGCGAGTGGTCAGGTATACCATACAGCAACTTGGGTGGAAAACATTGTGCCATCCACCTTATTCACCTGACATTGCGCCATTCGATTACCATTTCTTGCACTCTCTGGATAATCATCTTCATGGGAAATCCTTCACCAATGAAGCAGACTTGCGCAAAGCTCTCACGGACTTCTTTGCGTCAAAACCCACCGAGTTCTACCGCAGCTGGAGATACGTTAGCAGATGGTGCTGGATGCCGATGGCGATTACTTTGAAAACTAAATATAAATTACACATATTGTGAAGCGTTTTCTTTTTCTTTTTTTTTTTTCCTTTACAAACAGACAGAACCTTTTTTGGTTACCTTGTACTTTTAATTCATAATTATATGATTATATGATTATATATATATATATATATATATATATATATATATATGGTTAATATAAATAAATATAAATAAATGTAGTTTTTCATTTAGCTGATAGATGTTATATTCAGGTATATATATATATATATATATATATATATATATATGCATGCGGTGTAGATATAGAAGAATCCAAAAGAGTATCCTGTACAGACAGTAACAGGATAACTCTCTAAGAGAGCTCTAAATATATATATATACATATATAAATACATATAGAGCAAATATAAGAAAAAATTAAGGCAGACACGTTATTTCATGGTAAATCGGAAGTATAGGCCTGAAATAGGCCTATACTTCCGATTTACCATGAAATAACGTGCTGCCTTAATTTTTCTTGTATATATATATGAAAGTTCTTCAGTAATCTATGCTACGCGTAAGAGTTCAAAGATTTAGGGATTTATAAAATCCAAAGAATCCGGAAACTCGAGAAAACTTCGTTGGAAACAAACAAAAGAGTACTGGGCTGTTATGAGATCTCACTCTATCTATATACCAGCGAATGTTGGACAATCTCCTCAGAGGTCTATGCGATACTCGAAGCAACAAAAATGTCGTTCTACAAAAGGATGCTGGAAAAACCATGGACCGAATATGTGAACTTTTGCAGAGGATGTAAAAAACAAAGAAAATTTGAACTTAACATCAGGAAGTGACAACTGAAGTTTTTGAGACATGTAATTTGTGGTACAGTGGATATCGTCTCGAAACGAGAAATCGGGGAGCCGAGTTCGAATTCCAGTTGAATCCATTGTATTCACTTACGCGCATATACCCTTGGGAAAGGTATTAATCCGTCTCTTCCCTCCAGTTATGGGTTAAATAGCAGGGCAGATTGGGTTCTATAGCCTTGGTAGGCAACCAAGTCTACCGGAGAAAGCAATGGCAAACTACTGCGGGATAATCTTCTGCCCAGTAAGTCATGTCTCTTTCGAGTCATCATCACCCAAGCGTGTATCATGTATGGCACTTAAGTGACTGAATGATGTAATGGCAACCTACTGCGGGATAATCTTCTCCCCAGTCAGTCATGTCCCTTTCGAGACATGATCGCCCAAGCGTGTATCACTTATGGCACTTAACTGACTGAAGACAAAGGAGGATTTAAAGAATTTAATATTCACAGAACGGTTGGAGGGAAAGATTAGAAATCAGCACGAGACATACTTGATGGGCTTGTGCAATGAGATGACAGGGCAGAGTTTGGGGGAGATACAAAAGGAAAAGGTGTGTTAAGGGCTACAATGGATAACCGGATGTTGAGGGCCATCGTCCGGAAGGGACACGACAGAGAAATTAAGTAAGCAATAAGATTACATTTAAATGAAAAATGAAATTCTGTCAACCTTTTAGTGTAAACCGGACCAATGTCATTTGATGCGTAAACTGAACCGTATATATCTTATAACTCAAATGACTAATGAACTTCTATGAAGATTTCCATGTAAACCGGTCCTTTGTCCCTAATGTGCAAACTAGACCGGGTATATCTCTTAATTCAAATGACTAATGAATCTCTATGAAGATTTCCGTGTAAACCGGTCCTTTGTCTCTGATGTGCAAACTAGACCGGGTATATCTCTTAATTCAAATGACTAATGAACCTCTATCAAGATTTCCGTGTAAACGGTCCTTTGTCTCTTATGTGCAAACTAGACCGGGTATATCTCTTAATTCAAATGACTAATGAATCTCTATGAAGATTTCCGTGTAAACCGGTCCTTTGTCCCTAATGTGCAAACTAGACCGGGTATATCTCTTAATTCAAATGACTAATGAACCTCTATCAAGATTTCCGTGTAAACGGTCCTTTGTCTCTGATGTGCAAACTAGACCGGGTATATCTCTTAATTCAAATGACTAATGAACCTCTATGAAGATTTCCGTGTAAATCGGTCCTTTGTCTCTGATGTGCAAACTAGACCGGGTATATCTCTTAATTCAAATGACTAATGAACCTCTATCAAGATTTCCGTGTAAATCGGTCCTTTGTCTCTGATGTGCAAACTAGACCGGGTGTATCTTTTAATTCAAATGACTAATGAATCTCTATGAAGATTTCCGTGTAAACCGAATCTTTGTCTCCAAACATATGTCTTCTGATGTGTAAACCTGACTGTAAATATCTTTTAGCTCAAATAAATAATGAATCTTTAACAACCCTCATATGTAAACTGGACCTATGTCTTATGATGTGCAAACTGGACCGTGTATATCTTTTAATTCAAATGAATAATAAACCTCAATCAAGCTTTCAGTGTAAACCGGACCTATATCATCTGATGTGAAAATCTGACCATGTATATCTTTTAGCTCAAGTGGATCAGCCTATTACTTCTAATGCACAAACCGGGCCGTAAATAACATTTAATTCAAATGAAAAATGAACTGTTACCAACCTTTGATTCAAGTGCAAATCTCGACAATGTCTAGTTTTAGATTAAATATAAATCGAACCAACCGTGAGTGTTAAAATTATTGACATGTCTCCATGAACATTAAATTTTGGTTGATTCAGTAAATTTAGCATGATAAATTAAAAATAATAAAAAATGTCTATAATTTAATAATTTTATTCCAAATGTAGTACATCTAACAATACATGCTCCATTGGAATTCACATATCCTCTCACTCGCACCCTTACTCGTGACTACATTAACTCACTAAATGCCGGTGTAAAGCCGATTGTGTTATGAACATATGACGTCACACTTCGGTGGTGCCATATACCGTTGTCTTTACAAACTGCTAGTCCCTGTATTTTGGTTTGTCGGCATACATAGATTAATGTCTAAAGTATTATAGATTAAAATCTAAATTATTATAAGCTGCAATATATTTTATCAAAAAATTACTTTTGAGTAAAATTTTTAAAGTTTTCGTATTAATAATCGCGTCTTGTTCGATCTCTGAGAATTATCTTGATATGAGCAGTCAAGACAGGGTTTTAACAGACTGAACGTTGGTCGTATCGGTCTGTGCATTTCACTTACACTAAATATTGTGGTGACACTAAAGCATTACCTTTAAATAATGCTTTAACGTGGCTTTTGTCAGTTAGCTTATTGAGATTACTATCCAAAAGAATTTTAAGACATTAGCATTTACTTATACTACTGGTGGAATATATACATAGGAAATTTGAATTGAATTCCCCATCATTCATTTGCTTTTGGTTCATAGTATTTTCCATCACACCTGTTCAACTAAAGAGAATCGTTCATCGGGTATATTTTACGATTGTAAATTTTCTGTAGTTCCTCCCTATTTTAAAGGCTTAAAAAAAGGAAAGTAAGTGACGCAATGAAAATGCTTACAAAATAATAGCATAGATAAATCTGAATGTGCTATCGGCATTAATATTTCGTTCGAAAAAAAATGTCGTTCTTCTCATAATTATTTCGTTTCCGCTGAATGTCAGAGAAATAAAGCAAGATAAACTCAACTGAAGCGCGCAGATATCACGAGAGAAGAATAATTTCTTGATAGTTTAATTTTATAGATTTTTTTTAGACATATATGATCTTGAATATGGCGTGATTTAATGCCAGATGACAACACACACACTCACACACATATACACACACAAATGGTGTTCTGAAGGTCCGCCAGTTAAGTGCCATACGTGATATACGCTTGGGCGATCATGTCTCTCCAAAACTTCCTCACCTCAATCACTATTTAGTGCCGTACGTGATATACGGTTGAGCGATCATTCACTCCACAACGTCCTCACCTCAGTCACTGTTGAGTCTATCAAGTGCTGTACTTAATATACGCATGGGCAATCATGTCTCTCCACAACTTCCTCACCTCAGTCACTAGTGAATCTATTAAGTGCTGTACTTAATATACGCTTGGGCAATCATGTCTCTCCACAAATTCCTCACCTCAGTCACTATTGAATCTATTAAGTGCTGTACTTAATATACGCTTGGGCAATCATGTCTCTCCACAAATTCCTCACCTCAGTCACTGTTGAATCTATCAAGTGCTGTACTTAATATACGCTTGGGCAATCATGTCTCTCCACAACTTCCTCACCTCAGTCACTATTGAATCTATTAAGTGCTGTACTTAATATACGCTTGGGCAATCATATGTCTCCACAACTTCCTCACCTCAGTCACTGTTGAATCTATCAAGTGCTGTACTTAATATACGCTTGGGCAATCATGTCTCTCCACAAATTCCTCACCTCAGTCACTATTGAATCTATTAAGTGCTGTACTTAATATACGCTTGGGCAATCATGTCTCTCCACAAATTCCTCACCTCAGTCACTATTGAATCTATTAAGTGCTGTACTTAATATACGCTTGGGCAATCATGTCTCTCCACAAATTCCTCACCTCAGTCACTGTTGAATCTATCAAGTTCTGTACTTAATATACGCTTGGGCAATCATGTCTCTCCACAAATTCCTCGCCTCAGTCACTGGTGAATCTATTAAGTGCTGTACTTAATATAAGCTTGGGCAATCATGTCTCTCCACAAATTCCTCACTTCAGTCACTGTTGAATCTATCAAGTGCTGTACTTAATATACGCTTGGGCAATCATGTCTCTCCAAAAATTCCTCATCTCAGTCACTATTGAATCTTTAAATTAATTTCCGTTTGTTATACACGCTTGGGTGATCATGTGCCTCCACAACTTCCTCACCTCAGTCACTGTTGAATCTATGAAGTGCTGTACTTAATACACGACTGGGCAATTATGTCTCTCCACAAATTCCTCACCTCAGTTACTGTTGAATCTTTCTATTAAGTTCCGTTCGTGATACACGCTTGGATGGTCATGTGTCTCCACAACTTCCTAACCTCAATCACTGTGAAACCTTCTATTCTGTCTCTGTGTCTTAGATTAAAAACCAGTTCATGTTTCATTAATGCTGAAAATAAGAATTTTTTCAATCTAAAGTTTTGTTTACGGAGTGCTGGCAACACTCATCTGCTCAGTTAGGATGAAAAACAATTCACTTTGTGTACATTAAAGTGACTGCCATTTTTATGAAATGAAAACTGATTTTCGATGTCTTATTTTTTAAAGTAATATGTGTGCTTAATAAAATAGACAAAGAGAACTATCTAATAACACTCCGAAGCTTTCAAAAATTACAGATTCGCTGAAAATTATATGATTGGCAGATACCTGACAACTTCGAATTCGACGCAGGTATGAAAAGGGCAAATTCAGAATTTTATGTCATTAAATCTATCGCCATTCTGTATCAAGTGAGATAGTGAATAAAATCGTCTTTGACAAGCTCTAAAAGTTTTAGACTGTGAGGAAGTGTCGTATCATCTATCCAACATATAGGACCTCATCTAAAAAAACATGTTTTCCTAATAAACTTTACACAATAATAAGGCACGAGTTAGCCAATGCACGGGGTTATCGAATCAGGGGTGTGATATGAACGTAAGAAGAGGAAATGGGAAATGAAGATTGCATGGATGTGAAGGATAGCTAACGACAAACTCTAAACTCGAAAAGACTATCAAGGATATATCCACTCAGAGGTCGTATCCACAAATTAGCTCTTCTTTGGAAGTAGCATTCGGATTGGGATGCTATTCTTCCGGAAAGAATACATAGGGAATGAGGGTGATTCCATTTAGTGCCCGTCGCATACCGTGGCACTGAAGAAATGATTTCGTGTGAAAATTTGCCACTAGAGAAGATTTGGCAATAGAGCATCAAAGGGTCATTTATATCTGTGGGAAACATGCTGTCGGGTGTAAACTAATCAACTATTCCCAACAATGATATTGAACTGTCACTGCTCGAGAGCAAAGATTAGGCAATCACAGCACAGGTAGGCAACAAGGCTCTATTTTTGTGCTTATCTGATTTTTGTAAAGGAAAAATATAACAAGAAAATGGTTGCCCAGCAGAATGTTGCGTAAAAACAGCCTTTGAGATTTGAGAAAGAAATCACTCGGCCGGTGGTCGAGAGCGAGGTGAAATTTACTCGCCCCAAAATCATTTTACTCGACCGACTCTATTTTCTTAATAGTCGCCTTACATAAACATAGCATGAATCGTTGACGGAATAAAATGAAATTTTGATTAAAATTTCGAACGTGTTAGAAAGCATTTAAATTTTTTAAAAATAATAACAACAAAATTTAAGCTTTCCTCTACTCATAGCATATACATTTTGATGATAAAAGTTTGTTTTTATTAAGTTTGAGTTCCTTTTAACATCATGATATGCTGCTTTTTGTGGCAATTGAGTGGACGTGCCTAAATTGGTAACTTTTTCTTCTGTGTAACTACAACCACCATCTCATAGATGATAAAAAAAAATAACAAATCTGATCTTCTCAATGATTTTCTATAAAAAATGACTTACTTGTATAATTTGTTTTTTAGTGAGTTGTTGAAAAAAGTATGAGTTTTTTTTTCTTTTATATGTTGGTTTTTACTTTTCGTAAGCGAGGAGGAAGTATAAGATAATATTTTAAAACCGAATGAAGCGTGTCCCTTGAAATATAGAAAAAGGAAATCTGATTCCTTTTACAACCCAAAGTATACCATTGAAGATGCACAAGTTATTTAGAATTACCTACAAAGAGATTATTGAACTCTTGGCTTTGATTGTGTAAGCATTCGTTTAATTTACGCTTCCGAAGTGGAGCCAAAATCTCTCTGTCGCCCAGAATTAAAGACGCTCACAGAATTTTAGAAACTCATTTGGAAAAATATTATCTTATACTTCCTCCTCGCTTACGAAAAGTAAAAACCAAAAAGGGGGGGTTTTAAGTATCTTTAATGTTCGATTATAGTGAAAAGTTTGATTTAGTCAGATTTTGATGAAAAATTATATTTTTTATCTTAGAAAACTGAAGATATCTTCTAGTTTTGTATTAAAAAATGTATTGCTCGTAATAAATATATATTATGGCATTTTTTTCTTCGAAAATGTATTGTTGGTAATATTTTTCTTTCAGAAATATATATTTTCTAAAAAAGTATATTTTTATGTTTATATTTCTATAAAAGTCTGTTTTTTGTATTTTCATAGTGTTTTGATCCCAGTTTGGTGGTTAGCTATTTTCCCATAGCTGGGACCCCTTACAGGTGCTACCACTTTGGGTCAGGGTGGACCTGGAAACAGCAGCAATTAAGAAGTTCCATGCTCCTCACAACCTCCCAATCAGAGGCCTTGCTGCCAGATGCAGTTTACCGTCATACCTAGGAGCTTTTCCTTTACGGATGCAAAAAATGTAGTTGAAGCGTACATGAGGGGCCCTTAATATGTAAGAATGGTGGGTAGGACAAGTACAGAAGCTCCAATTTTACTGACATATATAGGGACCTTATTGAAAAACTTGGGCACTTAAAACCGAATGATTGGCGGAATTTGCAAAAAGTCTTAAAAGCTTAATATTACAAAGAATTGGAACAGGCTAAACTTGAAAAAAAAAAACAAAATAAAAACAAAACAAAGAAAATGAAACTGGCAATAAGCGGATAGCTTTATCTCAGACGCAAACCTCTCCTCTCAAATATGTTAAGTCATCTCCAGAACAAAGGTCGCAGTGATCATGGATACGTCTACTAAGTCTCTAAAAGAGGAGGTCGTAATCGCTCTTTTGCGCATCGGCCATACGAGAATGACACATTCTTTCTTATTTACTTATGAAGTTCAACTGGTCTACCAAGTATGTAAAGAAGTATTATCGATTAAAAATATATTGAGAGAATATCCAGAATTAGATATCCACACAACAAATTCATAATACTGATAGCATGTTTTATCTCTTTGATAATAAATGTGGATTATATATTTCTTCTTCATGTTCTGTGTCCTTTCATGACGTAGGCCAGGGGTCGGCAACCTTTTGGAGACTGGGGGCCAAAAAGCTATGTAGAATCACGGAGGAGGGCCAAACAGCTATGACTTCAGTGTCATGGAGAAGAACTATTTTATTAAATATGTGAATAAATTTTCTGTGTTTGAAGAAGCAAGGATTCAATATAATTTAATACCTGATGGGAATTTTGTTAAAAAAATATTACATCTTGAAAATAAATATTTCATAAATCAGTTCTGAAAAAAAAAACATTCCATTCAAATACGTTGAAAACACTATTTTATATTCATAAAAAAGTGCACTCTCACGAAAGCAATTTCACAGAAAAAGTGAAAGTGAGGCCGTACGCTAATTTTATCGATCCGTACAAATCTAAACTTATTTATAAATGGAACTTTGTCTGTGTGTGTGTGTGTGTGTGTGTGTGTGTGTGTGTGTGTGTGTGTCTGTGTGTGTGTATCCGTTATTTATAGACTCCGAAACGCCTGAACCGATTTTCTTGAAAATTTACACAATTGTACTATAAGCGTCTGCGAGTGTTCTTAGCTAGGTCTTGTGTCGAGGGACCTACCGATAAATATCGAAAATCGATAATAGAAAAAATCGGGTTATAGAAGGAGTGGTCCGATTTTAATCAAATTTGATACACTCATAGACAAAGACATAAGAAACGATATTCAGAAGTTTCAAGGTTGCAGTTCTTACAATAAGGCAGAAAATCGATTATATATATATATATAAGATGTTTGTGTGTGTGTCTGTTTATCTGCCTGTAGGTCTGTATTTTTTTCAGTCCTTTTATTTTAGATTTTACTTCGGCTTTGACTCTAAGTAGGTATAATTGTAGTTCATAGTCTCAGTCATGATACAATTTACTCATAGGACTTATTTAGCCTTCAAAATTCAGTTTACGATGAAAAATAACTATTTGATATCGATACCAGGAAACAGAAAATTGACTTGCATCCATTCATTTTTCTTTCAGTCTACGGTTTCGCTTTAACTGGAAACAACTATTGCTTTTTAATGTTTCGTGCCAACGTCCAAAGCGTCTAAGCTCCAGGAGCATGGATTAGTTTTAAAGCTTTCATTACACCCGAGCAACGACGGTCTATACTGCTAGTAAAAAATAAAAGTAAAACACATTCTCCATGTAAAAAGAAATATTTTTTTTTAATTTCGATGCAATATATTAAGACTATCAATTGTTATTTTGGTTTGGTTTACCTATATTTATATCGTGTCTAGACTAAGGTAGCGTGCCGGACAAGATTCACTCGAGGACCGGATGTGGCCCGCGGGCCGGGGGTTGCCGATTGCTGACGTTGGCGATTATGGACTTTAATATTGTCACTGTATTTTGTCACTCTTTATATATTTTCTCTTGGTATCTGTCCCAAAACCGCGTTTCACCATCCATTTGCTAAAGCCTATCAAATATGTCTCGCGCTACATTCCCTTGTCTCACTTTCCTTTTAACCGTCCTGTGAGTATTAGATTCTCCAGGCCCTCTTTCCTCATTACGTGTCCCAGAAACCTCAGCTGTCTCTTCCTGGTGTTAACAATGAGTTTTCTTCTTACTTCCATCCACTCCAACGATTCGTCGTTGCTCATTGTGCTCCTTTCATGTATCCTCATCATTCTTGTTTAGAACCACATTTCTACTGCCTCGGGCCACTTCTTCATCCTTAAAGAGATCGTCCAACATTCGCTGGCATACAGAAGAACAGATATCACATAGCTGTCTAGCAGTCTTTTCTTTGTTTCCAGTTAGCTTTTCCTGTATCCCAGTCCAATGCAATGCTTTTGAAAAGTGTCCTTGGGCATGACGATGCCTGTTCGTATCTCAGGTTGCACTTTGCATCCTCTATCAAAACGCTTCGCAGGTATATAAATGTATTTACTTGCTTTATAACAGTGGTCTGCTTCTGCAAGAAAGTATAAAACAAGAAAAAAAAATCTACCCAGCAACCCATTATATACTCATCCGCAGACAGATCTGTTTCGCTGTATCATATCCGATTGCTTTTTACCCAGGATTGAAACCCGACC
>JBBBDQ010000516.1:5702500-5705596 GCA_037127315.1 Ascarosepion bandense
AAACATTTTAGATTAAAGACACTTTTCCTATTTGTTCTTTACTTATTCTATTCATATACAGGGTGGGCCATAAGTCGCACACCAAAGAACATTTTCAACATCGACTGGAATTGTGCATCAACGCAAATGGCAAGCATTTTGAGCATTTGTGATTGTACCAGCGTGTACAACGTCTTTCTCAGTTCATTAGTTAAGCTTGGTTTTAATAAAATAACGCTTATTATTATCAGAATTGTTTCAAATGGTTTGGTGCACGACCTATGGCCCACCCTATATATATATATATGTGTGTGTGTGTGTGTGTGTGTGTGTAAATAACTAAGCTAGAGCGCCAACGAACCTACTAAAGTTTCACCAAATTGGATCTTCAGGGAAAGTTGGAGCCAACTTTCCCTGAAGATCCAATTTGGTGAAACTTTTGTAGGTTCGTTGGCTCTCTAGGTTAGGTATTTATTTAGTTTGCTCTACTTGCGTATTGAGCGCTTTTTGTTTTTTTGTTTTTTGTTTTGGTTACTCGTCTCGGGTTTTTTTCTTTGAGCTACGTTCTTTTTTATTACCAATTTTTACTTCCGCGTATGTACTCGGAGCGTTTTTCGAAACGAGTATAACGACGGTGCTTACGTCGTGATATTTGTATTTGAAATAGACACTCAATATTTGGCGTTTATTATAAATAAAAGTACGGAAAACAATAACGTTTCAAATAATTAAAAAATGTTAAATGTCTGATTAAATCTAAATTTCTTTATTAATGGAACTTTGTCTCTCTGTGTGTGTCTGTGTGTGTGTTTCCGTTACCTATAGACTCCGAAACGGCTGAACCGATTTTCTTGAAAATTTACACAGTTGTACTATAAGCGTCTGTGAGTGTTCTTAGCTAGGTTTTGTGTCGAAGTAACCCCGATAAATATCGAAATCGATAATCGAAAAAATCGGGTTATAGAAAGAGTGGTCCGATTTTAATCAAATTTGATACAATCACAGACAAAGACACAAGAAACGATGTTCAGAAGTTTCAAGGTTGCAGTTCTTCCAAAGTGCAGAAAATTTGATATCGATACCAGGAAATAAAAATTTGACTTACATCCATTCATTTTTCATTCAATCTACGGTTTCGCTTTAACTGGAAACAACTATTCATTTTTAGTCTTTCGTGCCGACGTCCAAAGAGTCTGAACTCCAGTACCATGGATTTGTTTTAAAGCTTTCATTACACCAGAGCAATACTGCTATACTATACTGCTCGTTAAAAATAAAATAAGAAATTCAGCAGTCATAAGCATTCGAAAAAAAATTATTTGAATAAGTGGTGTAATTTAATTATGTGATTGTATAATTCATATAATCGTGTATTTAGGTAGCAATTTCGCTTTTATGCAAGTTTAATTAAAAATGACAATGTGCCATGGTTAAACTTTTGTTATAATGTTACTTTTCTTGTTGACTGCCGGGGGCATGAAATTAATAATGTGTATATTTAGTCATCAATCCCTTTTTTTTACATAACATTCCCCGACAGACAACAAAAAAAAAAAAAAAAATTAAAAAATAGTACTACAACAAAAACTTAACCCCAGCACAGTCATTCTTAAAAAAAGAAACATGCATATATACGGTGTACATAAAGTCCATTTGCACTTTAAACAATTATAAATATTAATGAAGTCATAATTTTTTTAAAGTGCATACGAACTTTATGGACTCTATTTCTCTCTCTTTCTCTGTCCATCTCTCTCTTTCTATATATATATATATATATATATATATATATATATATATATATATATATATGGTGTACATAAAGCATCGTTCATTCAGAAATAAATTTGAACATTCTCGGCTACCAGCATGTGTTTACGTTGTATATAATTAAAGTCCGTCTTCCTCTATTGGCCGCTCATATCTCAGAGGTAGAAACGCTGTCTGATGTCATTTCGGTCGGGTTTCAAGTCTGACTAGAAGCAATCGAATGTCTAACTGTACTGATGAGTTGTGATACAATGAAACAGATCTGCCAGTGAATATATATATATATATATATATATATATATATATATATATATATAATTATGAATTAATAGTATATTGCGACAAGGAATTTTCTATGTTTGTCTGGATTTATATATATATATATATATATATATATATTTCTATGTGTGTGTGTGTGTGTGTGTGTGTGTAAGTGTATTTTAATCCATACAAAATAAGGCGATTTCCGTCACCTAAGAAAATGAGCACAAAGCAACAACAACAACAAGAACAACAAAATAAAAACATTGAGTAGGGCAAAAAATGGTATGCCAGGGACTGAAAGAGGAAGAAACCATCGATGTTAAAATGGGAAAAGCTGTTCGTGATTCTGAGCGGTTATAGGTGTATATTTATTGGATAAACTAATCAAAGCGATCGATTTATCAGCTGAGCAGGGATTACGATTTCGCAATCCTAAAAAACTTTAACAAACGAAATACAAGCAAAACTAGAAATATACCAATAATATATATATATATATATATATATATATATATATATATATATATGGGTTTCGATACACATTAAAATAAACCAAAAAATAATATATTTTCACGACATCACACTCAACCTGAGAAAACGTACATATCAACCATATAGAAAATCAAACGACAAACCACGTTACGGAAACACTTCTTTAATACAATATGATCAACAATAATCATGCAGGTGCCACAATAAATGAAATGACAATCCTTCTAATATAGCATTCTGTAATGAATGCTATATAAGAGTTCTAAAAGATAGTGAATTTTTGTAGAACTCATATGCACATCAGTCAGTCAGTCAGTTAAGTGCCATACGTGATACACGCTTGGGTGATCATGTCTCGAAACAGACTTGACTGACTAGGCAGAAGATTATCTCGCAGTAGGTTGCCATTGCTTTCCGCGGTATACTGGTTGCCAACCAAGGCTATAGAGCCCAATCTGTCCTGTTATTTGACTCATAACTGGAAGGAAAAATGGATTAAAAGGGTATTTGCGCGTATATGATTGCACCGAATTCAACTGGAATTCGAACTCGGCTCTCCGATATGCACATCACAAGGTGCAAAAAAAAAAA
>JBBBDQ010000517.1:0-135000 GCA_037127315.1 Ascarosepion bandense
ACCTCTCCAAGATCAGTTTGCAAGGAAAAGTACATGGATGAAAGAGAAAAGTAAAAGAAAATAGACAAATGTATAGTTTATCCTAGAGTCAAAAAGGTAGAAATGAATCGGGTTTGAACCAGATTCCAAAAGTTAGACACAGGTCTAGTTTACACTACTGCTAAATAGGTAGACATAGATTGGGTTTGGACTAGAGTTAAAGAGGCAGACATAGTTATCTCTCCGTAAGATGTTTTATGTTCATACGGGTCGTAAAATATCTTAAATCTCCTGAAGAATGAATTGAGAGCAGACAAACAGATGCATCGCCGTAAATCTAGAGTTAAGGTGCTGAATACATCAGCTAGATAAGTGAAAATTTTATATATGCATTAATCATATTAATGCTGTTATTAAGGACCTTATTACAAAAACTGCTTTCTTGAAATGTCTTCTAATTCTGACTTCCATTAAACTGAAAATATTTCTAACTTCCAGTATATTATATAGTTTTTGAATGCTTTAACACGTGCATGACCATGACATTACAACATATAAAAAAATCAATCCGTTTTGGATCATTTTTACGTTCTAATGTACGCTAAGTAATTTGTCAATTTGAAGCAAAACGAAAAGTTTTCAGTAATTTTTAGCAACACATCCTTGCGGTTATTTTTGTTACCAAAACTCACACTGCTGAAGATGATCTCGGAAGGAGATTGAAGGTATTTGGGTACATTGTGAAATGAATGATAATAACATCTGTCAACGTTACAGCTCATTTCTTCCATCTTTCAATTAAAATAATATGCGACAGATTGTCCGTGAGTATGAACGGATTTTATTTAAAAAAAAAAGAATTCAAATGTAAAGTCAATAGTCATCTCCCGTTTCACTTAACTTGCATCTTCCCTCTGATGCACCTTTTTCCGTCTACCCCACTCTCATCAGTATTCTCTTCCTTCTCATACCTTCTTCTTGACGCCCCCTGTAACCTGTCGCTCTTTCTCATAACATTCCTCCGATGTAAACCCCTACACAACAGTGGCAGTAAAATGCCTTGCTTGATGCCACACGGTTATATATATATATATATATATATATATATATATATATATATAAATTTATTTATAAATGGAACTTAGGTTCTCTGTGTGTGTGTCCGACTTTAATCAAATTTGATACACTCATAGACAAAGACATAATAAACGATATTCAGAAGTTTCAAATCCACAATTTTTATCCGATTCTCACCAAACTTCACACAAATATTCTTTAGGCTGAGTCTGAGCTCCCGGACCATGGATTAGATTTAAAGCTTTTATTACACCCGAGCAACGCCAGGCTATACTGCTAGTATATATATATATATATATATATATATATATATATATATGAGAAGGTGTTATTGTAATTATTTACAGTATTTACATTGTTCGGAATGTTTTAATCTTTGATCCCATATTCATATCCTCAAGAACCCATGACTCATTGAATAAAAGCGTTGGTTTGATCCACTTGAGATTTCAATATCTGACTCCAGCAGTAGTAGAGTTAAAGAGATGTAACTGATACTCAGGATTTGGATACATATATATATATATATATATATATATATATATATATATATATATAAAAAGGATTAATTCAAAGATGTTGAATGGCCATTTCGATATGAAGATCCCCACGGGGGACGACACATCACCTCAGCAACAGAAAAATCCTTTCAGAAACTGGAGAAAAATTAGTCTACTTTTCCTTTTTAAATAGATTGCAAAGAAATTAAAAAATAAATAATAAAATAAAATTAAAAAAATATATTAAAATAAAAAAATAAAATAAAATAAAAATAAAAATAAAGGGAAAGAAAAAGAAAAAGAAAACGAAAAAGAAAAAGATAGAATAAAATCAAATAAATAAGAAAAGAAAAAATTGACATCGTCTGGGTTCGCAAAAAAAAGGGAGAATGTAACTAAAAATTAACAGACAGCCGTGTTAAATCGACGTAAGTTTAAGCAACACGGAAATATGTGTGTGTGTGTGTGTGTGTGAAATGTATGTATGTGTATATATATATATATATGCACGGTACTTATTTGAAAGCGTTCAATATCAGTGATAGAGCTGACATATTCATATAGATAGATGTGAGTTTGTGACCCTGGGTTTCACGCTTTTGCAATCGTCAGACAAACTGATTAACTTTTTAAAAAATTTGGTGATGCGTATGTGTGTACAACGGCACACATATACACATATGCCAAGCCCATACGGCTCGCGTATAGTTATATTTATGTGAGATCCGGTGGGTGGGCGCGCGTGCGTGTCTTTGCGCTCGTCAATGAGTGTACAAGTGTGCATATATGTTTGCGTTTGCCACGACGACAAATCTTCCTCCCAATTTTTTTTTCTGCTGCCACAAAAATACACCAATATATGCAGCCCTACATATAGCCAATTTTTTAAAAAATTAATCAGTTTGTCTGACGATCGCATGTGCGTAAAACCCAGGGTCAAAAACACACATCTATCTCTCTCTCTCTCTTTCGATATATATATATATATATATATATATATATATATATATATATATCAACATGCCTTGTGGGAAAAGAAGAATCCAAAGGAGTATCCTTTACATATAATGGTAGGATAACTCTCTACGAGAGCTCTAAACATATATGCATATCAATACATATAGAGCAAATGTAAGAAAAATTAAGACAGACGCGTTATTTCATGGTAATTCGGAAGTCTAGGCCTATTTCAGGCGAGCCATCTTCAGCTTCCGTCTTTATTCAACGAAGCATTCATGTGGAATCCTTCGTTGAATAAAGACGGATGGCTCGCCTGAAATAGGCCTAGACTTCCGAATTACCATGAAATAACGCGTCTGTCTTAATTTTTCTTATATATATATATATATATATATATATATATATATATATATATATATATATAACTTATTTGTAAATGGAATTTGTCTGTGTGTGTGTCTGTGTCTCTGTATCCGTTACCTATAGACTCCGAAACGGCTGAACCTATTCTCTTGAATATTTACACAGTTGTACTATAAGCGTCTGCGAGTGTTCTTAGCTAGGTTTGTATTGAGGTCCTCTCGATAAATATCAAAAATCGATAATCGAAAAAATCGGATTATCGAAGGAGTGGTCCGATTTTAATCAAATTTGATACACTCATAGACAAAGACATAAGAAACGATATTCAGAAGTTTCAAAGTTGCAGTTCTTACAATAGTGCAGAAAATCGATAATATATATATATATATATATATATATATATATATATAAAAGGCAAGATATTTGTGTGTGCGTGTGCGTTTATCTGTCTGTATGTCTGTATTTTTTTCAGCCCTTTTATTTTAGTTTTTGCTTCGGGTTTGGCTCTACATACGTATAATTGTATTTCTTAGTCTCAGACATGATACCATTTACTCAGAGGACTTATTTAGCCTTCAAATTTCAGTTTAAAACGAAAAAAACTTTTTGATATCGATACCAGGAAATTAAAATTTGACTTACATCCATTCATTTTTCTTTCAGTCTACGGTTTTGCTTTAACTGGAAACAACTATTGCTTTTTAGTCTTTGGTGCCAACGTCCAAAGAGTCTGAGCTCCAGGACCATGGATTAGTTTTAAAGCTTTCATTAAACCCGAGCAACGCCAGGCTATACTACTAGTATATATATATATAGTGATGATCATCCACGTATACTGTCTTAATATGTATAGGAAAGAATATTAATAAAAAAGTTTTGAATTTAAAAACGTACTTTTTTAAACAGTATTTGTTTATTTTTAACTGTGTGTGTGCTCTTGCGGAATAATTACTAGTACCATTAAAATAAGCTGCTTTCATCTATATTACTCAATATTTTGTCAGTAACACTCAGACGGTGTAGATGTAAAGCGCCTGGGATAGTAACGTAGACCTTACATTCCCTGTTGCAGTGTGTGAGAGACTGCCTAGGGTGGTTGATAGTATAACCGTGTGTATTAAAATCTCTTTCACATGCCTACAAACCAGATACAATTTTGAAGATATATATATGAGGTCATCGCTTAAATGCACACAAGTTCATGTCTGTGTAACACCCCAATTGACCGTCCAATCAATTTCTCCGGTGGCTGTTATGTTTGCCGGGAGTTTGTTGAAAATGTCGGAGCCTCAAGCTGGGCGTACAAGATTGAACTATAAGGAACGAACTTCCACAACTTGGATGAGTTGAAAGGATGCTTTATTCGTTTAGAGCTAGCCTTTTCGGTTGGGGCAGGCGGATGTGACACACAGCTCCAACTCTAATTAATGGAGATCAACAAATCCGAACTGACCGAAACAAGACGAACGGAGATTCTTACTTCAAGCACGCGCCCGGCTGAACTCAACTGACTGACTCACTTAACTGATTTCTATTTATTTAAAATGAATCCGGAAATCCGGAAATGCTTTAAACCACCGGTGATAAACATTGGCGACTGTAAGTCTGAAATTTCAGTTATCTTTTTTTTTATCTTAATAAAGCTTCCGCCGGAAAATTCTTAATGTGTGGTCAAGCTACAGTAAAAGACAGCCTTTTGACCGGGTCATTCGAAAACCCACCCCTCGAACTTTCCTGAACTTTATCTCTTTATCACATTAAATCACTGAGTCAAATATTTACCGGAAGAGTGGTAGGATTTAAAAACAGTAATTGGGATACTCTTGTCTCTTTCACAATTTTCCTCATGAAAGAAAAAGCGTTTATTTATTTATTTTTTTCCTCTTCTTTTTCACTTTTGTTAAATATGTTTTTAAACTATTTTCTATTCTAATCTATTTTCTATTTTAATCTATTATTATAAAATACATATATGCCTAGTTATCTTGTCACAGCTGTTTAGTATGAATTTCGTGTAATGTTTCCTTCCCGTATTTTGCTCTATATAGGATCGCATAACGGGTGCATAGGCTGACAATAATACTCCGATACAATGTATCCAAATCAGGTATATATTTCAACGTGGATCCCCTTGCGGTCCGCACACTTTTTTATCGATGTTGCAGTGCTTCGATCTTATTGGTGAAGAAACTTTCATGCTGCTACAGCAAATATGACGTTATAATCACTGTGATATTGATTCCCAGCCAAGTTTTTTTTTTAATGTTGGGGACAAATGCTAGCAAGATGGAACCAAATCAGATGATCAGAGAAGTCGTAATGGCGTACAGCCTCCATCGAAACGAAGGCCTTTTTTACTGGAGCATTGTCCTGATTAAATAAACCCCTCTCGACAGTTCCTACTCTCTTGGTCTTGACACCAAGTTAGCATAGAAATCCCCTGATGACTGTGCGGTCATTTCGAAGATAGTCAATAAACACAATGCTTTTGTATCCCATAAAACTTAGGCCATTATCCCTGCAGATTAAATGACATTGGTCTTCTTTGGAGCAGAATGGTGTTTCCACTGCTTGGATTATTTATGAACCCAACATTCATCTTTGAAAACGTTCAGGGAAACCAGGTAGAATAGCCTCAAAAATGCCAGATGTTCCCTGTGATATGATCAACGTAGCTCGCTCTTGATCAAGTTTTACAGACTTCATCGCATAGAATATTCACAACTCTTTCAAGGAATATTCTAATAGTATTGAATATTTGATTTATAGTCAATCGTCTATTATCCATTATAGATCCTGGGTATGACGTAAACTGCATCCGGCAGCAAGGCCTCTGATTGAGTGGTTGTGAGGAGCATGGAACCACCGCTTAATTGTTGTTGCTGCCAGTTCCACCCTGACCAGGAGTGGAAGCACCTGTTAGGGTCCCAGCTATTGGCAAATGTTTAACCCCCAAACTGGGGTCAAAATACTATGAAAGTATAAAAATACACTTTTACAGGAATATATAAATAAAAATAGACGTTTATATAAATATAAATATATGCATTCATAAAGGAAGAATATTACCAACAATACATTTCTGAAAAAAAAAAACATATGAACATAACAAATTTTTGAAGGAAAAATTATTATCTGTAAAACATTTTTGAATACAAAACTAAGAGACTTTTTCAGTTTTCTAAACTAAAAAAGAATAAAAACAAGATTATTCTTCTATGTGCTCTGTCCTTTCAGGTTGTAGGCGATAATGGTTCACGTCTCCCTATACCTGGTGGCTCTTAGTATGTTTTCTTCTGTTACACCTCGCAACCCCTGTTCCGTACAGTGCTGCTTGCAGACACAGAAAGAAATCTATAAGACCTCCTACAGAAGGTAGGTGAAGAGAGTGACAAAAAAGGACTACAAATAAACTGCAAGAAAACCGAATGCATGCTTATCAGCAAAAGGTGCAACCCAAAATTCCAAATATAGGTGGGCGATTCCAGAATCAAACAAGTACAAATATTTAAATACCTAGGAAGTGTTCTAACCGGAGATGAAAGTGTGACAGAGATCCGAAGGCGAATTGGTTATGGCAAAGGACGCGTTCTGGAAGATGATTAAAGTACTAAGACACAGGAAAAAAAATATTTTCATTAAAATCTAAATAAATCAATTTTATCCCTATAACTGAACATTAAAAACAACCCTTAAATCCCCACTTTTTTAGCATTAATACGCCGTTAAACAGAACTCAAACTCAATATTATTTGGCAAACATGATCAATATTTTTTTTGTTGATGGCAGTTGTAAGACTTCTGGACTATTGGTCATTTTCAACACTAATTTCTGCTGCCGATTTTTTTTTTACTGTTGATAAAGCTGGAATATCATCTCTGATGTAGCAAGTATATGGGCATGAATGTACTTCGGGGTTAAACACTTTTTCTGCGGATAATTGATAACATCATGATCCCAAATGGTGACCATTTTAAAGAGAAGTGCGCTCGTCATCATTTATCCATCACACCCAATGGTGCATAGGGCAGCAACTTTTTGTTGCTGTTTCTGTAACAAACTGTTCTTTTTTACGGGGCAAGGTTGTTAGCCCTGTACCCAACCACCAAACCTGGAGGACCAGTGGACCATTCTTGGTCCTTTCGTTTACAGCACCTGGTATTCCCAAATGGTCACCCATTTAAGTACTGACCAGGCTCGATGTTGCTTAACTTCGGTGATCAGACGGGACCCGGTGCATTCAACACGATATAGCCGTAGACAAGTGCGTTAGTAGTTAGTACTAAAGTATTCTTTGAACAGTCAGATGTCAGTTTACCTGAAAAGAAACAACATAGTGATTAATAAGAAGTGTTGAACATAATACATGTACGAAATTACACCTCTAGCATCACTTCTTTGTAGTGACTCTGTTGAATTTTCGGCTCAGCCTCGTACACAACTTTATTATGGCCTCTCCCGTTGATTTCGACGTATGAGCGTCTAACACAGTTAGACTACCACACAAAGAATTGTGTAAAGTGGTGAAGGCGTGTGTAGCACCATTCACACTTTTTGGATGACAAAAAATCGGTGCAGAAGTCAGCCACAGATCGCATGAACAACAGACCTCAGTTATTTAACCCATAACTGGAGGGAAAGGACGGATTAGTACCTTTCCTAAGGGTACCAGTGCGTAAGTGAATGCAGAGTGTTTGACTGGAATTGGAACTCGGCTCACCGATTTCCTCCTCCGAGCCGACATCCACTGCACCAGAACGTACATCCGTCAATAACGCT
Source organism: Ascarosepion bandense (assembly GCA_037127315.1). Classification (NCBI taxonomy): domain Eukaryota; kingdom Metazoa; phylum Mollusca; class Cephalopoda; order Sepiida; family Sepiidae; genus Ascarosepion; species Ascarosepion bandense. The sequence goes on from JBBBDQ010000517.1 coordinate 7,660, forward strand.
TACAGCACCTGGTATTACCAAGCCAAGCGGTCACCCATCTAAGTACTGACCAGGCTCAACGTTGCTTAGCTTCGGTGATCGGGCGAGAACCGGTTTATTCAACGTGATATGACCGTACATGAAATACATCATTTGTTTAAAAAACACTGGAGTGGCCTAATAATTATGGCCTGTATAATATATATATATATATATATATATATAACACTAGTTTTGCATGTGGAAAAATGTAATCCTAAGCTTAGTACGACGGAGTGAAAGAAATTATTATGAACTACATTATTAATTGTGCAGATTATTTTCCGACAAAGCCGAGAACAAATATGAATTAAAACATTTCCGTGTGTGCAGATGCATTGTTGCACAAAGCCAGCCGGAGTCAGACGAAGGTCATCGCATTATAGACAAGCGGAAGTTCTCATACGACAAAGCTGATTACCAGCTAGAAGTGAGTGAAAAAAATTGAAAATTCGATTGTTTGTAATTCCTCAAACAATGGCGATGGATTGTCACAAAACTCAGAAAAAGGAGATTTCGCGTATTTGGGCTTTTGACAAGAGCAACAGAGGTCATATTTCATTACTGTGGGAAAAAAGTTGAATTAAACTTTCCAACATAAAAGCTGGAATTTTGGCATAGTCAGTTGAATCATAAGAAGAATATATATATATATATATATATATATATATATATATATATATATATGTGTGTGTGTGTGTGTGTGTGTGTGTGTGTGTGTGTGTGTGTGTATTTATGCAGCAAATTTTCATTGAAACATGCCAGATTAAATAAATTGCAAACACTATGTTTGCTTATTTTTAATAAAATCCGTTCATACTCACGGATAATCTTTCACGTATTACAATCAAAATATTTTAAAAATGAGCTGCAACGTTGACAGATGTTATTTTCATTCATTTATTAAGGTACCCCAGTACTTACAACCTCTTTCCGAGACCATCTTTAAGGGTGTGATTTATAGTAACAAATGTAACCGGAAAACTGTGTTGCTAAAAATTAGTGTATTAAAAATTACTGTACTAAACATCGTATTTTGGCTTTAATTTCAGTTGAAAATAAAGACAAAAATTCTCCAACATTTGGATAATTTTTTATTATGTTGGTTCTAAGCTTTCGGCTAGCATGACCCATCTTCAGAGAGGTTATGAGGATGATATAAAGGTGAACCTCGCGGCTGAGCTTGAAAAGGACCTCCAATCAGTGGAGGATTGGGGTAGGAAATGGCTCGTAAAATTCAATTCTTCCAAAACGAAGCTGCTGTCAAATAACCACCAGAGACGACCGCACCTCCTTCCCATTAGCATGGAATAGACATGCCTCCCAGAGAGTAAAACACTACGCCTGCTTGGCCTGACACTCTCAGTGGACCTCAAGTGGAATGACTACGTCGAATCCATTGCTAAATCCGCTGCTATGAAAGTTGGCTCTCGGTGCAGGGCCCGGAAATTCTTTCCGCCTGAATCTATCCTGCACTTATACAAATCTACCAACCGCCCGTGTTTAGAATACTGTTGCCACATCTGGTCGGGTGCCCCTACTATTCTCCTCGGGCTTCTTGACAAAATACAGCGAAGAATCTGTAACGTGATTGATAACGACTTAGCTGACCGCCTGCAGTCACTCTCTCACCGGCGTGATGTGGATTCCCTGTGCCTCTTCTACAAATACTTTCATAGCTTCTGCTCTGATGAACTTAAATCGCTGGTGCCCCCTAGGTGTGAGTTTGCACGAGATACTAGGTCCCACCCTTTTACAGTGAAACCGATGAAATATAACCGCAATTTCTACTCCAACAGCTTCTTTTCTCGCACTTCCCGCCTGTGGAATTCCCTTCCGCATGCTTGCTTCCCCGACGGCTATAACCTCCAGGAGTTTAAATGTAAGGTCAATAGACACCTCCAAAAACACTAATCCTCTCACTCTCTCCAAATCTCCCCCTATGTACATCCTAACTCTATCACCCTGTGTAACCCCCTGCGCTATAGTGGCAGTGGAATGCTTGGGGTGACATGATTAAATATATATATATATATGATCCTTAACACACACATATGTATATATAGTTGAGAATCAAATATAGAACAAATATTAATCGGAATTATACAGGAGGTTATGATAATGAAAAAATAAGAAATTTTATCGGTCTAACATATTTCATCGGTCGTTTTAAAAATATCACGAAATTCTGAGGCAACCTTCTAAAAGTATTGAACAATTTTACTTCTAATGTAATGATATATATATATATATATATAGTCATCCGCAGACAGATCTGTTTCGCTGCATCACAGCTCATCAGTACGGTTAGACTCAGATTGCTCCCTAACCCAGGCTCGAAACTCGACCGAATTGGTGTCAGTCGCCGACTCTACCTCTGGGCCAAGTGTGAGTGTGTATCCATTCACATACAGACACATATATAAATATTTATCTCGTGTTATTAGAACAGTACTCAATAGAATATAACAGAGCTATTAAGTATATGTTATTAAAAATACATATTATTTTAAATCTATAGCACGACTCAAAGTTTCATGCACTATGCTGTCATCAAGTGTCTATTATGAACTGAGCGTTTCTAAAATTATTTTTTTAATTTTTATTCTTACTTCTCAGGTTGTTAAAGATCTTTATAAATAATAAATCTGGGGTGCTATTTTTTAATTTATTAAATGTGTAATTAATGAATTGTAAATTGTTTTGCATTTTACTATTATTGAACACCGGTCTATACAAAGACGATGGATTAATTTTTTCTACAAAGAACAAGTCCATGACAAGCAGGCCGGCTAAGAAAGGACCTGATCAAGTTTTTTAAAGATTACGAAGTGAAAAATTACTACTCCTACTAACGTCAAACTTTCTTGGTGCAACTTTTGATCTAAACAATAGCCTGTACAAACTATATATTTAAGATTCTTACAACTACAAATATGTCCACAAAGATCCTAACCATCACCATAGAATACAAGACAACATTCATAAATCAATCCAATTTAGATTAATTTCTAACTATAATAATAAGGGAGTGTCTGATAACGGTAAAATTAAATATATTAAGGCCTTAGAGACAGGACATTTTCGCTAGAAACAAAGAGGAGAGTACTGGATTGCTATGTGATGTCGGTTCTTCAATATAGCAGTGAATTTTGGACAATATCTTCGAAGATGAAGGAAAAACTTGAAGCAGCTGAAATATGGTTCTACAGAAGGATGCTGCGAATATCATGGATCGAGTATGTGAGCAATGACGAGGTTTTGAAAAGGATGGAGACAAAAAGGAAATTAATAATGAGCATCAGGAAGAGACAGATAAAGTTCCGGGGACATGCAGTGAGGAAGGAGGGCTTAGAGAACCTGACACTAACAGCGCAGATAGAGGGAAAAAGAGATAGGGGAAAAGAGTGGATAACATGTTTGAAGGACCTGATCATGTGGATAACGGAACGAGGGTTGCATGGTGCAACAAGAGAACGCGTGCTAAGAGCCACCAGGGATAGGGAGTTGTGGAAAGCCATGATTGCCTACGTCCTGAAAGGACATGGCACATAAAACAAGGCCTTAGCTAAAAGTAAACACAATGTAAGTTTATAATACTCCGATGAAAAGCAAACAAGGTAAACATATATTAAAACTCCGCAAATGGAACTTCATATGGTTTTACGCACCTGTTACCCATAATGTCAAAACAAACAATATTTTTCTAAATTTAATACGCAATCATTTCAACCACTCGCTTACAGGAAAAAAGTTTTCAGCAAAAAACAATGTCAAGGTTAGTTATAGTTGCGTTAAGAACATTGATACATATTTCTTACAACCGAACAATATGATACTGAAGAAAAAAATTCTAATCTTCATAATAATTGTAACTGCTGAAAAAATATTCTCCTTCTACATGAATTTATTCAAGTTGCTAGACTGTTACTTTTCCTTTACCCTTTTACAGCCAAAACCGTCAAATGTAGCCGCCATTTCTACTCAATCAGTTTCCATTTTCTCAGTTCCCGCCTGTAGAACTCTCTTCTCTATACTTGCTTCCCTGATAGCGACAATCTCCAAGAATTTAAAAGCAACGTCAATTGCCATCTCTTATCTCCTTGACTCTCATCTTTCAATTATCTATTCCTCGGCATCCCCTGTATCTTGTTCTTATATCTTACTGGTTTACTCTCACGCAGCTTTCTTCACACCATATTCCCATCCTTCTCTTATCCATTCTCCGGCACCCCCTGTAACGTGTTTTTCTTTTCGCTCTTCGCTTATGTGGGCCTCTGCCCACCAGTGGCAGTTCTGCCTTATTTGGGGTAAAATGATAATTAAAAAAAAAAAAAGATGTTTATTGATTACTAGATTAAAAATTTAAAATATTGATCCGCATTAACTTAGATCCATCTTTATATTTTCTTTTTATTTGCTTATTGATTTATTTACCATCGATATGTAAAGTCACAAATTTATTCGCCTGAAGAGAGTCAACTGTGGAATCGAAACACGTGTAGCGACACAAATACCATTATGGACACTTAATGTATTAGACAAAAAAACAAGTAATATTAATAATAATATTAGTAACTAGCGGAACCCATGGAATTTCCACGGAAGTATAATTATGATTTCCTGGAAAAATTTTACTATGTCATACAACAAATGATAGTAATGTCTTCAAGCATAAAGGTATTGAATGATAAAATAACGATAACACAGAATGTAATTTTATTAAAATATCTATAAAAGTAATGTCCATTGAAGCTACTTTATTGTGAGAGATTTTGAAAGTGAAAAGATTTTTTATTACTGAAAAATCATGGCACCTATGTCCATTGTAAACATTTTTATCAAGTTGTTTTAAAAATAATAATTTCAAAAATAATTTCCTTCATTTCTGATTGAGTACTGATAGTCTCATTAAAATCCTACAATTATTTGTTTTTTGCAAAAATTTCCAAATTAATGTGTTTGTCACCGAAAAAAGTGTGTGATGCAATCATTACGTTTCCATTGTAAAACAATCGTAACGTTTCTTTAGCCGCTAACTCGAATCAAAACAAAACTTTCTGACAAAATTTCAAAAATGTTTGAAGGGATTAAAATATTTTAAAAATAATTAAAGTTACTTTAAAGGCTCCTGTGTCCATTGTAAACAGAAAAGATCAACCGAGTAACAGCCAAGGGTGTAGAGACCAGAAATTTCGTTATTAGGTCGCTGGATACGACAACAAACCTACCTATTTTTACTATATTGTACTATACACAAACATATACACACACACAATTGCTGCTACAACCACCAGCTTAAGCTGCTACTGATAAGATAATGTTATATGCTCTCTCCTCCTACTCTCTCACTCTTTATTACCCTTTTCGTTTGGCAAGGTGGACGAAAGGCTGAGGAGAGTAAAAAGTTAGAGGGGAAGGAAAATCCCGTGTAGAGAGTGTGGTATACCGGACGGAGGAACTAAATAACTAAGAAAGGAACAAGCAGAATTATAATATAGATAGCAATAAATCTACATTTAAACAAAATGTTCACGGCTTCTCGCTCTTTTTCCATCCATGCCAATTTCTCACGTTGAAGCAACCCTTACTTCTGTTATATATATATATTGTGTGTATTTTGGCAGCATTTTTTCATTAATACAGGTTCGTTGAACAATATAGGCAAGTTTTGTCTATTTTCATTTGTGTAGGATCCTTTCATATAATCTGATAAGCTTGATAGTGCTATCGTTAAAAGACGACAGAAATCGCAGTAATTGTTGATTTTTTATCGTGTCTGAGCTTTCGGCTTACATAAGCCATTATCAAAGAAGGAACATTCAATATATAGTGAACATAGAACATTTAAGTTAATAACAAAGTGGAATTAAACAAAGAAAATTAAACCAAAGAGACAAGTATATTTTTAACGTGGCAGATGGTAACAAAATGCTGGTGGTGTGGTTCTTGGTCACACGAGGGTATGGTGGCATGAGGGGATTGGTCTGCGAGCTACTACTACTATGGGTAGAGGAGGTAAGCGTAGTAACTATGACCTCTCCCGTATATATATAGTGTTCATTATTATCTTTTAATTCTTAATGTAAAGCGGACTTGAGTATAAGTTTCCAATTGATTTTCTATCAAACTTATATTTGGCATTAAATAAAGAAAAACGTATCGATATATCATGAAAGTATCCATAATATTTTCCTAGTGGCAGACAAAAGTTTGGTCTATAAATATAATGAATTTAATGAAACAAGTTCACATTAACAACAATGAAAAAAAAAAAAACAGGTAATAGCTGAATGATCATTAACTACAGAGAAAAGTGATTTAAATTACAATCAAATTCAGACGGGTCTTACCTTTTGGTTGTTGAGGCCATAGTTTTTGCTTTTAAGCCAGTAATCATTAATCAACGTCAGCTGAGACGAGACGAAAATACGAAAACTACATTTGAATAATGAAGGTTAAAATATATTGAAATAAAACAAAATAAAGAAATAATAACGAGACACCAGTCTACGCATGCGTAGTTGAACGGACAAACAAACTAAAATCGAGAATGATAAAAATAAACAGATCTTGTACGTTAAAATTCAAATTAAACAGGTACAAAAAACTATGTATTTTGGCAATGTAGTAACACTCGCAGCCAATGGCGGTCAAACTGCAGCTGTTATTTTATAATGTAATCAATTATAACATGACACGAGTTATAAAGAAAATCGGTGCCAACAACTTACTATTTTTAGCTTAATCATCATGAACTTTTGTTCGAAGAAACGGTGAAGGATTCATCTAGGTCCGCTCGTTTGAATCGCGTGACGGCCATGTCTATGAGCCGATGTTATTCGGTGACTGGACAGCCTTGACGCTTTAATTGTTGCTACTCTAGTAGGAAGCTTTTGACACCTTGCAAAGGCGGTCAGCAGCCATCAATTTCCAATTGCTTACATCGAGCTGCCTCGCTTTCAGACCCCGCCTCTTGATACAGTAACACCGTCTTTGGCTCATACGCCGTCTCTTTCCGCATTGTGTTTTTATCATACAGAGCGATTTTTAAAGTCGACTAAGCGACAGACATGCCCAGTAGTCTCTCTGCTGCTACAAGGGCTTATAAACTACCCCTGAGGAGCGCTAGATATCCCTGCGGTCTATTAAATTAGATTCCTTGGTGTACATTGTGGTGATACCGACCGAGAAAAAGCAAGGGACCGGATGTTTGCACTCTCACGACAAAAAAGAAAATGACCAAAACTAGTCGGTGCGCAGCCGGATTGACGCAGATGTTCCGGTTGAAAAGTAAAAATTAATTAAATATTAAATTCCATTTCGCGAGCCGACACGAATTTTATTCATCGGCCAATGGGAAGCCCAGAATCAAATACGGATGTGAATTCCCAAATGATCTGCTGCGATCCAAAAAGTCAAAATAAAAAGTCGATACAGAAAGCATCGCCAGACAGACAGACAGACAGACAGACAGACAGATTCGAGAGAGACGAGTGTAATTAGTATCTCCCCTTGACCAAGTCAAGCGGCTTACTATACTCGCCTCCCTTACCTCTCTTTTCCTTATTCGCTGTCTCAAAACAACTTACTGACCTAAGGAGCAGATACATCAAAGACATTCCTTACTTACAACGCTCCCACATACCTAAGCATTAATTCTCTTTTCAGCATTTTATTGTCATGAACATTTTAACGTCTGTCGGGCCCATATTTAAAGGATTACTTTAATTGTAAAAACCTTAATTGATATGTGTATATATAAAATGTTCTTTCTCAACTCAATTTGCTTTTCTTGATTTATAATCTTTTTATGACTTATAGTGGGCTATCTACAACGAGGCCAAATTCCGTTAATCCTCAATAATATACAACTACCCTTCAAAGGAACGCCATCCCCATTATAAACTGGCGACCCCGACGTTCGGATCACGTCGGAATAACCCACTATATCATCAAGGTTGAGATGCAAACCGCTCGACAGACATCGCACTTTGTGACAAGCTTGATACACCATCTACTCCCACAGTCGGTCTTACAGGATACCAAAAGCGACACCGGTTACCTGAATTCATATGTTGATTTCGTCGCCGAGGGTGGATTCTGTATTAAATTGAAAAAAATGAAAAATATGAAACACTTTTACCCTGAATATTCTAAGTAGAACATACTATGATCCCCGTAATCACAAAAAGACAAGGAAACAAATATAATCAAAATTATGTGTATGTATAATTTCAAAATAGGCCAATATAATTTAGTTGATTGGTTGACTTCAAAACATGGTAACTTGTGTTAGATTGAAGTCTCGTATTGATTCTAAAAATTAAAATAAACGTATACTATTAATTATTATAGATTTTTTGAGTAATCATTTTGAATAGCTTTCTTCACAGACTCTTAATTAACAGCGGCCGGAAATGAGACAGTTGCAGGTTATGATTTAATACGAAATCATTATTTTTCTTATGGTTAACTGAGTTGAGCTCATACGCATTTATTTGCTTCGGATATATTTCATTCTTTAAGCATTTACAAAGTTGATGGAGATGAAAATACTGTTTGTTTCTGTTTAAGCATACAAACTTTACCTAATTAATTACAATCATTCATATAATAATAAAAACCGTTGTGTATATATATATATATATATATATATATGTATAATTTAATTGCTTAGTTTTTGGTCATAATAATATTAAACCAGTACACATTTGCATTAAAAAGTGTTCAATACAATTATCTTGTAGAACTTTTGAATATTTGCCATTTGTAAACGAGTTATTACGCGACCTAGGTTGCTACCATCAGTGGTGTCTTCAGGCGATTTGCAATAACTGATTTTACCGTTTACCTTCTTTTTTTTAACGGTGTTTTTTAACGCTCACGTGGCAGGGAATTTTTGAAAGGCAAGAATTTTTAAAATTACAAGAAATTATAACGTTTTCATCTATGGTTGTATGAATCTAATAGGTATTATTTTAGTATGGTTACACTTAGTGATAATTTCTGTTGTTTCATTCAATTGTTTATTTTTGTTTGCAAATAGCAAAATCTCTAAATTTGTTCCTGGCACAGTGTACATATTTTGTCCCATTGTAAGGCTTGGCTGTTTTCAATATACTCTACGTTACTTCTGGGTCTTTTTTATATTTAGAATTCAATTTCCACACGTGGATAGCCAATTTTGTACAGTTTTTTAAGTTTTCTATTTTGAACATTGACTTGTGTTTGAACCACCTGGTCTTAAAGGTGTCTGTGGTTGACCCCAAATATATTTTATTTTGGCCATTTAAGTCATGTACTTTTGTCTGATATATATATATATATATATATATATATATATATATATCACTCCTGTCATGTTCATGGAGAGAGAAACAACAGCGAGAGAGCGTCGATTCAGTTCATTCTCTTTACTACCAGTTATTAAACGTTGCTACCAGAAATGAAAGCTCTTGCCGCATGTTTGCTCTTTGACAGTGCCTTGTTATTTTACTTGTTACAATAATGAAGTCGTCCAGTAGTGAAGAATTATATATATGTATATCCTCTCTACTATAATAAACACCGTTTTATATATATATATATATATATATATATATATATATATATATATATATATATATATTCAGTCCGTTATGAATAAATATCATTGTATGCATATATATATATATATATATAACAAAAATAAAAGCTTTAAAACTAATCCATGGTCCTGGAGCTCAGACAAAGCCTAAAGAATATTTGTGTAAAGTTCTGGATTTGTATAACGGACATACAAACATATAAACAGACATTCACACACAAACATCTTGCCTTTTGTATATATATATATATATATATATATATATATATATATATTATCGAGTTTCTGCACTATTGTAAGAATTGCAACCTTGAAACTTCTGAATATCGTTTCTTATGTCTTTTCCTATAAGTGTATCAAATTTGATTAAAATCAGACCAATTCCTTCTATAACCCGATTTTTTCGATTATCGATTTTCGGTATTTATCGGTTATACCTGAACAGAAAATCTAGCTAAGAACACTCGCAGACGCTTATAGTACAACTGTGTAAATTTTCAAGAAAATCGGTTCAGCCGTTTCGGAGTCTATATGATACACACACACACACACACACACACACACACACACACACACACACACACACACACACACAGACAAATACACACACACAAAGTTCTATTTATAAATAAATTTAGATATATGTTATGCCGTCATTTTAGACGACACATTAACATATTGATATAAATATTTTGCCGTAAGTTTTGCCAGCATTGACCCACTTGCATGTTAATACTGTCGTTTATATATGGGTCCATAAGCATTCAAAATGTTTGGTCAGAGGATAATACTTGTCATTTCTGCCTGAGCCTCTAATCCTGTACTTGATTCAGGAATGTATTAATATTAGCCGTTCATATTTGAGTCTTAAAACATTTATACAATGTATAGAGGATTTTACAGTTGCAAGACATATTCAAAGCTAGAGGGCACAAGAAATCGGCGTGTAACCTACCTGATAGGATTATGTAAATTGTTATCAACAGAGATTAGTAGGGATAGCAAAAATGAAAAATTGAACTAAGAGCTACAAAGGACTGGAGATCGGCTACATCTTGAATGGACCAAAGTACATAGAATACTACTTCTACTACTACTACTACTACATTTTTTCAAAGTTACAGCAAATGAAGTCATCTTACTTTGAAACTCTGAAATCTCCTGGTTGTTATTATTGTTCGTTTTTATTTCTTTGTTCATTTCTCAGCGACGAAATATTCTCTTAAATAAAAACGGGTAATAGAAAAATAGATTAAAAAGAAAAATCATATGTAGAATGGAAAAAGAAGCTTTCTTAAAATGTGTAAGTGAATTGCTAGTTCATTTCATTATCCTGAAACTGTCAAAAGTCATAAAAAAATCTTTTATAAAGAATGCAAACTTATCAAATGAAAACGACATTTGTCACGTGTTTTTATAAAGTTTTCTTAACTTTTAACCTTTGCAATTAAAACGTTCTTTGATTTAGAATTTACGATAGCATTATGTACTTTTCTTTTTAACGGAATTAAATTCGTAATTCGAAGGAGAAATGTGGAAAAAGGTAGACTTCTACGTGATGTGTTTGCAAGGCAAGAATGAGTAGAGTTACCTGCGATAGATGAAGCCTGTTTTATGTCAGACATTGGTTTGAAGAAGCTTTCATATGTTCTCCTTGTGTGATTTGTCACTGCCGATTATTATATCTACTGGTACGTGTCTGCTTTGATAGGGGAAATTAGTCTCTGATTGGTTCCAGACAGAATTCTGTTAAATGGTCATCAATGGTGATTCTGAGATGGAATGTATTTATGATGTTCTGTAAAATTTATTGTAGTGTGTATTGGAAAATATGTTTCAATTCTGTGTGTCTGTAAACAAACTGGTTTTGAATCGACTTTTGGTCTTCCATATTAACAACAGCATGACGAGGCTATTTTTGCTAACCAACGTCTGCAGCTTAACATGTTTATCTAAACTTATTTATAAATAGAACTTTGTCTGTGTGGGTATGTATGTCTCTGTGTATGTGTGTCCGTTACCTATAGACTCCGAAACGGCTGAACCGATTTTCTTGAAAATTTAAACAGTTGTACTATAAGCGTCTGCGAATGTTCTTAGCCAGGCAGTTTTGTGTCGATAATCGAAAAAATCGGGTTATAGAAGGAGTGGTCCGATTTTAATCAAATTTGAAACACTCATAGACAAAGACATTAGAAACGATATTCAGAAGTTTCAAGGTTGCAGTTCTTACAATAGTGCAGAAAATCGATAATATATATACATATATAAGGCAAGATGTTTGTGTGTGTGTCTGTTTATCTACCTGTATGTCTGTATTTTTTCAGCCCTTTTATTTTAGTTTTTGCTTCGGGTTTGGCTCTAAGTAGGTTTAATTGTATTTCTTAGTCTCAGCCATGATACCATTTACTCAGAGGACTTATTTAGCCTTCAAATTTCAGTTTACGACGAAAACATCTCATTTGATATCGATACCAGGAAGATTTGACTTACATCCAATTCATTTTTCTTTCAGTCTACGGTTTCGCTTTAAATGGAAACAACTACTGCTTTTTAGTCTTTCGTGCCAACGTCCAAAGAGTCTGAGCTCCAGGACCATGGATTAGTTTTAAAGCTTTCATTACACCCGAGCAACGTCGGGCTATACGGCTAGTATATATAAGAGTGGAAATCACAACTAATTTTAATCATTTCACCGCCAAGTAAAGCAGTACTGTCACCCGGACACAGAACGTTACAAGGAGTGCAAGAGAATGGGAATACCTTAGTGAAAATGAATGAGAAAAGTAGAATAAATGAACATAAAGTTAGTATGACAGAAGATGGCGATTGCTGTTGCAGTTAATGTTTTGACGATTGAAGGTGGCAGGAAATTGGAAAGGAGTTCCACAGATGAGAAGTGCGAGAAAATAAACCAATCACAGAAGAGACGGTTGCATCTTGCTCGTTCAACATTAAAAAGGTGATATCTAGTTGCCTGATTAGCAGGACATTTAAATTCATCCACTCGAGGCATTAAGAACAAAGAATCTCATCAGAAACATTTGAAATGAAAATATTTGTAGAAAGAACCAAGCGAAGCAACGCCACGTCGGAAAGAATGTGACTCAAAGGAGATGCCATGTCATGAAACTTTGAATAGGAAAGACGGTTGCATTTAACTAGTTCAACAGTAAAATTGTGAAACTTGGTTGCCAATCATTTAGCACGATTAAAAATTTACAGTCAAGGTACTACTGACAAAGTTCATCAGAACAGTTACTATGAAAATATCTTTAGAAAAATAAAAACGTGGGAAGCTAGGTTACGTCGGTGAGAAAGAGCTTACAGTGAAAGATGCCAGGTCAGGACCCGATTTTTGAATTTTGTCAAGGGTCTCGACAATATGGCAGTAGTATTCAGTGCATGAACAAATGTTAGATTTAACTAGAAAAAAACTACATGGCATTACATAGTGAACCAACTTTCCTAGCAGTAAACCAAGCAAATGCCAAAGAACGTTTAAAATACCATTGTTCAATTGCAATAAAATCAACGATTCCGTTATGAATATCCATGAAAAAAAAACTTTGGTAGAAAGAAAGAAAAGAATTATGAAAGGCAAGGTAATATTAATCCACCTATATGAAAGCGAACGTGGTGTAATGGTTATCAAGCTTCTCTCGATAAAACCGATAACAAATGAGTAGTAAGTTGGATCCTCACTGGGTACCCTTTACTTTCGGCCTCGTGCCACATCTAAGCGGCGCTTAGAAAATCAACTATACGGGAGCGGATGCTGGACAATTTCCTTACGGAAGAAGACGAGGCTTGCGGCAGAGGATATGTGATTCTACAGAAGAATGCTGAGAATAACATGGACGCAACATGTGAGAAACGTAAACTTAATTAAGAAACGAAAAATAATTAAGAAAAAAACACTTGACAAAGAGATGACTGAAAGGCCAGGGACACATAATGAGTTGAAAGGGCTTACAAAATTGAACATATTCAGGGCATATTGAGATTTGGCACATAATTAAATTACCTAAGGAGATTTAGTGAATGGATAACAACTCAGAGAATGTGATAATTTGTAATACATTTCATCAGAAAGAGACAACTGGGATTTTTAGGGAATATAATATGAAAAGAGAGCTTAATTTTCCGATTAAAACCTCATTTGACTTAGGATTTACGTTAGGTACTTTTCAGCTTAATAAAATTTATAATTCGAAAGAGAAATGTGGAAAAACGAACACTTCTGTGTGTAATGTGATGTGGCCGCATACCAAGAATGAGCAAAGTTACTCCCGTGATGGGGATATCTGCTAATCTCAGGGACAGGCGTGAAGAAAATTCCTGTTTCTATGATGGAATTTGTCGCTACCGACGGTTATCTAATCTAAACTTATTTATAAATGGAACTTTGTCTGTGTGTGTATGTGTGTGTGCGTGTGTGTGTGTCCGTTACCGATAGACTCCGAAACGACTGAACCGATTTTCTTGAAACTTTACACAGTTGTACTATAAGCGTCTGCGAGTGTTCTTAGCTAGGTTTGTATCGAGGTATCCCCGATAAATAACAAAAATCGATAATCGAAAAAATCGGGTTATAGAAGGAGTGGTCCGATTTTAATCAAATTTGATACACTTATAGACAAAGACATAAGAAACGATATTCAGAAGTTTCAATGTTGAAGTTTTTGCAATAGTGCAGAAAATCGGTATAATATATATATATATATATATATATATATATATATATATATATATATATATGGATGACTTATTTGACTCCGATATTGGAAATCGATACTCCGATATCCTACCGGGTCTGATCAACATCTGTTTTTCAGCCTTTTTATTTTAGTTTTTGCTTCGGGTTTGGCTCTAAGTAGGTTTAATTGTGTTTCTTAGTCTCAGCCATGATACCATTTACTCAGAGGACTTATTTAACCTTCAAAATTCAGTTTAAAACGAAAAAAAAACTTATTTATTATCGAAAACTAGGAAATCAAAATTTGACTTACATGCATTCATTTTTCTTTCAGTCTACGGTTTCGCTTTAACTGGAAGCAACTATTGCTTTTTCGTCTTTCGTGCCAACATCCAAAGAGTCTGAGCTCCAGGACTATAGATTAGTTTTAAAGCTTTCATTACACCCGAGCAACTAGTTAAATTTATAATTCGAAAGAGAAATGTGGAGAAACGAAGACTTCTGTGTTTACTCTAATGTGGCCGCAAGCCAAAAAAATGAGTAAACTTACCTGTGATGGGGATATCTACTAATGTCAGGGACTGGCATGAAGAAAATTCCTGTTTCTTCTGATGGAATTTGTCGCTACCGACGGTTATATCTAATGATGCGTGTCCGCCTTGATAGGTGAAAGTAGTCACACATAGATTTCCGTTAAATGGTCATCAATGAAGATTCTGAGTTATGATGTATTTATGATGTTCAGTAAATTTTATTTCGGTGTCTTCTGGAAAAGCTTAAAAAAGAATTTGACAGTCACACCACCTATTGAAAGCTGGAGGGCACAAGAAAGCAACGTATAACCAACCTAAAGAGATTTTGTAAATGGTTATCAATAGGACTTGAGAGAGACAGAGAAATAGACAAACCTTAATAAGAGTTATAAAGGAATGGAAATTGTGGATATCCATGATCGGCTGAGTTTTGAAGGAACAGTGTACATGGCAGTAGAAGAATGGAAGTTTCTAAATTTACAGCAAATAAAAACATCTTAATTTAAAACTCTGAAATCTTCTGAACGTTATTGTTGTTCGTTTTTATTTCTTTGTTCATCTTTAAGCGAAGAAATCTTTTTACTTTAAATAAAAAAGGCAACTGAAAAAATGGTTTAAAAAGAAAAATATTATGTATAATGGAAAGAAGTCATCTTTAAATCTGAAATAGAATTGGTAGTTCATTTCGTTAGCCTGGAACTGTCAAAAGACATGGAGAAATCTTTTATAAAGAATGCTAACTTATCAAAAAACAAAAATACATTTGTCGCTTGCTTCAATAAAGTTTCTTTAACTTTTAACCTTTGCAATTAAAACGTCCTTTGATTTAGGATTTACGATAGCATGAGGTATTTTTCTACTTAACTAAATTAAATTCAAAATTTGAAAGTGAATTGTGGAAAAAATTAGAAAATCATTTTAGATTGCAGATACAATGAGTTAAAACAAATGAGCATTCAATGAAATTTATTAGGAGTACTATACTCTGGATGTGCGTTGTGGAGCAGTGGATATCGACTCGGAAAGATAAATCGGGGTACCGAGTTCGAATTCCGGTTGAATTACATGCATTCACTGACGCACAAATACCCTTGGGAAAGGTAATAAATCCGTCTCTTTCCTCCAGTTATGGGTTAAATAATATGAAATAATTGTGTTCTATAGCCTTGGCTGGCAACAAGTCTACCACAGAAAGCAATGGCAACCTAATTTGGGATAATTTTCTGTCCAGTCAGTCATGTCTCTTTCGAGACATGATCGCCCATACGCTTGTATCACGTATTGTACTTAACTTACTGACTATACTCTGGGCCAAACGAAAAGCTTAAACGACGCTGCGTTGTTGAAATAATTCTACGCTGATACAATATCAGGATGTAATAAGAAGGAATTACTCATTAATTTGAATAAGACAATTCGGTGGACCTGCATGATCGGCAACCGCCCTCGTATTTTTTTTTTTTTTACTTTTCATTTAAAAAAAAAATGTTAATTCATTCTTATCGATTAGACCCTAAACTTTCAGATTAGCAAAAACAAATTGGAAAAAAATTCAATATTTAAAGATTTTTAGGGGGTTCAGTTTCTTATTCAACTTTCTAGTAAATCGATCCCCCATATTGCAAAAACTGGCACTTGTTTTTCGGCCAATAGAAAACTAGGAAACACCGAAAACAAAAATGAAAGGCCAGAATCACACCCGGGAGTGAATTCCCAAACGAAATAAAAGAAGGGCCAAGTTTGGCCTTCGCCAGAGAGAAATGAGATCTGCGTAATTAACACGTAACCTTGACAAACGTCAAGCGATCGCTATTATTGTCTCTATCTTTCTCTCTTATCTCTCATCTCTCACCCACTTCCTTTTCACTATTCACCTTGAGCGATAACTTCAAAGACACTCGTACCAAACAAACGTTCATACATACATACATGCATGCGGACGTTCCTGCCTACGTACACGTAAACTCACTCTTGCAATGACTACTACGAACTCTTGATCCCTTTAAATTCTTAATATTATTTCTCATTGAACATTAACTTCTACCAATTCGTGTTATTCTTTTCTATTAATAAATTTCTATTTAGACATAAAAAGGTATGCTTTTATTCTTTCCAAAAATCCATCTTCTGATAGCCTTCTGATGGGTCTGATAAAATTTGGAAGATGTAGGAAGGTTGGTTATGCTTGACACAAGGCCAATTCAATAAACATTAACCATCTCACGATCAACCAAGATCTACCAAGACCGCTGAAGCCGGACGCAAATTTAATGTGGGGGAATTAGGGATTAAAGAGATTTCTATACATATTCATCTTATATATATATATATATATATATATATATATATATATATATAGACATAGTGATGATCCACGTATACTGTCTTAATATGTATAGGAACATCTGCTAAAAACTTGTAAGTTTAAAAATATATTTTTTGACAGTATTTGTTTATTTCTATTATTATATTTTATATTTCAGACCGTCCTTGGTCCTTCATCAGAAACAAATGATTTTAAAATTGAAATTAGAAACGTATTTCGCGAGAGCGTTCGTAGAGAGAGTTTGTTTACATCACGTGACGCAGAAAGCGACAGATTTAAAAAAATATTTGTAAACGTAAACCTATCTTTAATAATACTTATAAATTTTGTTTTAGAGAAAATCTTTTTAATTGTATCTAAAAAATGTTTAGCTATTGAAATATTTATAAAGACGGTCTGAAATATAAAATATAATAATAGAAATGAACAAATACTGTAAAAAATACATTTTTAAACTTACAACTTTTCAGCAGTTTTTCCTATATATATATATATATATATATATATATATATATATATATATATAAATTGTGCATTTCGGCAGAAATCCATATTTTTCCGCCAGTTTAATTAAAATCGTGTAAAAATACTGGGGTTAAATCTTTTATATAATTTTTCACGTGATCTTCTGAGTTTTTTTCTTTTCAGAAAATAAATTATATAAAAAATGTCCGACTGTTTTATTTATCCAGAATGAAATATCCAACAATCAGTAGTATCAACTACGAACAACGGGCTTACATAAAATATATACATCACTCAACAAACATACATAACACTACATACATACTGTTACACGTAAAATAAAATCTATTCTCAATAATAGCTAAATGTAGAGCCGAAAGCGCTCGCAAAATCAAAACTTTGGAACAATTTTTTTAATAATTAATGTCTTCAAAGAAAAAAATCATAAGGTCACATAAAAAACAAATTTCATAAAACCTTAACCATAATAGCTTGTCTGTGATTTTTAATGAAACCAGCATAAAAAAGAGATTGCTGCTTATCTATCTATCTATCTATCTATCTATCTATCTATCTATCTATCTATCTATCTATCTATCTATCTATCTAGCGAGCTAGCGAGCTAGCTAGCTTTCTTATCTATCTATCTATCTATCTATCTATCTATCTATCTAGCTAGCTTTCTTATCTATCTATCTATCTATCTATCTATCTATCTAGCTAGCTAGCTAGCTTTCTTATCTATCTATCTATCTATCTAGATTTCTTATCTATCTATCTATCTATCTAGATTTCTTATCTATCTATCTATCTATCTATCTATCTATCTATCTAGCTTTCTTATCTATCTATCTATCTAGCTAGCTAGCTAGCTAGCTTTCTTATCTATCTATCTAGCTTTCTTATCTATCTATCTATCTATCTATCTATCTATCTATATATATATATATATATATATATATATCTAGCTAGCTAGATTTCTTATCTATCTATCTATCTATCTATCTACCTATCTAGCTTTCTTATCTGTCTTTCTTATCTTTCTGTCTGATCTTATCTTATATTTCTTATGTGTATTTCATTCAGTCATTGTTATTTAGTAGAAAAGAGAGCGGTGGACATTTTTGGACTGAAATATTGAATATAAAAAAATCAAATTTATAGATGAATAATCAATTCAGCGGATGACACGTCTTGGCTGAATTACTTCATTGTCAGGATTGAAATATCAATTTTATATCTGAGATCGAAATTGATTCGCTCTTGTGACTATGTACAAATCGAACATCCACATCTCTCTGACATTTTTCTTTTAAACACTGGATAATATCAATGCATATTTATCGAAATATTCCTTATGAAATATGAACCACTGCTGTAGCCTGGTATTGAACTCACAACTGTTTGGGGGCAAGTCACTGGAAGTAACCAACGTCTATATTCACTGGAGCCATGGTGTTCTTAAGGATACCAAGACTACACTAATGGTGAAGAAATAACTTAGAGAGTTAAGTTAAAGGGAGATAACTATATGGCTACCAGTGGTAGCATCGCAAAGGAGAATGATACACTTCAGTGATCATAATAAAGGGTTCCTAACTCCTGAAGAAAGTCAGAGTGTACAACGACCGAAACTTCGGAATAATAGAAATGAAGTGGAGAACAATAGTCAGAAAAAATGTAAACGGTGTAAATACTACCTCATCTCAAATGTATAGACAATTATTGACATCTGTTCAAAAGTTTTCAAATAAACTGACATCTGTTCAAATGTTTCCAAATAAATTGGAACCAAGGTAGAGTAATGGATAGTTGATTAAAGAATCAGAAAGCGAAGTTCAAATTCCAGTCGAGTTCGTTGCATTCACTCACACCTCAATAACCTTAGGAAACGTTTGAATTCATCTCATCTTGGATAGGTATAGGTAAAATAGAAGGGTAGACTGTTTTGGCAACTCTTCTAGGTCAACTCTTAAATCAAAACATTCATTTACGGAAAAATAGTCAGACAGTATATATTCTGTAGTCTATTGCCGAAATAAGGAATTACTTATAGACAGGAATAGAATCAAACAATGTTTACCTATTTTCGAACCAAGGACGTAAATGATTATAAACTGTTATATCATAAAACAACCTGCCTAGGAGAATGAACAACTTTCAGTTCAAAACCATACGTTACCCTAATAATAATAATAATAATAATAATAAGAAGAAGAAGAAGAAGAAGAAGAAGAAGAAACTGTATTTAGAAGGAGGTCGATCATAGTCGAGACCCTCGTGTCAATGCATATTCTGCGATCCTATCCTAGTGGCATGGTTACTCTAATAAAGCACACACCATGCCACTAGGATAGGATCGCAGAATATGCATTGACACGAGGGTCTCGACTATGATCGACCTCCTTCTAAATACAGTTCTTCTTCTTCTTCTTCTTCTTCTTATTATTATTATTATTATTCTTACTATTATTATTATTATTATTATTATTATTATTATTATTATTATTATTATGTCATTTTTCATGATAATTCCACTTCTGCTTTGGTCGCACTACCTATCAAGTCTGCAGGAAGACATAATATAGGTCGTGGTGTGTAGTTATGGTTCCATTACATGTTTTTTCTCTCTCCTTAACATCCCTAGCGTTACATAAACAAAGTTCTCCTTAGTGTGTGGGCTGTACTTAACAAGACAATTTTTTCTGTATCTCTTAAGCTGGGGTTTCCAGGGATTCTTTCCATGTGTTGTTTTGTTCCATTTTCTATCATTCCAAGTGCACCCACTATCACTGGCACGACTCTTGTTTTCAATTTCCAGGTCTTTATATTTAGACAGTTTTTCGAATTGCTTGGTTGCTATGTTACAATTCGCTGGACAAGCCATATCAGTTAATAAGCAAGTTTTTTTTTCTTTTTGGCTTTTAACAAAAATGTCCGGCTTATTTGCTTCAATTTTTCTGTCTGTGTAGATATTGTAATCTCATAGAATGTTGACATCTTTTATTTCTGTAACTAGTGCTGGATAATGTTCATACCTGTGTTTATTTACATATTTTCTATAGTGCTTACTTATTGTCCAGTGTAACTATTGCCCCCATTCTATCATGACGGTTTTTATATTCATTTGGGACAAGTACAGAACATCCTGAGATTAGATGATCTATTGTTTTTTGGTATAATTATCACAGAACCTGCATTTTGGATCCACATTATTATGTATAATATTCGCCTGAAAATTCCTATTATTAGCCCATGTTTAGACTTTAAAAAGCTTGGTTTATAAATGTTAGCCTTAATCCTAATTCTGTTAGGATATAGCAAAAAAAAAAAAAAAAAACAGTGGATAGCGGAAGAGATTCTTGATATGATGCACAGAAGACAGAAAATGATGCCAAGACATGGAATGCAATGCAGGAAACTACACAAGGAAATAAGAGAAAATGCAGACAGGCTAAAGAGGAATGGCTCAATGACAAATGTGCAGAAGTAGAGAGATTGAGCTGGACTAATAAAGCAGACATGCATAAAGAAATTAAAAAAAAAACTAATAGGACAAAGAACATGTTCTTCAACATGATGCATAAAATCCAAGAAACGATCATATTAGAGAAAAAGAAAAAACTCCAGCAATGAGCAGAATATATAAAAGTTCCTTTCTACGACAAAAGAGAGCAAACGACAATACACAAAGAGGATGACGGACCAGAAAATATTAACGTCCAAATGAAAGTTGCAACGAGTAAATTGAATAGAAACAAAGAAGCTAGACAAGACGGCATTGTAATACAGATGCTGATAGCCCTGGATGAATTCAGCGGAGAGAAAATTACAGAAATAATAAATAAAATTTACAACAGTGGCGAAATACCGGACGATTTAAGCAGGTCCATTTTCATAGAACTGCCCAAAAAGCTAGGTGAGAATGAGTGCGAATTCCACCGAACAATCAGTTTGATGAGCCACATTACAAAACTGATATGGATCCGGTAAAAAATAAAATAATAAGTCAACAAGGTGATAGGGTCAATAACATATATTACGTCAAGAAGAAATACAAACAAATACAAAGAGATACAAAGAGATATAAAGAGGAAAGTAATAATAGCTTGCGCTGAACTGAAGTCGTACTGGGAACCAGAGTCTCTGTCGCCCTTGCTCACTTCTACACGAGAGTCCTCACAAGAGTCTCTCTCACTCCTGCACACGTCCCTGAGAGTAATTAACTCTCGGTTAATATAGGCAAAGCAGAGTCCATTGTTAAGTGGCTAACTCCCCCACAACAAAAACTCATTGTCTGAATCCTGGAGAATAGAGCGAAAATCAAAAGAATTACGCTTGAGATAGGACAAGAACAGTGTGGGTTTGTCAAAGACACTGGAACAAGGAACGCCATATTTATGATCATTTATGATTCGGACAATATACGATAGGGCAAAACAAATGTAAAAGGATGTCTACCTATGTTTTTTGTCGATTTAAGTACGCAACAAAGAATTAACAGAAATATTCAGCAACCTCGACATATTTGGAAAAGACATACGGGTATTCAAGACTTTCTACTGGCAACAAACCGCCTGCATACGGACAGGTAACGAATTCAGACAGGTAACGAATTCAGCAGATACGCAAATATAGATGTGGTGCGTAAGACAAGGATGTGTCTTTCATCAGATTTGTTCAACTTGTACAGCGAGACTATCCTAAGGACCCTAGATGTTATGCCAAGATTCGTCATCAGAGGCCTCAATTTGAGTAACATAAAGTAGGCAGATGATAGCAGACACGGAAAAAAAGAACTCCTTCAGGAGATAGCCGAAGAAAGCGACAAAAAGGATTACAAATAAACTGCAAGAAAAACAAATGCTTGGTCATTAGCCAAAAGATCATCCCAAAATCCCAAATACAAGTTGGGGATACTAAACTAAAGCAAGTACAAAAAATTAAATACCTGGGATATCTTCTAACAGAAGACGGTAAGTGCGACACAGAAATCCGAAGGCAAATTGGCGTGGCGAAGGACGCATTCCTGAAGTTGAGTAGAGCATTAAGAAACAGGAAAATTTTATTAGAAACAAGGAAGAGCGTACTTGATTGCTATGTGATGTCAGTTCTCTAATATGGCAGTGAATGATGGACAATCTCATCGAAAATGAAGGAAAACATTGAAACAGTTGTAATGCTGTTCTGCAGAAAGATATTGCGGATATCATGAATCGGGCATGTGAGCAATTATGAGGTTTTGGAAAGGATGGAAACGAAAAGGAAATACTGAGCATCAGGAAAAGACAGCTAAAGTTCCTGGAACATGCAATGAGAAAGAACGGCTTGGGGAATCTGATACTAACAGGCCAGATAGAGGGAAGGAGAGACAGTGGAAAACAGCGTGTAACACACTTGATGAGCCTGAGCGGATGAATGGCTTAGCGGGGGTTGCGTGGAGTAACAGGAGAAAGCGTGTTAAGAGCTACCAGGAACAGGGAGACGTGGAATGACATGATCGCCTACGTCCTGGAAGAGCAAGGCGCATAAAACAAGAATTGGGTAAAAATTCATACTTGGAAATCGGGAAGTCGAGTTCCAATTTCAATCGAGTTCGTTATATTTACGTACACGCAAATACCTTTATTATATATACTTTCTCTTCCACAGCTATAGGTTAAATAGTATAATGTATTATTATATCTTAATTTCTACCTTTACATAATTTGCATAAACTTGATAATCACATATTCTCTTCTTCATTACTTTTTAGAATGTTACACAATAAGTTCAATATTATTTCATTTTCAAAAAGTGTTTTAATAAATGTCAAATTCAGAAAAAACATTTAACAGATCGAATAATTTTGAACTGCACGATTTGTTAAAAAAATCAATAACTACGAATATAAGAGATTGAAACTTCTAAATATTTCACGAATTATTCATAACTAAATATGGAATCAAGTATTTATGGCAAATTCAATAGGACTTGCGAATATTTGCACTGCATCCTTTTCCCTCACTTCCCACCTGTGGAATTCCCTTCCATTTACTTGCTTCCCCGACAGCTATAATCTCCAAGAATTTAAATGTAAAATCAATAGTCATCCCGTATGTCACTAACCTGTATCCTCTCTCTCATGCCCCTTTCTCTGTTCACTCTACTCTCATCAGTATTCTCATTCTTCTATTACCCACTTCCTGACACACCCTATAACCTGTCACTCTTTCTCATAACTTTCTTCCTATGTAACCCCCTGCAAAACAGTGGCAGTAAAATACCTTGCTTGAAGTGATATGATTATAAAAAAAAATCCTTAGAAAATGTGCAAATATTCAGTGGGGGTGGGGGAGAATAATTCTGTTCATAATTGTATATGTATGCTGGGACAATATTTTGCGGGTCATATAGGAGGATCGTGCGGTACATTATTGTGCACGGCGGTTGTGTATCACTGTCTTAGAGAGTCCCTTATTATTAACACACAATACTGATCAATCTTGCCTTGAGGGTGTAAATTTAAAGAAATATGTGTCCCTATGAATTAGCACTGATAGCATAAATTCTATTTTTCCCACATACAGTACTGTGCAAAAGTATCATGACAAGAACTATTTTATCTTTTATTAGGCATATTAAGAGAAAATAAACAATTTAATTAAATTAATTTTATTTGATTTACCCAAGAAATGCCTTAACAAGAAAAATATTTGTTAAAAAATAAATTTAATATTTAGTATAATAGCCTTTTGCTTTGATCTCAGACTTCAGTCTGTCAGGCATTGACATCACAAGCTTCTTCAATGTATCTAATTGTATCTCCTACCAAGCAGCTTGTATTTGTTCTCAAATTGTGTCTTGCGAAGTAACATTAGATTTATCAATACGAGAGGGCTGAATAAGAAATAAGTCAGTCATATCCAAGGATAACAGAATAATGAGTAGTTTCAAAATAACCTGTTTAATAGAAAATAGGAAAACTTAAATATAACTTCTTTTTAATACATTTCTTTTAGAACGAGTATTAAATAATCAAAATTTATTAGAAATTTACTTGGCTTTTCACCCTGTATTTGAATTTCAGTGAGGTTTGTAGGAAAGTCACCCCTGTCCTAATACTTTTGCACACGACCGGGAGTGTGCAAAAGTGTTAGGACAGAGGTGATTTTAAACTTTATTTTGATGCCTCATAAAAGATAAAATAATTCTTGTCCTAATACTTTTGCACAGTACTGTACGTCATGGCGACTATAAGCTTTTCAATGATTTTCTATGTGACCTATTCCTTTCAGGGCTTTGGCAATGACGGCACTCAACAGGTCCTGTCTTTTGCAATAATTAATAGATTATTTTGATATTTCTCTTAACCTCTGTTCCACTATCAACATGCTAGGCACTTCAGACTGTCTCATCAGTATCAAATTTTCGTTTCCAAGACTAATTTTCTCATATACGCTAAAAATGTCTCGTGTATTTTTTAATGTTAAGTGTGTGTCCTTGTTGTTTTGATTTTCTCTAACTCTTCATCATTGCCTACTTGTTCAATCCATGATATTCCCAGAAGTATACATCCATTGCTTACAATCTCTTCTGAAGAGATTGTCCAGTGTTCACTGCTATATCGGAGGATTGATATTACGTCAAGTTTCAGTACTCTTTTCTTTGTTTATAAAAGAAAGTGTCTTCTTTCTAAAAAAAGAAAAACAATTATAAAATGCAAATCAAACATGCCAAAGTTTTAATTACAAACTTATAGAACATGGAGCAATTAGCAGAATTTACGAAGACGCTAGACGTAGCGGTTCAACAATTAATACAACAACAAAGCCAACAAAAACAACAAACAGATCTTCAACAACGAATTGTAAAACAACAATATGTTTTGCAAAAAATACTATTAAAGCAAGGCGAACCAAATGATGGTTCCAGAATTTTGCAATTTCAATTCCATCTGAAGCAATAGTAATTCTTTCACTGTTTTCATTTTAGACGTCAGAGTTCACCACTGTAATAGAAGGAGGTCACCGCTGTAGTAGTACGGAGATATTTTTTTAATCATTTCACCCCAAGCAAGGCATCCAATTGCCACTATTGCGCATGGGGTTACATAGGGGAAGGTGAAAGAGTGGTTAGATATAGGAAATGTCAGAAGGAGGGTGATAGATGGGTAAGGATACCGAGGCTGGGGGTTGGGTAGCTGGGAAGAGTGTTTGAAAGATGGTTAGTGTGTTAGGAGGTGTCTATTGACCTTACATCTCCTGGAGATCGTAGCCGTCAGGGAAGCAAGTATGTGGAAGGGAATTCCACAGTCGGAAAGTGCAAGAAAAGAAACTGTTGGAGTAGAAATTGCGGTTGCATTTGATCGGTTTCACTGTAAAAGGGTGGGATCTAGTTGCTAATCTAGTAACTCGTGCAAATTCGTACCTAGTGGGCACCAGTGATCTAAGTTCTTCGGAGCAGAAGCCGTGAAAGTATTTATAGCGAATTTGTCTTTTAAAAGAATTAAGGTTAGATAGTCTTTGACTCTGGGTAATTCTCCCCCACCTAGCTATCGGCCTTTGTTTCACTCTCTCCCCGTTCCAGTCAACGCACAGGCAGTTAACTCGCCTAGATTATCTGAAAAAATGTTTTAAACTTTATTTTGGTAAAGACTGACTGTCTTCTGAAATGTTTAAATCAACTTTCAGTCAGTTATCTGCACGTGGTAAGTTCGCTTTGAATCAGTCTGTTTTTATTTTATTTTATTTAACTTTGTTTTTTGGGGTTTTTTTTGTTCCCTTTTCTTTATTGAATTTTAATTTAATTTTTTTTTTTATTACTAACTCAAGTAGGTACTCACTCAAGTACTAACCCAAGATGGATAATGTTTAATTAATTGACCTTGTGTCATACATAGTAGAACTTCCTACAACTTAGGATTATTTGCTATCATCAGAAGGCCAGAGATTGGAATGTATGGAAGAATAAAAGTATACATTTTGCGTGTTTAAATAGAAATTTATTAATATAAAAGAATAACATGAATTGGTACAAGTTAATGTTCAATGAGAAACAGTATTAAGAAGTTAAGTGTATCAAGAGTTCGTAGTAGTAACTTGTGTGGATATAGGCAGGAATGTGCTTATGTATGTATGTGTGTATGTATATATGAGCGTTATCTTTCGAATTTCTTTGAAGTGTCTGTTCAGTCTTAAAAGGGTTCCCTTCGGTTATTAAGTATAAAAAGAGACAGACGGGTGAAAGATGAAGAGGAAGGAGATGAGAGAGAAAGATAGACAATAATAGCGATCGTTTCACGTTTGTCAAGAAACATGTTAATTACGCTCATCGTCTTCTCTTTGGCAACAGTCAAATTTGCCCTGTCTTTTATTTCGTTTGTTGGGTTCGAAAAGGTCATTTGGGAATTCACTATCGGATGTGATTGTGACCTTTCCATTGGACGACGAACAAACTTTGTGTGGACTCGGGAAAAGGCCCCGTAACATATTTGTTTCTAATAATTGAAGATTATTTGAACTTTATTTTTAGATGTTTCCTAGTTTTCTATAGGCGGAAAAACATTTCACATCAAGGTGTGAAATCTCACGTGTTTTGTTTTGGATTCGCTTTTGCGTGCATACTAAGCAAAGTTTGTAAATTCGAGTCTTTTTAATTTCTAACAAAATCAATGAGTCAGTGCTTAGCATTTGAATTTTTAAATCTAGATCTTGTTTTGTTCACTACATATGTATTTTTTTAATCATTTCACCCCAAGCAAGGCATTCCATTGCCACTATTGCGTAAGGGGTTACATAGGGGACGGTAAAGAGAAAGATTGGTTAGATATAGGAAATGTCAGAAGGAGGGTGATAGACGGGTAAGGATAGCGAGTATGGGGGTTGGGTATATGGGAGGAGTGTTTGGGAGAATGGATGAGAGTTAGTGTGTTAGGAGGTGTCTATTGACCTTACATTTAAACTCCTGGAGATTGTAGCTGTCGAGGAAGCAATCATGTGGAAGGGAATTCCACAGTCGGGAAGTGCGAGAAAAGAAGCTGTTGGAGTAGAAATTGCGGTTACATTTTATCGGTTTTACTGTAAAAGGTTTGGACATATTTGCTAATCAAGTATTTCGTGCAAATTCTTACCTAGGGGGAACCATTGATTTTTCATTCTTGTAAATTAGTCTATGATCAGTGTACTGCTTTCAATCCCCGTGTTCTGGCAAGCCAAGAACAATTTTGCTTTTATAAATAGAGGATAAACTATGAAAATAACTTTAATTTTGGAAGAATTATGAGAAATAACATTGGAAACTGCTCTGCTAAGAATTATCAAGGAATTATAGTTTTTTTAAACCGAACTATAAATATGAGCTTTTTAGATTATTATATTTTCAGCTTCCACCAAATAGATACCAACGTTCAGAAATCGCCATATAGCTGTTACCCATCAAAATCAGAGACGTATAATTATATCCAATTTCGCGCCTTTTTTACTGTAATCACAGCCGGCGTCATATTTGTTTGTCTTTTTTTAAACTACTGTTGCTTTATTTTACAGCATCTCAGAACCTGTTGGAGCATTTAATGTAGAAGTATGTCTTGCTTTATTATATTTTAGATTATAATCATTGACGTACATTGTTTGGAAATAGGTAAACAATGTACGATTTTATTCCTGTTTATAAGCAATTACTTATTTTGGGAATATATAATGTTTGTTCATATTTGTGTTTGCTCCAGATGTAGGCAAATATTGTCACGTAATACCTGCGATTATAAACATTTAATTTGGTTCTGAGGTAGGTAAATATTAGTCATTTTATTAGAGTCTATAAGCCTTTCTTCAGAAATTTAAGGAATATGGCTCTCCACAATTTCTTTTTGTAGCTCTAAGTAAGATGTCTCTTTTTTTCTATCTCTCTCATTGCTATTCTGCCAACCAATTATATTACGAAGGTTTTTCGATGCTTTCCTCTGTCGCCAATCCGTTTAATTTGTCCGTGGCGTATCAAATTCGCTAAGTGGTCTTTCCTCATTATGTGCCCAAGAAATTTTACTATTCACTTTTTTATTGTTTTATGCGTCATTTCTATTTCTTTTTTTTTTTCTAAATCTTCCTCTTTACTCAAATATTATTCTCAGCATCCTGTCTGCTGTCTCAAATCTTATCTTCATCTCTGAAGTGATGGTCTAGTATTTATTGCCACATAGAAATAACGATATTACATAACAGACCAGTACTTATTTCTTTGTTGCTAGCAAATTTTTCTGTATCATAATACTTGGCTTAACTACTGGAAGGTATGTTTTGCTTTTTTTTTAATTCGTTTTTTGCCTTCTGTTAAATCATTTCTTAAATAAAAAAAATATTTTTACTTGCTTAATATTTTAGGTTCTACAATTTGTAGTTCACATCTTGTGCTACTCTTCTTGCTGCCAGCAACACATTCTGCTTTATTACAGTTGATGATTAGTCCTTTCTTCTCGCTTTCCTTTTACAATAAACTGCATTAAAACCTTAACCATAATAGCCTGTCTGTCATTTTTAAGTATACTATCTATCTATCTATCTATCTATCTATCTATCTATCTATCTATCTCTGCATGCGGCAGCAAGGCCTCTGATTGGGAGGTTGTGAGGAGCATGGAACCACCGCTTAGTTGCTGTTGTTCCCAGGTCCGCCCTGACCCAGAGTGGTAGCACCTGTTAGGGCCCCAGCTATGGGCAAATAGTTTATCCGCAGACTGAGGTCAAAACACTATGAAACTATAAAAATTGACTTTTATAGAAATATATATACATAATACTTTCAGAGGAACATTTTTTGAAGGAAAAAATTACCAGCAATTCATTATGGAATACAAGACGAGAAGACATCTTTTAGTTTTATAAAAGAAAAAAATATTAATCTAAATCAACCTTCTCACTATAACCGAACATTAAAAAAATACCTTAAAACCCCACCTTTTGGACATTAAATAACCCACAGAAGCTGATATGCCGTTAAACAAAACTCACTCAAAACTCACACTCGCTTTCGTTTACTAACTTCTCTAGGTATTCCTTAGTTTTCTTACAGTGTCTACTTGGAAGCCGGTAGAGTTATATCATTATATATCTAACTAGCAGTATAGCCCGGCGTTGTTCGGGTGTAATGAAAGCTTTAAAACTAATCCATGGTCCCGGAGCTCAGACTATTTGGACGTTGACACGAAAGACTAAAAAGCAATAGTTGTTTTCAGTTAAAGCGAAACCATAGACTGAAAGAAAAATGAATGGATGTAAGTCAAATTTTGATTTCCTGGTATCGATATCAAAGAGGATTTTTCGTCGTAAACTGAATTTTGAAAGATAAATAAGTCCTCTGAGTAAATGGTATCATGACTGAGACTAAGAACTACAATTATACCTACTTAGAGCCAAACCCGAAGAAAAAAACTAAAATAAAAGGGCTAAAGAAATACAGACATACAGGCAGATAAACAGACACACACAAACATCTTTCTTTATATATATATATATATATATTATCGATTTTCTGCACTATTGTAAGAACTGCAACCTTGTAACTTCTGAATATCGTTTCTTATGTCTTTGACTATGAGTCTATCAAATTTGATTAAAATCGGAGCACTCCTTCTATAAGCCGCTGTTCGTACAACTGTGTAATTTTTCGAGAAAATCGGTTCAGCCGTTTCGGAGTCTATAGGTAACGGACACACACACAGACACACACACACAGACAAAGTTCCATTTATAAATAAGTTTAGATGAATGTGATCGCGAATGCGATCATGGAAGAATTAAAAGTCCAGGATGATTTTAATTCCCCTCCCTTGTAAAGATTAAATAAGTCTGGTGAGAAGGCATATCTTTGCCTAACGCCACTTTCTATTTTTTCTGTATTTACTGAATTCAATTTATATCCTCTGCTAAGAAGGTTGGTTCACTGTGTAGTGCTAGGAAGTTTTCCCGTCTGAATCTATCCTGCACATATATAAATCTACCATCTGCTCATGTATTGAATATTGCTGCCACATCTGGTCGGGTGCTTCTGCTATCCACCTCGGTGTTCTTGACAAAATTTATCCGAGAATCTGTCATGTAATCGATCCCGACTTGGCAGCTCAGATGCAGTCACTTTCTCACAGGCGCGACGTGGCTTTTAATACTTTTACACCTTCTGTTCCAATGAACTTAGCTCACTAGTGCCTCGTATGTATGAATTTACTCGAGCGACTAGACTAGCAACTAGGTCCCACTCGTTTACAGTGAACCCAATAAAATTTAACCGCTAAATCTACTCCATCAGCTTCTTTCCTCGCACTTCCTGCCCGTGGAATTCTCTTCCGTATACTTGCTTTCCCGACAGCTACAATCTCCAAGAATTTAAATGTAAGGTCAAAAGTTATCTCCTATCTCTCTGACCCGTATCCTTCTTTCATGCTCTTTCCTCCGCCCACTCCACTCTCATCACACCAGTATTCTTATTCTTCTCCTATCCACTGACACCCCCTATAACCTGTCACTCTTTCTCATCATTTTCCTCTTCTGTAACTCCCTACGCTCCAGTGGGAGTAAAACTTCCTTGTTTGGGGTGAACTGATTAAAAAAATATCCACATGCAAACGGTTTGCTCCTAGTATAATTTCTGGATTATTCTAATATCATTTTCTAATAATCGAGTTTACCTGATAGTTCTAATATTGCTATGTGACGTGATTTATCAAATGTTTTGCAGAATCTAAAAAAAAAAACACAAAAAAACACAGGTCTACATTCTTCTGCAGTTATATTGCAGAACTTTCATATCATTCTGAGCATAAATATAACATTCCTTTATTCAGTTTTTGAGCTACACGCTTTTGCAAATTAATTGAAACAAAAAGAATAAGGTCTTCCTTTGATCATTCACACTTTCCCTGATCACGTATACGTCGTCTCTTGGTGTTGTTTTTCTCTTCCGACCGTATTCTTCACGTCTTTGACCAAAGCATCCAATTTACTTCTTCACTTTAAGGATACGAATGACAGTTGAAAGGCTGACATTTACACTATCCGCGATCTCTCTGTAAGGCTTGCCAGTGTGTTCGTGCAGCGTTACAATTTTCGTACGCTTCCTTAGAGTAACGTCCATTGCAGACAATGGCGGTAGGACAACTAATCCACAGTCGAAACAATAGTGTCTGGCGTGATAAAAATTTGATGCAACCACGGATGACGCAATATTATTCAAGGCCAAACAAATTTCATCATAGAGCTCGGAAATAGTTCCATATTATTGCACAACACTGCAAATAGTCTAACCTGATGGAAAAATAGAAATTGATTACACCCTGTCACTCCACTAGGCTCAAAACTGAAATGAGGAAAGAATGGAAAGTAAAAGAGTTAAGGAAATTAATCGCAAATACGTCCGCCGTAATTCTACTATTGTTATGGTGAAACATATAACTTATTCGTCAGATAATGGAGCCTCCGTCCTATATTAATAAGTGTTAATGTTGGGGCGCTCTCCACCTTTGTCTACAATAATGGACTGTTCCAAGCACTACATAAAGTAGTAGTGACTATACCTCGAGAGAAGGCCTCGGAAGTCAACCGAGTAACAAATCAGTCGAGTATTTCCGGTAGTGAACCGGAAGTGTGTAATTGGTCAGACTCTTACGTCTCACGACAATACGTTCAACTAAACCCTTGTTCCTGTATTCTACTAATGACCTCTTTTGTAAATACTACTCTTCCTGGTAATGTACCAATTTACTACAATTCCGTTTTTTGTATTTATTCCACAGCAACTCTGTGCATGAAACATAACAGTTAACAGAAATTTAACTCGATAAGTTCTTGGGAAGTTCATAGGAGTTCTTAGAAGTTCTAGAGAGTTCTACTGGAGTTCAGTAGAGCTACTAGACAGTTGATATTAGTCTGCAGTTAGCCGAATACTAAGGAGTCAGCTTTCAGTGGAAGATTACCAATTTCATAACATTTAGGGTGCGTTAAGTCGATTAGCAACCGACATAGCACAATTATAACTTTCAGTGCGAAAACTACTCCACAACAACTATACATTTTAATTGTCAGAATTCAGATTTCGTTGTGTGCTGTATTCTGCCTGATTGTAAGATAGAAGTCTTGTTAGTTTGCACCTAGCAACTTAGGCAGCACTTTGAAAATGAACGTACGTAATATTAAGGTCTTAGCTATGGCATATACGGCGAATTACCAGATCACAGATATCGTGTATGGCAGACTTGTCAATACTGAAATTATCTAAGTCTGCTAGCGCCTGCTTTACAATCTAATCTGTTCCTGCGTCTTTTTGTTCCTGTTCAATCTGGCCAGTCTTTAGTCCACATCCATTTTCTCGTCCTAATATATTTTTGTGTATTTCACGTAAATAATGATAGGGGAGGGTGGGGAGAGTTGACCACAAAATCTTTCTTTTTTATATTTCTTTCACTAGTGTTGAGGTGATTGATCTTATCAAACTGGAAATTTGCACACATAAACAACACACATTTTTCATGATATGGAACAAATTTTATTCATGTAAGTATGCAAAAAAAAAGTTGAGAACAAAATTCCAGACATGTCATGTATGGGGAGAGTTGGCCAGGGCATGGGGAGACTTGGCCTCTTCAGTGGGGAGACTTGGCCACAAATGGGGAAAGTTGGTCACATTAAAGAAAAGTCAGCCTTTTCAGCTTTCAATAACAAAATACAACAAAATGAGCATATTTATTAGTCTTTACATCATTTCTGCATCATAATAACACCTGATAATATTCTGAAATGTGTTGGGCTCAGCGATATAATGGTCTTCATATGATCAATGCTATACATGAATGATGAAATATAAACACACACACACACAGATTTGTTCTAATTAGTAAATTAGACAACCTAATACAAAAGAATGCATGAACAACAACAAATTCCTCCAGAACCCAGTCATGTGAAGATATAAAACCAGTATGAACAATGTGGAGAGTTGGCCAGCCTGTGGCCAATTCTCCCCACAAGGAAAATCGGAACATAAAAAATCAGTAAAAATTAACAATGACTGTCACTTTTTAAGAAATATGCTGAAAGCTAGGCTAAATGGACACTCTTTACAGATGCAAAAAACAGAACACCGACAATGTCATCAAAGCTACTATGGGTTCGAAGGTAAAACTGAAAAATTGAAAAACTTACCTCCAAAATGAGTCAATGCTCTCTCTCAGTCATGTTTCAAAGGAAGTAATCAACAGTGGGCCAGTTATTTCTCACTACAGAAGAGCTCTCCAGAAACAAAGCTATGAATTAGTTTCATATTTGGGTTTTGCTTAGACACAGGGGTGGCCAAGTCTCCCCACTGGCCAAGTCTCCCCACCCTCCCCTATTATTATGTTTGCATTTTTAAGCATACATTTGGTAAGTGTCATTATGTTGGTATATTTTTGGGAGATACAACTGAACTGTTTTTATCTCTCAGATCAATGATTAAAAATGGCTTTGGCTGAATAAACTTACTTATTAGAAAAAAGAACACCTCGTCCGATAATAAAGACCGGAGCTACAGAATCACAAACAAACAATTTTTCCAATTAAAAACCCACATTACTTGAAAATTTCCAGCACCAGCAACAACTCAAATGGATAGCACATACAAGTAGAAGGGAAATTAATCAAAATTAAGACTTCCACACCACTTTAAAAAAGGATAGGAAGAAAATTCCCATCATTACTAGAAACAGCAATGCCAATGGACTAGAGATGTCTGTTTGACTGACGAACTGTTTAAAAGAAAGTTTTTATAAATGTTAACTAGTGATAAGTGTAATGGTTTGGTGACTGAATTACTAATGTTGCCTGTATGGAAATGCTTGATCGCAAAGGTAATATTCATATAACCAGTATTCTTTTGTAAATCATAGTGTCGGAAACATCTAGGCTCTACCAACAAGAAAGTTATTTTTGACCTAATAGATTAGATCAGAGGTCTTACAATGTAACCATACGT
Organism: Ascarosepion bandense; assembly: GCA_037127315.1. Taxonomy (NCBI): domain Eukaryota; kingdom Metazoa; phylum Mollusca; class Cephalopoda; order Sepiida; family Sepiidae; genus Ascarosepion; species Ascarosepion bandense. The sequence goes on from JBBBDQ010000517.1 coordinate 42,267, forward strand.
GAACTTTTTTTTAGAGCAAGTTTAACTTTTTCTTTTTTTCATTGTCCGAGGAGGGATCATTTGATTTTAATAGACTCATCAAGAAGTGCCTTGGGTACGATATGAGGCCGGGGTTTCATAGTGTCGGAGCATTCAAGGCCCTACTGACAAGGAAAGTTATTTTCGACGGAATAGATTAGAGCAATGGTTTTACAATGTAACCATCCGTAAACTTTTTAAAGCCAGTTTAACTTTCTCTTTTTTTATTGTCCGAAGACAGATCATCTGATTTTAATAGACTCAAGAAGCGCCGTAGATTTCTTAGGCACGCTTAGTGGATCTCATTATCCCAGCGTGCTTTACACTTCATATTCTAAGACTGAGACTAGTTTACTATTGAATAAATTGGCAGATTCTCAGAATTAATTCCTTTGTAGGTGCTAATGCCGTACAGTAGATTTCATTTACATTCTCGTCGTACGTGACTTCATACATTCTCGTCGTACGTGATTCATACATTCTCGTCGTACGTGATTTCCATACATTCTCTTTGCGTCCACTTAGAGCATTAATTTACAATGCTGTCTATAGTAAATATTTTAGCTTTCTTTCCGATCATTGATACACGTTGCACTGTAATGGATATCGGCTCCGAATAAGAGAGCCGAATTCGAACTCTGGTCGAATTCGTTTCATTCACGTACGCACCAGTACATTAGGAAATGTATTAATCTATCTATTCTCTTTCCAGTAATGGTTTGAATAGCATGACAGATTGTGTTCTCTAGCCTTGGTTGACAACCAGTCTATTATAGAAAGTAATAGCGATGTAATGAGGGAAAATCTTCGTTTCAGTCATGTTCCGAATGAGACATGATAGCCTAAGCGTATATCATGTACAGGAATTAACTGACTGAACGTCGTTATATACTGATTTATTCAAACCACTATAATTTAAATATTAAGTTTCGAAGAAGAATTTTCCTCGCTAATACATATAAGCTTCCTTCGCTTAAAAACATATTTAATCATTGATCTAAGAATTTAGTTATTTGTCGATGATCTTGGGAGTCGGTATTTAAAAAGAATATTACGGATAAACAAAATACTAAAAACATCAATTGCAAAAAGACAGAATGCATGTTTATTAGCAACAGCAGCAGTCTATGTATATTTATTAGCAACAGCATCAGGCCATAAAGTTTATTCGCAACAGTAACAGCCCATACATGTTTATTAGAAACAGCAGCAGCCCATACATGTTTATTAGAAACAGCCAATACATGTTTATGAGCAACAGCATCAGACCATACATGTTTATTAGCAACAGCAGCAGCCTATGCATGTTTATTAGCAACAGCAGCAGCCTATGCATGTTTATTAGCAACGGCATCAGCCCATACCTGTTTATGAGCAACAGCAACAGCAAGAGCCCATAGATATTTATTAGCAACAGCATCAGCACATACATGTTTATTAGCAACAGCAGCAGCCCATACATGTTTATTGGCAACAGCAGCAGCCCATACATGTTTATTAGCAACGGCAGCAGTCCATACATGTTTATTAGCAACAGCATCAGCCCATACATGTTTACTAGCAACATCAGCAGCCCATGCATGCTCATGAGCAACAGCAAGAGCCTATAGATATTTATTAGCAACAGCCCATAGATACTTATTAGCAACAGCATCCACCCATACATGTTTATTAACATCAGCACCAGCCCATACATTTTATTAGCAACAGCCTATACATGTTTATTAGCAACAGCATCAGTTCATACATGCTTATTCGTAACAGCAGCAGCCAATACATGTTTATAAGCAACTGCAACAGTCCAACATGCACTTTGCCAATTTAAGAAAACGAAATTAATCTAATACAACAATATCTATAGCCTGGAAGTGTTTTAAAAGAGGAGGGAAAGTTGGTCACTGAAATTCAAAAGCGCATTGGAATAGCTATCCTTCGCTATTTCAAAGCTAAGCAAACTAGCAAAGAATAGCAATCTTTAGTCTTCCATAAGCTTAGCAAACTATTAGAAAACATAAAAGTTTCATGAGAAACAAAAAAAAAACATGTTACGTATTACGTAATATCCGTCCACCGATATGGCAGTGAATGTTGGACAATCTCCTCAAAGACAAATCAGATACAAAGAAACAAATGTTTAGTTCCACAGAGGGATACTGAGCAATGACAGAATTTTAAAGAAATTGAAGCGAGAAAGAACATTTATACGTAATATAAAAAGGGGGCATAGGCATTTTTAAAGCACATGATGAAGAAAGTGGGTTTGGAAATTTTAACACACATAGAACAGATTGAAGGCAATTGGAGTATAGGAAAGCAATGCATAACCTACCTAGTAATCTTGACTAACAGGAGAGCGAAACATGGTTCGGAGAAAACAAAAAGAGAATAGAGTTACTAAGAAAGGAAATTGTGGCGAGCCATCATCGTCAACATACTAACGGGACACGGCACGTAAAAGAAATTAATCACAAAAGAGTTCAACTGTTTACTTCTTGGCTTTTTTGGACGCTAGATAAGTACGAACCACTCTGTTATAAAAAAAAAAGACAGTTGTGTATTTATCCGTAAATACCTGGATATTACGCACATGGAAAAAGAGACAATAACATGGCAGCTTAGCTTAGTTCATTTTCTTTACTACCAGCTATTAAACTTTACTACCCGTTATGAGAGCCCTTGCAGCTTGTTTGATGCTTCACTTTTTTATTTTTTCGCAATAATTATGTCGTCGAGTTGTGAAGTATATATATATATATATATATATATATATGTGTGTGTGTGTGTATGTGTGAAAACTGTATGTATATAATTATAAATATCAATATATCAATATATATATGCAATTTGTTATATATATTATATTATTTATAAATTATATATGCGTGGTAATTATTTTTAAGCGCTCAATATCAGTATATATATATAACAGTCTTTATAATAAAGAGGGCATCTATATATATCCATCACTACTCGGCGACATAATTATTGCAAAAACAAATAAAATAATAACACACTGATGAAGAGCGAACACGTGGCAAGAGCTTTCATAACTGGTAGTAAAGTTTACTAACTTGTAGTAAAGAGAGTGAAGTGAGTCAACGCTGCCTCGATATTGTCTCTCAAATGAAGTTAGCCGACGCTACTCCGCTATTGTATCGCTCTTCATGAACGTGACAGAAGGGAAACGCACGCTCCCCCTCCTTCTCTGACTGTTCGGTACTTGACAGCATCTCTGACAATATCGACAAGGCCATTTCTTCGCACCCATCTGCCCATATTTTTGTGTTTGGCGACTTTAACGCCCACCACACCAGGTGGCTCGAAAACCCTGTAACCGACCCTGCTGGTGTCCACACCTTTAATTTTTCGATCTCCCAATCTCTTACGCAGGTGGTGGACTTCCCCCCCCCGCGTTTCTCCAATAGCCTTAACGAAAGGGACTCGCTACTAGACCTCTGCTTCACTTCCACCCCAAATTCTTGCTCCACCAGACAGCTCTGCCCTCTCGGAAATTTTGACCACGCCGTAGTTTCTGTCAACATCTACTTCCACTCCACCCCTACCCAAGAAACCCAGACCAACAGAATATCCTACTGCTATCAAAGAGCAGACTGGGATTCATTCCGTGACTTCCTCTGCGACGTCCCTTGGAAAAAAGTTTTTAGTCTTCCCATCGAAGACTGTGCATCAGAGGTCTCCTCCTGGATTAAGGCTGGCATCGATGCATTCATCCCTGCAAGGAAATTTCAGCTTAAATCCCATTCATCTCCCTGGTTTTCGCCCGCTTGCTCGGCCGCCATTGCCCACCGGAATCACTTCTTCCGGCTTTATCGTAGCCACGTGTCGGACCAAAACATGCGCCTTTTCTCCTCAGCTCGTAATCAGTGTAAAAAGATGAACTTAACGAAGGCTTTAAGACGCTGTTTGCCTGCCAGGATGAAGCAGCGCATAGCATCCTCCAAGTTTGGTACCAAAGACTACTGGCTCCTCTGCAAACGCGTGCTTAGCAAGAGTAAGTCCTCAATACCCCCACTAATAAACGAGTTTGAGGTCTTCACCTCCTCAACGGACAAGGCTGAATGCTTTGCCCATAGATTCTCGACCAATTCTAGTCTGGATTCGTCTGGAATCCATACACCCGAATTCCCATCTAGAACTGAGGCTCAATTGAATGACGTCCACATCACGCCCTCGCTGAATTCTAGCATAATCTCAAAACTGGACCCTCACAAAGCGAGTGGTGGGGATGGAATCCCAATCATAGTTTTGAAGAATTGTGCCCCTGAACTCTCCTCTATACTTTTTAAGCTCTACAACCTCTGCCTATCTTCCTCCTGCTTTCCTGCCTGTTGGAAGTCTTCTTCTGTGGTTCCAATATTCAAGAACACTGGTGAACCATCGGACCCCGCAAATTATCGCCCCATCAGCCTTCTTCCGATCCTCGGCAAAGTTTTCGAAGCCATTATCAATGCCGAGGTCGTTCAGCATTTCACAGCCCACTGGCTCCTCTCGGACAAACAGTATGGCTTCCGCTTCACCAGGTCCACTGCTGATATGCTAACGACCATCACCGAGTATATATACCAGGCTCTCGACAAGAATGGTGAAGCCCGAACCGTAGCCTTGGATATCTCTAAAGCATTCGACAGAGTATGGCATGCTGGCCTTCTACGGAAACTGCGAAGCTATGGCATAACTGGACTTTTGTTGGACTTAATCCGGTCATTCCTCTCTAGCCGCACACTGAAGGTGGTATTAAACGGACATACCTCCCAGAACTACCCTACAAACGCGGGTGTACCCCAAGGCTCTATCCTAGGTCCTACGCTCTTTCTAATCTATATCAATGATCTCCCCGATACCATAAGATCACAAGTAGGCATGTACGCCGATGATACCACAGTTTACTCTCGCCTCGATCAAAAAACTGGTGTTGGTGACAAGGCGAACCTCGCTGTCGAGCTTGAGAAGGACCTCCGTGGTGGATTGGGGTAAAGAAATGGCTCGTAAAATTCAATTCTTCCAAAACGAAGCTGCTGTCAATTAATCACCACAGGCAACCGCACCTCCCTCCCATTAGCATGGAACAGGCTTGCCTCCCAGAGAGTAAATCACGACGCCTGCTTGGCCTGACACTCTCAGCGGATTTCAAGTGGAATGACTACGTCGAATCCATTGCTAAATCCGCAGCTATGAAAGTTGGCTCTCTGTGCAGGACCCGGAAATTCTTTCCGCCTGAATCTATCCTGCAATTATATAAATCCACCATCCGCCCGTGTATTGAGTACTGCTGCCACATCTGGTCGGGTGCCCCTTCTATTTTCCTCGGGGTTCTTGACAAAATACAGCGAATAATCTGTAACGTGATTGATACCGACCTGGCTGACCGCCTGCAATATCTCTCTCACCGGCGTGATGTGGCTTCCCTCTGTGCCTCTTCTATAAATACTTTCATGGCTGCTGCTCTGACAAACTTAAATCACTGGTGCCTCCTAGATGTGAATTTGCACGAGATACTAGATTGGCAACTAGGTCCCACCCTTTTACAGTGAAACCGATGAAATGTAACTGCAATTTCTACTCCAACAGCTTCTTTCCTCGCACTTCTCGCCTGTGGAATTCCCTACCGCATGCTTGCTTCCCCGACGGCTACAACCTCCAGGAGTTTAAATGTAAGGTTAATAGACACTTCTTAACACACTAACTCCCACCCACTCTCTCCAACTCTCTCCCTATGTACATCCTAATTCGTCTATCATCCTCCTTCTGACATTTCCTATACCTAATTCCTCTATGTAACCCTGCGCTATAGTGGCAGTAGAATGCCTTGCTTGGGGTGACACGATTAAAAGAAAAATTATTATTATTATTATTATTATTATTATTATTACTATTAAATTTATGGACTCTCGCGTCGATTTCGACGTATGAGTGTCTAACTCAGCTAGACTGCCACAGAGAGAATTGTTTATAGTGGTGAAGGCTTGTGTAGCACCATCCACACTTTCTGGAACTGCTGATAACAAACGATCGGTGCAGAAGTTCGCCACGGATCGCATGAACAGCAGACCTCAGTTATTTAACCCATAACTGGAGGGAAGGGACGGATTAATACCTTTCCCAAGAGTACCGTTGCGTAAGAATACGACCATATCACGTTGAATACACCGGTTCCCGCACGATCACCGAAGTTAAGCAACATTGAGCCTGGTCAGTACTTAGATTGGTGACAACTTGGGAATACCAGGTGCTGTAAGCTTTAATGGACGAATGTGCGTTGTGGTGTGGTAGATGTTGGCTTGAAATGCGAAATCTGTCAGCCAAGTTCCAATTCCATTCGAACTCTCTGCATTCACTGGTGTGTGTGTGTATATATATATATACACAAGTTTTTTTTATATAGTCGTGACGACTGCGTTTTTTTTCTAGTGTTATTCTTTCTTTTTTCTTTAGAAATTTTTCTTCTGTATTATTATTATCATTCTTATCCTCTCATTTTTCTTTTTCTTTTCCAAAACTCTCTTTCCTAGTATGTCATTTTTCTTATTCATTATAACTTTCGTATCTTCAGATCAAGGCGAACCGGCATATATAAGTCGAGCTGAAGTTTCTATCTAATGTCTCTAATTTCATTTAATTTGGCCTCACCATCATTTTTGACGGCTCCAACAAAAGAAGCCAGGAAACATTTTTCTCTGTCATTTCGCGAAGAAACTAATTGAGCGGAAAGAAATTGCAAAAATTCAAAAACACAAAAAACAAAACACGATTTTTTTTTCCTGTTATGAATTCCAATTTCCACACCCCACAAAAAAGTTAAAATAGCGACACTAATATTTCTGTATGTCATATCTGTGTCTCTTATTTCGCTTCAGTCAGTTCTTCGTCATCTCCCACCGTTTCTCACCATCGCCTCTCTTTATTTCTAAAATCTTTCTATCTCTCTTTTTTCTTCTGTTTTCCTCATGTTTTTGCAGTTTCATTCTTTATTCAAAATTATTCTTCTTTCATAATTCATATTTTATTACTAGAGTAGAAAAATATATATATATATATATATATATATATATATATATATATATATATCCAGATTGGTTGTTTTGTTTTATGGCATATCAACCTTGGCGGGTCATTTATTTATTTATTGCTGGTAATACCTTTTGTTTTCAACAATTTATTGTTGTTTTTATATAAGTTTTGTGTCTAGTAATACTTTTTTTCTTTTTCGAGTATCAAGATTCATTGGGATTCGTTTTTAAGGGAAGTGTCCGCAAGTCCTACCCTGTTATTTAACCCATAACTGGAGGGAAGAGACGGATTAATACCTTTCACAAAGGTACCAGTGCTTAAGTGAATGCAGGGTATTCAACTAGAATTTGAACTCGGCTCACCGATTTATCTTTCGGAGCCGATATCTACTGCACCACAACGCACAACCGCGACTAAATGCTTACTGCACCAGGTATTCCTAAGTACTGACCAGGCTCAACGTTGCTTAACTTCGGTGATTGAGCGAGAATCGGTGTATTTTGCCGTAAGTCTATATATCTAGATTGCAATTATAAAAATGTCATATTGTATTATGCCAGCTCTGTTAATGAGAGATCTCTTTCTGTCTGGTATCAGCACGGCTGATACTGACATTCAGGTGAATGATTCCTCGGGTTAACGTTCTCGTTTTACAAGAAGTGGGATGATTATATTAAATCAATTTCTAAGTCTACTGACAGTCAGCTGTGTCTTCCTATACAATTAAAAATTAATAGCAATGACTAAAAAATCATGGAAAAATGTATATAAACAGTTTCGAAAAAACATGATTGTAAAAAATAAATATAAATGCAATAAAATGATTTTAAAATATTTTCATGCCTACTAAGTGTAGGCTTACTTTTGGCTCACTATAATATATGTGGCACAAAATATAAGAAATAAAATATAATTATATATATTTATATGTATATATTTTAACTTGTTTCCCATTTTTTTGTGTGGCTCTTCATTTTCGTTGCTGTTCTTCTCGTTTAATTTATATTTCCAATGATTTTCTCCTGATGAGATGTTGAACGAAAGGGCCTTAGGGACTGTCAATAAATTCTTTGTTTTTAAAATACCATACAAACTTTGCACCTCCAAACATTTGTATATATATATATATATATATATATATATATTGTAATTTTGTTATTACAATGGCTTATAAAAGCATTATATCACTACAAAAAAATTTTCATTTTTCAGAACACTATTATCGAGCACTCTTTATAAAAGTAAGTGACTGAACAGTTGGTGTTCTTTCACTTTCTTATAATATATATATATATAATACCGGCCTAGATTTTTTAAAAGAAATGGTGTATCTCATCCTATTTTTAGTATGTATTGCCAAGTGAATAATTGTAAATGAAAATGGAATGTTTCTTTTGTAATACTGCACAATAACATGTGCACCAAATGAAATATTCTGGTGTCCAGTTTTTGTGCTCTCTTCCCTATGCTAGTCTCTTCTTATTGGCTGGCCGAAGCAAAGTCTTCCTGGCTGCTTTGTAAAATTTTGCCAAGTAATAATAACCAAAGAACCATTCTACTTTCAAACAGAATTATCCACTTGGCAATAAATACTAAAAATAGTATGAAATACATAATTTTTTTAAAAACTGGGGTGGCTTAATATTCATGGCCGGCAGTGTATATTTATAAGTCTACCATTCGTCCATTCTTTAAATATTGCTGCCAAATACAGCCCGGTGCTCCAGCTGTATGTTTAGAGATTCTTGATAAAATCCAAAGAAGCTTCTGCAATGTTATTCATCATGATCTGGCATCTCAGTTTCTGTCCCTATTTCAAAATGTAGCTACGATATATTAATCGTAATTGTTCTGATGAACTTTTTCATTATGTGCGTTGTATGGTGCAGTAGATATCGGCTCAGAACGAGAAATCGAGGCCGAGTTCGAATTCCAGTTGAATTCATTGCATTCACTTATGCGCAAATACCCTTGGGAAAGGTATTAATCCGTCTATTCCTTCCAGTTATGGGTTAAATAACAGGACAGATTGGGTTCTATTGCCTTGGCTGGCAGCCAGTCTACCGCAGAAAGCAATGACAACCTACTGCGGGATAATTTTCTGCCCAGTCAGTCATGTCTCTTTCGAGACATGATCGCCCAAGCGTGTTTCACGTATGGCACTTAACTGACTGAATATATTGACGGCTTTCCGTTGTGACGCAGTGGTTATCGGCTCGGAACGGGAAGTCGAAGAGCCGAGTTTGAATTTCAGTTGAAATCGTTGCATTCACTTACGCGCACATTTTTCAATTTTGGTTCAGTAGAAAAATTATTACATCAAAATATGTGAAGTCCGAAAAGGAAGACTAACTACATAAGTACATAAGTGAGTGAGTAATTAACGCTTCTAATAATAAATCTTATTCTTTATAACTTTTTTCTGTTTAACATTTTCGCATGAGGTTTTCAACATTTAAATTCTGATGATATCTTTTATCATTTTTTTCAATCAAATTTTTCTTTACACTTATCATTTTATCAGAATTGATTATCAAAATTAATTATAAGTAATCATTTTTTGGGGGGGTAATTTGTTATGGGACCTACCCTTTTTGGACAATAATGGACTCTTCTTATTATGAATACCGGGAAAATATGCCTCTCGGAGTTGAGTTGTGTTGAGTTGAGTTGAGTTGAGTCACCACGGTTTAATGCTTGGCAGTCCGATTGACGTGTAACACACTTTGTAATTGTTTTCTCGTTAAATATATATGTTTCACTAATACCCAAGTTCGTGTTTTTCTTCCGGACCTATCCTGGATCCAGAACATAATCAATTGCATATTCTTTTAAAATATTTTTGAATACGGTTTTCAGTATTAAATATATATATTAAATTAATAGCAATATTTGGAAAAATAATGAATTACATGGGAAAATAAGCGAATGTAAAGTAATATTCCTAATATATATAGATATCCGAGTAAATAAGGAACGAAGAAAATTTTACAACGTCCAAAACATTAATTTAAAACAGTAGTAGATATAGAATATAGAGCGATGAATATTTATTCCATTCTTTTTCACTCCACCTGTTGAGATATTGGAAGTCAAATATTGAAACAAAATGTACAATTTGTAGTGGATATATATAAAAAAATGTGTACATGTTCTAAAATATAATTCATAATATATATATATATATATAAAAGCAAGTTTCGGTCAAAAATTGCAGACAAGGTGATGTTGTTCATATAATTTTTCATGTGATCTTATAAGTCTTTCTTTCAGAATGTAAATTATATCTATTTTATAAATCATATAAATTGTTCGACTGTTTTTTATTCTACAAGCGCTTTTAGCTATACGTTTAGCCATTATCAGCAGAGAATTGTATTTAATTTTCATTTTGTGTCATTTAAAAAGAAACTTGCATAAGTGTGGAATTTTTGCCTACAACATATATATATATATATATATATATATATATATATATACACGTCTAAAGCATGTCTGAGAGTTTCAGTTTAAAATAATCACCAGATAATTGCGTAGTACATGAAACCCCACGTTGTGGTTTAAACGTAATAATAATAATAATAATAATAATAATAATAATAATATATTAACAAATGTGCCTCGAGATGAATAGCAGAAGCACCCGACCAGATATGGCAGCAGTATTCAATGCAGTATTCAATGTCCCTGTTGTTCATGTCAGTGTTCTCGACAGGCTCCAAAAGAGAATCTGTAATGTGATAGGTCCAGACTTGGCAGCTGGACTCCAGCCACATTCTCACCGGCGAGATGTGGCTTCCTTCTGTCTATTCTACAAATATTTTCATGGCTTCTGCTCCTATGAACTTAAGTCACTTCTACCACAAGAATTTACTCGTGCAACCAGACTGGCAACAAGGTCATATCCATTTACAGTAGCCGACAATTCTACTCACCAGCTTCTTTTCTCGCACTACCCTCTTGCGGAACTCCCTTTTATATACTTGATTTCCTGATGGCTACAACCTCCAGGAATTTAAATGCAATGTCAATTCCCATCTCTTATCCACTTGACTCCAGTCCTTTCTACATCACCCCGTATATCTTGTTCTTCTTTTCCTTTCTTTATACCTTCGCAACTGTCTTCACACCTGTGTTCCCATATTTCTCTTGCCCTTTCTCTGACACCCACTGTAACTGTTTCGTCTTTCTCTTCACCCTCCTCCTGCCTAAACTTTTACTTTCTTATGTAGCCCCTGCGCATCAGTGGCGGTACCGCCTTGCTTGAGGTAAAACGATTAAAAACCAAATTTTCAAATCGACAGAGTGATCCAGTATTTCTAGAGGTAGATGCAGCAATATATATATATATATATATATATATATATATATATATAATTTTGCCAGTTTCTTTCTTGAAAAACATGCTTAACTACCATTCTAATAGTTGCACAAGCATTTATACGTATCACCTTGTAACTGGTCTTTGCGAATTTACAGCTTACCTAAATGAAAGCGAACAAGAGATATTTTTCTTTTCATTTTTACACGCTGAGATCACATGTCTTAAATTTGAAAGTCGAATTTCCAAATCCATTATTTCTTGATTCTCTCACTTTCACAATAAGATTGACTGGCAACCCGCCCTCCCTTTAACATCACGCATACATTCTACAGTGCTTCGGTGGCATTGTGGTTTTATAATGCAATCATTTTTCTCACAGCTCTGAGTAAATTGAATGATTCGTATTGAGTAACTATTTATCGATTCAATTAGGTTTTAGTGTATTATTTCTTTATACCTAGAATCTTTTCCCCTCCCTCTCTCTCTTTATATATATATATATATATAATCATTCACATACAAGTTTGTTTCGCTGTATCACAGCTCAAGTGTGTGGCCAGACATCCACTTGCTTCCAGTCGGGATCGAAATTCGACCGATATGGTCAGTCGGAGTTATTACCCCTAAGCTATTTCTAAAATAGCTATTTCTAAAATTTAGAATATATATGTGGCATGTTTAAATAGAACACGCTAAGTTTGAGAGAGGAGGAGAATTTAGCGTGTTATATATACACACACACACACACACACACACACACACACACACACACATATATATATATATATATATATTCAGCAATGAATTGAGTTCTTTAGGAACCTGCTGCATGTATTTTTTCTTCTTCTATGTGCCCTGCCCTTTCAAGACGTAGGCGATCATGGTTTTCCACATCGCCCTATCCATGGGGGCTCTTAGCACGCTTTCTTCTGTTACACCATGCAACCTTCGTTCCGTCATCCACCTGCTCAGGCCCTTCAAATATGTTATCCGCTGTGTTTCCCTCTTTCTTTTTCCTTCTATTTGGCCTGTTAGTATCAGGCTCTTCAAGCCCACCTTCCTCATAGCATGTCCAAGGAACTTTAGCTGTGTCTTCCAGATGCTCACCGCTAATATATAACACGCTAAAATTTCACCTCCCTCATTCTATGCCCCTATGGCTTAGTGGGTAGAGACTCCGACTGACACCATATCGGCTAAATTTTGATCCCAGCCAGAAACAAGTAGATATCTTGCCACATTCATGAACTGTGATACAGCGAAACAGGCTTGTATGTGGATGAAATATTATATATATAGGAAAGAATATTAATAAAAAGTTTTGAATTTAAAAATGTACTTTTTTGGGACAGAATTTGTTTATTTTTATTATTATACAATTAAACAGGTTCATTTTTTGCGTCGCACATGGCCGCAGGCCGAGAAGGAATGGTGATAGTGGGTTTTTGGTCAAATGAGAGTATAGTGGCATGAGGGGATTGGTCTGGGAACTGCTACTACTATGGGTGTAGGGGGGTAAGTATAATAACTATGACCTCTCCCCTCGATTATAGGCATTGAGGTATGTTAGTGGAGGTGTCAAAATTTATTGTATTTAGGCTAGGTTTAAACTGTTTGATGTAGATAGCTTCTAGAATTTTAAGTTTTCGTTTATTATTTTCTTGTCTAAGTATATATGTATTTTCAAAAAATGGACCTGTTTAATTTTCTCTATATAACTCTACTCTGTTAATAATTTAGATGTTCTATGTTCACTGTATATTAAATGTTCATTCTTTGATAATGGCTTATGTAAGCCGAAAGCTCAGACCTGATAAAAAAATTAACACTTATTGCGATTTCTTGTCGTCTTTTCATGAAAACACTATCAAGCTAATCAGATCGTACGAAAGGATCTTATACAAAATAGACAGAACTTGTCTATATTATTCAATGAAACCTGTATTAATGAAAAAATGCTGCCAAAATACACAATATATATATATATATATATATATATATATATATATATATATATACATATGATATTTTTCTAAATTAATAATATTTTTTTAATTTGATTGTTTTATTATTCCGAATGTTATTATAGAGTAAACTTATTTGAAATAGACACCTTCTATTTTATTTATTAAACAGAGTGTATTACGTCAATCGGTCTTGTCATTTGAGGAATCTTAATAAAAGAATATGTGCCCTCGGACAGTGTTTTCCATATTCTAAGAATTCATCAACATCAAGAAACCCAGTCCTGATGAGTGAGAGTATCATAACGGTGTCTTCACGAATCTTTGAAGTCGGCATGGACCTGCTTAGTTGAAATGAAAAATTCTTTGCCCTAAAACTATTAATGCTCTATCTTAACCTAATATCGAGAACTTTACGATAAAAAAACCCAGATTGCCAAAATACCATTTAAGCTACTGAAAAGTTCAAGAATTTTGGCGCCAAATATTTTTATACCTCAGCACTATAAAGCACTTGATTGGGTGTTCGTTGTGGAGCAGTGGATATCGACTCCGAACGAGAAACCGGAGAAGCGAGTTCGAATTCCAAATGGATTCGTTACATTCACATACGTGCAAATAATCTGAGGGAAGGCATTAATCCGTCTCTTCTAAAACTATGGGTTAAATAGCAGGTCAGATAAGATTTTATAGCTTTGGTTGGCAACCAGTTTACTACAGAATGAAATGGCAACCTACTACGGATTATTTGATCACCCAAGCGTGAATCACGTATGGCACTTAACGGACTAACTTGATTGGTGGTTAGGTCATATCAGTTTACAGTTAAATTGGTTAGATTTAACCGTAATTTCTATGCTAAATATTTCTTCTGTAGCACTTTTTGCTTTTTCGTTTTCCAGTTAGGTCTTCAAAAATTTAAATGCAATGTCAATATTTATCTTATGTTATATTTCTGTTCTCGATTTTTGATAATAAGTTGTTGTTTTTTCAAATAAGCCCATGCGTTTTAGTAGACTTATTGCCTTCCTTGAGAAGAAAAGATTAAAAAAATAAAATAAAAACATATCTATGTGAGAGGACAGAATTAAAAAAAAATAACTAGATTAATAGAGTATTGAGTTCGATAGTCACCGGTGGACCCATAACAATTATGCTGTGAAAATTCGGCAGATTTTAAAAACTGGTGGCAGAGGAAACCATTACATGCAGTCAATCCCCAGTGGAGGAAATAACAAGAGATGATAAAAAACTACAAATGGAATGAAATGGAATAATTACGCATCGTTTTTACAAAATGGCAGAGGCGAAAATTTGTCTAAACTGAAATGAGGATTGGCTTTACAATGAAGTTGAGTGAGTAGAAAATTTAAATATATGACTGGCTTTAGCTTCGTGAAAGAACACCCAGCCGAAAAGCAATTCTACTTGTAATGAAGGCTCGTTGATATCGAAGAAAGCCATTACATTATAGGCTTTGTTATTAGGTGTGTCGGCAAATAGGCGAAGGGTGATGAAAAGAATGATTTCACTAAAAGTTGTAAACTTTACAGCCCTCATCATCTTTTTGTCATTCCTAGTTTCTCTTTTTCTCTAACTTTCTTCTCTTGGATGATGGGTCAGTGATCACCCCCTCACACACACACATACTTAAGCACACACACACACACACACACACACACACACATATATATTAGCAGTAAAGCCCGGCGTTGCTCGGGTGTAATGAAAGCTTTAAAACTAATCCATGGTCCTGGAGCTCACACTCTTTGGACGTTGGCACGAAAGACTAAACAGCAATAGTTGTTTCCAGTTAAAGCAAAACCGTAGACTGAAAGAAAAATGAATGGATGTAAGTCAAATTTTGATTTCCTGATATAGATATCAAATAAGTTTTTTCGTATTAAACTGAATTTTGAAGGCTAAATAAGTCATCTGAGTAAATGGTATAATGGCTGAGACTAAGAACTACAATTATACCTACTTAGAGCCAAACCCGAAGCAAAAACTAAAATAAAAAAGCTGAAAAAAAATACAGATATACAAGCAGATAAACAGACACGCACACAAACATCTTGCGTTATATATATAATCGCTCTATTGTAAGAACTGCAACCTTGAAACTTCTGAATATCGTTTCTTATGTCTTTGTCTATGACTATAAAATTTGATTAAAATCGGACCACTCCTTCTATAACGCGATTTTTTCGATTATCGATTTTCGATATTTATCTGGCGTACCTCGACACAAAACCTAGCTAAGAACACTCGCAGACGCTTATAGTATAACTGTGTAAATTTTCAAGAAAATCGGTTCGGCCGTTTCGAAGTCTATAGGTAACGGAAACACACACACACAGATACACACACCCACACAGACACAGTTCCATTTATAAATAAGTTTATATATATATATATATATATATATATATATATATATATATTATAATCGCTTCATTCCAGTCAAGTCAGTACTACCATTGGTGCATAGAGGATAGTGAAGAGGAAGAGAAATGGGTCACAAAGATGTAAGAGAATGGGTAAGAAAAGGATGTGAACACTGGTGTGAAGAGAGCTGCGTGAGAGTAGGGTGGAAAGGGAGAAGAACATGATACAAGGTGTGACTGAGAAAGGATAGGAGTCAAAGAGAAATAAGAGATGGCGATTGACATTGTATTTAAAATAGAAAATTATCAAACAGACCAGAATATCTAGATCGGTAAATGAACCATGTTTCCTTTGTCTGCAAGAAAAAATGGAAATTATTAAGTACATGAAGAGTGACATATTACTGAATCAGAGGCATGAAACTACACTCAATTGTAAACATACTAAAGAATTAACCTTACAATCCTGATAGAATTATAAAATCTAAGGCTTGAATCGCCAGCAATTATAATCTTTTTACAGTATTAATCTTAATACCTTGATTATTTACTGAAGCTACATGCTCTTTGTTCTTATGTTATTTTATCTCTATTTTTATCTTTATTTTCTATTACAAATTTTTATTTAGTTAATGTTTTAAATTTAAATTTTATTTTTAATATTAATTTTTTCTTTAATTTTATTATTTTTTAATTTAATTTTAGTTTTTTTCCAGTATATTATATTAGCACTTATGAATTTATATCATCGTCTTGTATTTTTAAATATCCTCGAACCTGCACTTTTGAATAATTCCTATGCCTATGTATATAATTTCACCAAATCTTTTTTAGATACTAACGGATTTTTATATATACAATATTATTAACAAGTGTATCTATCTATAATTCATTTCTGGCAAAAGTTTGAAAATTCTATTTCTTTAAAGTTCTTGTTATATATAACGCCCATAGCCCAGAGGTAGAATGGCCGACTGACGCCAATTCGGTCGGGTTTGAATCCTCGGTTAAAAAGCAATCGGAGTCTAACCGTACTGATGAGCTGTGATACAGACAGCAAAACAGATCTGTCTGCGGATGACAACACTATATATATATATATATATATATATATATATATATATATATATATATATATATAGTGATGATCCACGTATACTGTCTTAATATGTATAGGAAAGAATATTAATAAAAAGTTTTGAATTTAAAAATGTACTTTTTTTGGACAGTATTTGTTTATTTTTATTATTGTATATTAAATGTTCATTCTTTGATAATGGCTTATGTAAGCCGAAAGCTCAGACCTGATAAAAAAATCAACACTTATTGCGATTTCTTGTCGTCTTTTCACGACAACACTATCAAGCTAATCAGATCATACGAAAGGATCTTACACAAAATAAATAGACTGAACTTGTCTATATTATTCAATGAAACTTGTATTAATATATATATATATATATATATATATATATATATATATATATATATATTGTCATCTTCAGACAGATCTGTTTCGCTGGATCACAGCTCATCAGTACGGTTAGACTTCGATTGCTACACAACCCAGGCTCAAAACCCGACCGATTTGGCGTCAGTCGGCGACTCTACCCCTGGGCCACGGGGCGCTCGGTGGAAGAAGGCAGAATTTTAGCGCATATCATATTACGCGCTTAATAGCTAGAGTGCTCAAATTTATTTTTACTGAATGAGCGACTAATATATATATATATATATATATATATATATATATATATTAGTCATCCACATACAAGCCTGTTTCGCTGTATCACAGCGCATCAGACACATCTTACCTCTGGCCGGGATTGAAACTCGACCAATTTGGTGTCAGTTGGAGTCGCTATTCCCTACGCCATAGGCGCATGGAATCAGAGAAGGGAAATTTTTAACGTGTTGTATATAAGCAGTGTATACACATGCCAGTCACCAAAAGAACTCATTTCATTTCTGAAGAGTCATGCATATTCGCAGAAGAGGAAACTGATTTTAAAATTTTTCTTCTCCATAGAGCTCAATCGTAATAAGAGCATAATATATTAGTCATCCACATACAAGCTTGTTTTGCTGTATCACAGCTTATCAGTGTGGCTAGACACATCTACTTGCTTCTGGCAGGGATAGAAACTCTACCAAATTGTGGGCAGTCATTTGCTCCGTAAAACATCTAAGATCTAAGATGGTTGCTAGATTACGTCACAGAAATCAAATCACTTGTCAAACACGACTAAAAAAAATGAGACTTTATATATAATTTTTTTTCCGACGTTTTAAAAAGTCATTTGCTCAACAAAAAATGTGAATATTTTCCCCCGTAATTTTGAAACAAAAGAAATATTAAAAAACAAATTCTTAACTGAGAGCGTAACTGTTTTTATATTAATGCATTTTTAAATATTATTCAAAAATTTCTTAACTGAGAGCGTAATAGTTTTTATATTTCTAATTTCAGTAAAACAAAATAAATAATTTTTATTTTTATGTTAAATTTATTTAGCCAATCAAAAGTGTAAATATTTTCCCCCGTAATTTTGAAACAAAAACAAACACAATGCTGTTTACAATGTCACACAAAACATCAAATCACGTTTACGCAAAACAAAAGAAAAAAATCTTTAATGGAATTTTTGAACAATTTTTAAACAACAATTTTTATATAATTATTTTTTATATAACCGTGTCCTACTACTAAAATGTTCTGAGTTGCCCGGGCAACGCCGGGTTATGATGCTAGCACTATATATATATATATATATATATATATATATATATATATATATGTGTGTGTGTGTGTGTGTGTGTGTGTCAGATTACCAATAATCAATTAGAACAATTACTCTAATATTTTGTGTCAAAGAATTTTGCAATTATCACAGACCTGACATCTCACTAGCAAAGACATCATATGCCGTACGCTAATTGACCATATATAAAATCAGATGATATTCCTTGTATCTTTTCTAATAGAATTCACACATAGCTGTACTGAAGATTCTTTCAAAGATGAGCGTTACAGTTGAAGAGTTGATAAATAATATATGAGATATGAATGGAAGAGAATGTTGCGGGAATTTGAAATGATGATGATAAGATCAAGATTAAAGGGTTCAGAGAAGCACTCCCGTGGGAATGTGCTGCTTAGAATAGAAGTTTTGGAGAAAAAGACTGGAAAATTAGGGTGATTTGTATCCTCGGATGTTGCATGACATGTCCTAGTATTAATGTCATGGGTCCTTACCTGTAACTCCAGAATGAGCTCTTCCTAACACTATATATACACTGTCTCTCAAGAGAGAGAGAGAGAGAGAGAGAGAGAGAGAGAGAGAGAGAGACAGAGAGAGAGAGAGAGAGAAAGAGTCGAGTTGGTAGTAGTTCACTCCAAACCAGAGTGACCGTCATACTAACACCTTCCACATTTTGTTTTGTTATTTCTTGTTAATATATATTTGTTATTTATGCGCTTGTGATCGTGTTGTTCTTTTCGGACCTTAACCTGGTCCATAATAATTAACGTTTTGGACAAATGGAATAGAGAATAGAACTGTGAACGTTTTGCATAGACAAGATTACAGAAAAAATAAATTAAATCAACAAAAGTGGCGATATACCGGAAGACATAAGCAGATCAACTTTCATAGCACGGTCTAAGAAACCAGGCGCAAACGAATGTGAACAACATGGAACAATCGGTTTAATGAGCCAGATAACAAAACTTAGCATCTAAATTTTGATGAATAGAGTGTGCAGCAGAATCAGTCCAGAGGTATGTTAAAAGCAGTGCGGTTTTGTCAAAGACACTTGAACAAGCCAAAGTAAATTTGTGCACCCGCAAAAGAGGACTCAAACATTTCGAACAAATGGAATAGAGAATAGAACTCTGAAGATTGTTTGTAATTGAACTCGGCGTCTGTGGGAAAGATGTTGAAGAGAGAGAGAGAGTGAGAGAGAGAGAGAGAGAGGAGTGATTCTTACTCACCAGAAAGCCTTTGTGATTGGGCAAATGCAGTTATGGAAACGATACTCCTGTTGAATCCTAATCTGACTCTTGAAAAGACAAACAAAGCAGAGAAGGCGAGGTTCTTCCTGGAGCCATTTAATAAGCGGGCAGATTTTCCAGTCTTTCCTGCAGTAAGTTATAACTTAACTCTGAAGTGAACTTGAAATCCAAGAGTCGTTCAAAGCATTTTTTGTCTTGTTTTTTTTTGGGGGGGGGTTCTGGCATTTATCATAACTTGATAAAACTTAAGCGCAGATTGTTGATGCTAAAACGATACTATCTTGTGTTTTTGAGATATGGAAAGTTCAGAGGATGTTAATTCCTACGTTGTGCCACGCTAGAATAAAGTTCAAACTTAATAGGAAAACACCCACACTCCTTCCCTCTACCATCGACGACAAGTAAACAGTATCTTCCCGCAAACCACGACCATACAAAACAAACTCTCAAGAGGATGTTTCCACGATTTTTTTAATCATTTCACCCCAAGCAAGACGGTACCGCCACAGGTGGCTACATAAGAGAATAGTGAAATTTTAAGCAGGAGGAGAGCGAAGAGAAAAAAGAAACAGTTACAGGGGGTGTCAGAAAAAGGGCGAGAGAGGGATGGGAATACTAGTGTGACGATAGTTGCGAGGGTAGAAATGAGAAAGGAAAAAAAAAAGCAAAATACACGAGATGATGGGGAAAAGACAAGAAAAGAACTGGAGTCAAGTAGACAAGAGATGGGAATTGACATTGCATTTAAATTTATTGAGATTGTAGCCGTCAGGGAAGTAAGTATGCAGAAGGGAATTCCACAGGCGAAAAGTGCGAAAAAAGGAGGCTGCTGGAGTAGAAGCGGCAGCTGCATTTGATTCAACTGTCAGTCTTGACCTGTTCAAGTCTATATTTAACCATTTTCTTCCCCACCTATCCATATGAACTACCCCTTAACTTAAACTCTACCTTGAGTGGCTCCCAGAAATTGGGCAACGTGAACAATACTGTAAAAAAATTAATTTTGGAAGTGCATTCTATCATCTGTATATAAACTGCGTCTAGAGATTATTTACAAGTTATGAACTTGTATAAAGAGTTGAGTCTTTAATGTTAAAAGTCCCATTGAGACTTTTTTTTATATTCTACTCAATATTATTAACTTTGATATATAGTAATAGAAAAAAAAACTATTGTTTTCTTTTACTAAGTTAACAAAATCGTCTAATTTGACTGTCAGTAGTTTATTTGCAACTATTTAATTTGATACTTTTACATTATTATACCTTGTAAAACTAATGTAAAAAAATAATATGAAAAGGTTTTAGAACAAATTCGTCAATTTCTTAAAGGAAAAACATAAAAATACATTTTATTTTAAAAATAATAGATATAGCAAAAAAAAAAAAAATAAGAAGAACCTTCTAAAATTTATTGCACAAATACTGCTTTCTTTTCAATAACTCTTAGCAACCTATTGTCAACATCTGATGTTAGATTTACAATTTTAGCGGCTGGTAAGTTGTTTGCAGCAATTTTCACTGCCTCCCAGAGGTCATACTTGCTGTTGAATTGCCTTTCATTAGAATAAATATCTCTCTTGAGGATCCTCCACAGGTTCTCAATGGGATTCGTGTCACAGCTATTTGAAGGCCAGTCCATAAGAGAATCTTCAACCAATCCATTTTCTTTCAACTAGGATTTAGTAAACTTTGATTCATGACTTAGTGCGTTGTCTTGCATAAAGATCATAGATCTACGCTTGGCTAAATACTAGTTATCAAGCCATTCAAAGAAATATTGCTCTAGAAAATCACAGTAACTTTGGCCATTTATTTTAACCCCGTCTTTCAGTATAAAAAGAACCCACGAGCTCATTACCAATAATCCCAGCCCATATCATGATTCCATCGCCGCCT
This sequence comes from Ascarosepion bandense, assembly GCA_037127315.1. NCBI lineage: Eukaryota > Metazoa > Mollusca > Cephalopoda > Sepiida > Sepiidae > Ascarosepion > Ascarosepion bandense. Next base: position 63,902 of record JBBBDQ010000517.1, read on the forward strand.
TGTTGGCGTTTAAAAAGTTTTCTGGAGTCATGTTACTTAGAAACCTATCTTCGAGCCCATCCATCGGGCCCATCGAGGGTGATTCTTGATTCGTCTGTAAAAAGCACTTTACTGAAATCAGTTTTCATGTACTTTTTTGCCCACTGTAATCTTCTTTCCTTATGTTTTTTTGTTAAAATGGGTTTCTTTATTTGATGTTTTACATCAGCAAACTTCCTTAATGCTTTACACCTTGTTTCCTTTGACACCATAGGAGCTCTAGCGGCCTCAAATATGAACTCACTTGACGCATTTGGGTTTCTTATTAATTCTCTTCGGATATGTGATAGATCTCGCTTTTCCTGAATTCAGCCTGAGCCTTTTTTTCCTTGGTTGAATTCCCATTTGACATATTTTCTTGATTATTCGATGATCCCTTTTCAAATTCTTAGAAATTTGAAGCGAAGACTTTCCTTTGCTAATTTCTTTGATTATATAGTTTTTTTATTCAGTGTTAGCTCTTTTTTTATGAGCCATAATACTAAATACTAGCTCTTGCAAATAACCTCTTGACACTGCAAATCGCTATAATTACTAAAAAAAATACTAAATACCAATCTGAAATTGCAAATTGGGACTTGATTGCTTTCATTCTTACTCGTTATACATAATAGTACAAATTATTTCATTGGATAACACATATCTATGAATTTTACATAAAATATTTGACAATACCTCTTTTGCATATAATCTCTAGACGCAGTACTGGGGGCTGTATAAAAAGCCGAAAAATTTTAGGACTTTTTAAAGTTAAGAAGAGGAATTAAAATCCAAACTGACGACATAAATGCCAAGAAGAAATTCAGAAATTTAGTTATTCACTGCAAAACCTATCCGAGTGCCAACTGCGTCAGCGTCACCTTCGAATATATGTAAATCAAGAATTCGACTTACTTTTTATCTACAAGCCTAAGGTGGCACCCCACTTGCAATAAAATCAATTCATGAATGAGCAGAGCCTGAATGAAAAATATATGGACAGTGTGAAAAGAATACAAAGGACAAAATGAAAACGAACACTTGAAATGGGACACATTAAGAAAATCTTTGTTTACATCAGCAAACGACATTATCCCAAAGGAAAATAGACGAAGCAAAAACGATTGAAGCATAAATGAGATATCCAACATAATATAAAAAACACAGCAAACGATGCCAAGAAGCGGAAAGGAATACAGAAATTTACACAAGGAAATAAGGAACAAATGCAGACAGACTAAAGAGGCTTGGCCCAACGAAAATGTGCAGAAATAGAGAATTTGACTACCACCCATAAAGGAAATATAGATCTAAACTTATATATAAATGGAACTTTGTCTGTGTGTGTGTGTCTGTGTGTGGGTGTATCCGTTATCTATAGACTCCGAAACGGCTGAACCGATTTTATTGAAAATTTACACAGTTGTACTATAAGCATCTGCGAGTGTTCTTAGCTAGGTTTTGTATCGAGGTCCCTCCAATAAGTATCGAAAATCGATAATCGATAAAATCGGGTTATAGAAGGAGTAGTCCGATTTTAATCAAATTTGATACACTCATAGGCAAAGCCATAAGAAATGATATTCAGAAGTTTCAAGGTTGCAGTTCTTACAATAGTGCAGAAAATTTCATATCGATACCAGTAAATCAAAATTTGATTTACATCCATTCATTTTTCTTTCAGTCTACGGTTTCGCTTTGATTGGAAACAACTATTGCTTTTTAGTCTTTCGTGCCAACGTCCAAAGAGTCTGAGCGCCAGGACCATTTATTAGTTTTAATGCTTTCATTACACCCGAGCAACGCCGGGCTATACTGCTAGTTAAAAATAAGGGAATAGAACAAAATACATGTGCATTAACAAGATGCGTAAACTCCAATGACGGGACATCGATATTAGAGAAAAAAAATATACCTCAGCGATGGAAGGAAAAAAATCGGAGATCTCTTCCACAGTGAAAGAGAACAACTAGCAATACAGAAATACCGATTGGTCAGAAATCTTGCGAAACTGAAAAGAAACAAAACAGAAGAACTTTCGGGTTTGTAATGGAAATACTGGAAGTCTTAGATGATTTTTGCATAGACAATATCACTGAAAAAATAAATTAAATCAACAACAATGGTGATATCCTGGAAGGCATAAGCAGATCAACTTTTATAGCACTGCCCAAGAAACCAGCCGCAAACGAACGTAAACGCCACGGAACAATCAGCTTAATGCGCCACATAACAAAACTCAGCATTTAAATTTTGATGAATACTGAGTGCAGCAGAATTCAAATAACGTCAGAGAACCGGTTTTTTTTTTGGTTTTTTTACAGCTAAAGAGAAATGGTCCGTGGAGCCTACTATGTGATCAGATTTCAATATCTGAGGATCGCCCTTGACCGTATCAGGGCAGTCAGTCAGATGGAAGCGGTAGTCGATAGAATCTCACAATGTAAGGAAGAAACTTCAAGCTGACTCCCCTTTGCTGCCCATTTTCTTTTCTTCTTTGTCACTTCACGCCAACCCGGACGTAGGGCACGCCACAGTTTCATTCGACCTCTTCTTCCAACGTCCTTTTCTTCATTTTCACACCACGCCGACCTAGCAAGAAGAGGAAAGAACAAAGACTTTACATTCTGCTACTACACAACCATAAACTCTAAACTTCTGCGGACATTTTTAATACCTACATTTCTCTACAAACTATTTAACTACAAAACTGCTTGCATTTTCTCAATGGACGTTTTTATTCACACAAATATATTATTGTGTTCACTTAACAAAATTCCACTTATATTTTCCTTTTTACACTTTTTGTAATTCTGTAAATAAATCTTTGCTTTAATGTACACACGCGGTATTTTATCCTTTCACATTTCAACCTTAGCTTTTTGATATTTAAATTGTGGGGACTTCGGACGTGTTTGGCACAAGGCCAATTTACTAAGCACCAACAAGGACCCCTACATGATATTGTTCTTTCAATGTCGAAACAATGTTCAATTTTGTAGTAGTTTTTAATTTTCCACATGTTCTAACGTAAAAATTAATCATAAATATTCATTGCTTTATGTTTTTATTAAGCTCTGTTTTAAATTAATGCAATTTTATTCTTCCTTCTTATTCCTTTGTATATATATATATATATATATATGTGTGTGTGTGTGTGTGTGTGTGTGTGTTGTCCTACACAGAGAAACGATAACATATGAATACAGCATGCTTAGGGAAAAAGGGGGAAAATACCGTCGTCTATAATCTTCATGAAGACTAAACAGGCAAACTAGTGATAATTAGTACGTCCTTCGTGATACTTTGCGAGCTTGTCTGTTCTCTTCGCCATACAGAGTATGGACTTCCATCGTCCCAGCGATCGACATCAACAACTCCAGTTTTTCTCTTTACAAATTAAGTCAGTTACCGGCCGTAACGCGACGCCTGTAAAAATTCATTTTATCTAAGGGGGAGACATCCCAGCATTCATCTTATTGCATGCTTTGATAATGAAATTATGTTATTTGCGTTTGAGTTTGCCCTGAAAGCTTTCTTTAAGTTTGTAAGGTCAATAGACACCTCCTAACACACTAACCTGCTCCCATTCTATCAAACACTCTTCCCATCTGCCCAACACTCATCCTCGGTATCCTTACACATCTCTTACCTTTCACCTGACATTCCCTATGTCTAACCACTCCTTCTCTTTACTTTCCCCTATGTAGCCCCATGCGCAATAGTGGCAGTGAAATGCCTTGCTTGGGGTGAGATGATTAAAAAAAAAATTGACGACAAACTATTTACATTTGGCGTAAACTGCACGCAGAAAAAGACAAACGTCGTTAACGCATGAGAAAATTTAACGAACTTTTTTTTAATTTTTATTTTTCATTGTTAATATTGATGTATTTTTATATTAAATATAGTTACTTTCTGTTATGAGGAAACACATCTGTTCCGTAGATAATGGACTCTCCCTCCTATATTAATAAGAGTGTTAACACGAAGTTAACGGGAATAGTTCTTGAGAAGTACATAGGAGTTCTTTAGAGTTCTTTTGAAGTTCAATAGATCTACTAGGCAGTTGATATTAGCAGAATACTAAGGAGTCAGCTTTCAGTGAAAGATTACCAATTTCCTAACATTTTGGGTGCGTTAAGTCGATTAGCAACCTACATAACACGATATAACCTTCAGTGCGAAAACTACTCCACAACACTTTCTTACCACGGTAAGGTGACCTCGCTCTTTCTTTTCTTTAAAGACTTTCATGGCAATTATCCGGATGAGCTCTTCGTTATGCTCACCTAGACTTTATGAATTTAAGGAACTTTTCTAACAGAAGACGTATTCGCATGACCATGAATGCATTTCAGAAGATGAGTAGAACATTGAGAGTGTTAGGGCGCCGCTCCTATTTGACTACAAATGGACTGTTCCCATTGCTATATATAGCAATGGTGGATTCTCTACAAGAGAGTCGTACGGGTTCGCCGTACAGAGTCACTAGACTGACGACTCTATGACACTGTCAGCTCTCTGCCTTCGGGCGGGGGGCGCTCTCTGCTTCCGAGCAGAGAGCAGTAACCCAGTCGTGGTTCCGCCGAAGGGTAGAGACACGACTGGGCAAAATTACAGATATTTTTTGGCTGGGCCATATAGCCCGGAAATCCCAGTCCAAACTGACCATGTGTCACATGTTGCCCTTACTGGGAGGGACAACTCAATAATGAGTCGTACGGGTTCGCCGTACAGAGTCACTAGACTGACGACTCTATGACACTGTCAGCCCTCTGCCTTCGGGCGGGGGGCGCTCTCTGCTTCCGAGCAGAGAGCAGTAACCCAGTCGTGGTTCCGCCGAAGGGTAGAGACACGACTGGGCAAAATTACAGATATTTTTTGGCTGGGCCATATAGCCCGGAAATCCCAGATATAAACTGACCATGTGTCATATGTTGCCCTTACTGGGAGGGACGACTAAATTATGAGTCGTAGAGAGTCACTAGACTGACGACTCTACGACACTGTCAGCACTCTGCCTTCGGGTAGAAGGCGCTCTCTGCTTCCGAGCAGAGAGCAATAACCCAGTCGTGGTTCCGCCGAAGGGTAGAAGCACGACTGGTGAAAGATAGACAGACATTTTTAACCTGGCTATATGGCCCACATTAAAAAGATCTTGTGTCACATCTCGTCTTAAGTGGGAAGGTGGGTAAATATTGTTGCAGAGTAGTTGCAAAGCAGTTGTAGAGTTGCTTAGTTGGTCAGTAAGATTGGTGAAGAGAAAGTTGGAGTTGTTTGGATATAGACTCATTACATACTATTTCACTGCAAGACTGTATGTATTGAATTCTACTAATAGTATTCCTGAATTGACTAACCCGTATCCCACTTTGTATTTCTTGTTCAATATAACTTACTTTTTCTCTCTCGATATCTGTTTTTGTTATTTATTATTTTTTGTTTGGTTTCCCACCCGGAATCCACAACAATAGTTTTACAGAAAGATGCTGAGGATACCATGGACATATTATGTGAGCAACGATGAGGTTTTAGAGAGGATGAAAACGAAAAGGAAACTTATACTTAACACTATAAAAAGAGAGCTGATGGTTTTGGGACACATGAAGAAGGGATTGGCGAAACTGATGCTCACAGGATGGATAAAGGAGAAGAGAGACAAGGGAATGCAATGCATGACATACTTGATGGACCAACAGATGAATGGTGGAGAGGGTGGGAAGAGATAACAGGAGAAGGGGCATCAAGAGCGACAAGGGATAGAACGATGCGGAGGGCCATGATCGCCTACGTCTTGAAGGAACACGGGACATAGAAGAAGAAGGAGACTACACTGGTGTCGAGATCTCATCAATTTCACAGACAAGTTGGTTAGATGTAGCAGTAACTTCCTTGCTATCAGTTTCTTTTCTCGCAATTCTCACTTTTGGAACTCTCTCCAAGACTATTTTAATCTGCAAAAATATAAATGCAATGTCAATCGATATCAGCAGTCCACCAGATTATTCCTTCTTTTTCTCTTTCTCAATCTTACTGTTCCCAATTCTTTCAAGCTCTGCAACCTTTAGTGTCTTAATGGATTTACTAACTTACATGGCGTAATACCAGTTTTTATAAAAGTAAAAACTATTTATTCCACCTTTATAAAAATAAAATATAAGAACAGTCGTGAGTGATGTTATTCGCTGCATTAGATATTTAGAAAATTGCGAATTTCGTATTGCTTGAAATGGTGTAAAACTGAGTATCAATGTATATCGAAGAAAATATATTATTGTAATAGATTCGATTTTTACTAATGGGTCACGCTAATCACGCCGATGCTATGTTGAATAAATCTAGTGATTGTATTGTGGGGTTGCATTACTGCATCAAATTGGTTAGTAAGTTTGAGATTCTAGACTGTGGGTAGATCGATTTTCATGGAAATACTATTTACGAGTTTCTGAAAAGTTTGCAAGAAATTTCTTTTCCGGATTGCAAATATTCTGTGAATTCGACTCATGCTTTCTTTAGACATATAAGCAAGTCTGCAACGTGAAAGGCTAGAAATAAAGCAAGGGAGAGAGAGAGAGAGAGAGTGAGAAAGAGAGAGAGAGAGAGAGAGAGAGAGAGAGCAGTATGTAGCCGGAGTGAACAATCCGAAATTGGAATTTAATGAGTAGTCGCTCTTTCAAACTTCCATGTAATGCATAGCCAGATAATTGAACCAAAGTCTCCAGTTCTTCGGTCTTATCTAATTTTTTTTCTTTTTGCCTTGTGATTCTGTCCCGGTCGCAAAGTGAACTAAAAGCCAGAATTCACGAAAATATCTTTCTTCCCTAATTGTTCAGAGACGAGGAGTGTCTCTATTAATAAATCCGGAGAGACGCTGTGGAAAGAAGGCGCAATTACGCATGCGTAGACAGACACAAACAGTTTGCCGCCTACCACCTCTGCGCCATGATAGACTGCCGATTTCTCCTCTTTGCGAAAACATAATTTGCAAGAAAAAATGCACCATCGTCCTGTGTCAGGTAATGGCTCATTAAATAAAAATGAGCATTTTATAACAAGATGTTTCCGTTTCAAGTTCAGAACAAACAGTGGCGTAAATAAAAAAAAAAAGATTATATAAATATTTTTTTAATTAATAGAGATCTCACTCGTTAAATTATTTTTCAAGCTAACGTATGTCTAGAAGAATTCTGCTAAAAGCTATCTCAAAGATGGTATGTTCTATACTATCACGGCGTCAGGTTACTGAACTATAATAAAAGTTATTTCAAAATGGTTAGGTGAATTTGTATTGGGTTGTATAATGCTACGACATGGATGCGCGTTGTGGTACAGTTGATATCGATTCGGAACGAGAAGAGTCGAGGTTGAATTCGTTGCATTCACTTACGCAAAAATACCTTTGGGAAAAGCATGAATCAATCTCTTATCTCTCCAGCTATGGCATAAATAGCAGAACAGATTAGTTTTTGTAGCCTTGGTTAGCAACCAGCCTACTGCAGAAACCTACCCCGAAAAATCTTCTGCTCAATCGGTTATGTCTCTTTCGAGACATGATCACCAAACGTGTTTAACGTATGGCACCTAACTGACTGAATGTTACTATAAATCTAGTGAGGAGTAAGAGAAATAAAAAGAAACCTTTCTTTCTTGGATTTATTTAATCTGTAAGACAAAACGCTTCTAAAAGAAAATTTTAATTTACAATTTGAACAGTCAGAAGTATGCTGAAAATACCATGAACGGAAAACGTGAGTAATGGTGAACCTTTAGAGAATTTGGAAAACAAAAACGAAGATTATATTAAAATTAGAAAGGCTTGAAATGATAATGAGGATATACGGCTGAGAAAATTCGACACACACAAGACATATTGGAGACAAGAGAGACGGGCAAACAACGCATGACCTACCTAAAATACTCTGTAAAGGTTTGGCAGAACAGGGATAAGAAGACATAGTGAAATATAAAATTTGCTAAGTTCTACAAAGGACGAGAAATTATGAATAGCTATGATTTGATGTGCTTTGCGGTGCAATGGATATCGGTTTAGAACAAGAAGTCGGAGAGCCGAGTTCGAATTTCAGTTGAATTCATTGCCTTCACTTACGCGTAAATATCCTTGGGAAAGGTATTTTCTCCCTCAAGCTATTGGTTAAATACCAGGACAGATATAGTTCTATAGTCTTCGCTGGCTACTAGTCTACTGCAGAAAGTAATGGCTACCCAATGCGGGAAAGTATTCTACCCATCAGTCATGTTTTTTGGGATATGAACGTCGAAGCATGTATTACGTATGGTACTTAACTGAGTGACGGATGATTGTCTACGGCATAAGAAATATGAGACTCGGCGTATGGAAGAAGAAGAATCTTAACAACATAATATACGTGGCTAACAAATTTTGAGGAAAGAAAGATCTATTTGACCTTTTAGTAACAGAAAGCAAGAAGAAAAGACTATTTCTTAACAGTCAGAAAGTGAAATGGATTGTTCTCAGAAAAAAAAATGAGGATGTCAAAAGTGAGAAATAGTAAAAATTTATGCTTCTGGGTAGATAACGAAAAATGGACGGCAAGTGCGATACGGAGATCCGAAGCCGTATTGGCATAGCCATAGATGCATTCCAGAAACTGCGTCGAGTATTAAGAAACAGGACAATTTCGTTGGAAACGAAGAAGGGAGTACTTAATTGTTATTTGATGTTCAGTATGGCAGCGAATGCTGGACAATCTGATCAAAGATGAAGGAAAAACTTGAAGCAGCTGAAATGTTGTTCCTCAGAACGATACCAAGTATATCATGGAGGAGATAAGCAAAAACGAGGTTTTGGATTGGATGGACACACAAAGGAAACTGGTACTTAACATCAGGAAAAGACACTTGATGTTTTTAGGATATAATGAGGAAGGTGGGCTTGGAGAACCTGATGCTCAGGGGACGAATAGAGAGAAAGAGAAACAAGGGAAAGCAACGCATGACATACTTGATAGACTTGAGCAGACAGACGGTGGAGCTGAGGTTGAGTGGGATAACAGAAGAAAAGTTATTAGGAGCGACAAGTGATAGGAAGATGTGGAGTTCCATGATCGCCTACGCCCTGAAGGTGCACAGCACACAGAAAAAGAAAGAAAAATGTCAAACAGAAATCTGATTACGCATAGAAATAATAAAATATGACTTTTCTTTATGGGCTATCAACCTCGGCGGGTCATTTATTGCCAACTAAACTTTACTTATGTATTGCTGGTAATACCTTTTTCTTTCAACAATTTAGTATTGTTTTTTTAAATTAATTTTTATGTCTAATAATACATTTTCTTTTCGAGTATCAAGATTCATCGGGATGTGTTTTTAAGGGCAGGGGCCCCAAGTCCTACCTTTGTTATTTAACCCATAACTGGAAGGAAGGGACGGATTAATACCTTTCCCGAGGGTACCAGTGCTTAAGTGAATGCAGGATATTCAACTGGAATTCGAACTCGGCTCACCTATTTCTCTTTCCGAGCCGATATCCACTGCACCATAACGCACATCCGTCACTATACGCTTACAGCACCTGGTATTCCCAAGCGGTCACCCATCTATATCCTGACTAGGTTCAACGTTGCTTAACTTCGGTGATCGAGCGAGAACCAGTGTATTCAACGTGATATGGCCGTAAGCTGATGACCTTTTTTTCTTTTTTTTTTTTTTATCATATCACCCCAAGCAAGGCGGTAACGCCACTGATGTGCAGGGGGCTACATAAGAGTGAGAAGATTAGAAAAGAGAAAACCGGAAACCACATCCTAAACAGGAAACAAGGGATGAGCCTCTTCACCTGTTCAATAGATGTGGGTGGAGTGTGAACCGGGCGATTTCAGAAAATAAGGCAAAGGATTATGAGGAAAACAAATTAAACATTTTCGGTTTTATTTCCGATTTAAACAACTGTGAAAGGGTTGATTAAAAGATAAATTAATCAGTGAAACAACAAAATAAATACATGAGTTTAGAAATTTAAATTAAGAAGATGTCGAATGTCAAAACACAGACAATCTCAGTTTTTTTTTTGCCCGGGGTGTTGGAACCATACCAAAAAATATAAATAATTATCTTTCTCAACTCCACGTGAATCTGTTTTATCTCATGGGTACATTCTATATTCTATATTCATAAGAAAGCTTTCTCAAGTGACAGGTTTTAAACCTATACAGATGGACGAGCATTTTGGTGCATTGGATATCGGCTCATAACGAGAAATCGGTGAGCCGCGTTCGAATTCCAGTTGAATTCGTTGCATTCACTTACACACAAATACCATTGTGAAATGTATCCGTCTTTTCTACCTACAGCTATTGTTTAAGTAAAAGGATAGATCAGGTTCTATAACCTTAGCTGGCAATCGGTCTACCTCAGTGTTGTAGAGGAACATCCTATCCTACCCTGGAATGGATATGGTCTAGTCTATAAAAGACTGTGACTAGAAGCATACGTTACTAGAAGGGAGCATACGTCATAGGCGGAGACATTTTCTACTTGATCGTTATTCCTGTTACTATTCGTTGAATGTTCTTGTACGTCTATTGGTTTATTGTACTGTTGTATAATAAATCTCTTATAATCTATCTTCAGTGTTAAGTGTTATTCTTGCACTATTCTTTTCCCTGATTATTCCTTCCCGGGATATATCACTCAGAAACTCATTTCAACCTACTGCGAAAAACTTCCCTGATCAGTCATGTCTTTCTCGAGAGATCTACGGAAGGATGCTGAGCATATCGTGGACCGAGCATGCAAGCAACGATGAGGTGTTGGAAAGAATGGCAACGAAAAGGAAATTAATACTGAGCATCAGGAAGAAACAACTGAAGTTCCTGGGACACGCAATGAGGAAGGAAAGCCTGGAGAACCTGATACTGACTGGCCAGATAGAATGCAAGAGAGACAGAGTAAGGCAGCAGATAACATATTTGCAGGAGCTGATCAGGTGAATGACGGAACGGGGGTTGCCAGTAGTAACAGGAGCAAGCATACTGGGAGCCACAAGGGATAGGGAGAAGTGGAAAACCATGATCGCCTACATCCTGAAAGTACAGGGCACATAGAAGAAGAAGAAGAAGAAGATCGCCCAAGCCCGTATCACGTATGGCACTTAACTGACATAGAATTTCAATCATCAACACCCACAGAGCCCGCCTGTAGTTCATATGCTGAACGGACCTGAGTTACAGGTTTTGAGAGAGTGCGTTAACTAGCATGATCAATTGTCTGGACAAAGTCAGTACGTTCAAATCCAAGGACTTGAAACTTCACACTAGCTCAACCATCAATTGTTTAGTCTGCCGAATTTGACTCACAAGGCTTGTGTCAATTCGTGGTACGGTATTTAGGCCCTTTCCAAAGGTGACGTACGCTTGGACCTCTTCAAAGATCCATAAAGCTGAATGTGACGGACGTTTTTGAAAAAAAAATCTCATAACGCTATATACATGCATTGGAAAAAATCATGCTTGGCAATGACTAGCTGAAATTCCTTTATCCAGAAAAAAAAAACTTATAGAAGCACAAAAAAAAAAAATTAAATATAAAGCTTAAGCTCAATACCACATCAGTCGTCAGTAATTAAACTTGTACAAGATAGCGAATGATTCCTAATACAAAATTATATATAGCTTTTGAGATTTTACTTGCCCGATCGACGAAAGTTTATTGCTTTACTCGCCCACGGTCGATTAAAAATCTTGCAATGAAACGTGTCCCTTTAAATATAGAAAAATGAAATCTGATTCCTTTTTACAACCCAAAGGTATGCCATGAAGATCCACAAGTTACTTAGAATGACCTACAATAACATTATTGAACTCTTTGGTCTTATGCATGGCACCTGATTTCCGCCGAAATGTGTAGTTAAACAAAAGACAGTGACATTCCGCAATCATTACAGAAAGAGCTGACAAATGGAATTTAGATTGACGAATTCCTGTCTCGCTTATATCGTCCTGGTCAGTGTAAATATTCTTTTAATTAAGGCTTCCAGAGTAGAGCCAAAATGTCTCTGTCACCCAGATTAAAGACGCTCACAGATTTTTAGAAACTCATTTAGAAAAATATTATCCTTGACTCAACAACTATATTTCCTCCCCGCTTACGAAAAGCAAAAACGAAAATTTGAAAGAAAGTAAAAACAATACGCATACTTCTTTCAACCACGCACCGAAAAACAATTAAAAGTAATTTTTTTTATAGAAAATCGTTGAGAAAATCAGATATGTTATTTTTTTATCATCTATGAGATGGAGGTTGTTGTCAAACAGAAGAAAGAAACTACGAATTTAGGTACCTCCACTCAATTGCGAAAAAAAAAGATATGATATTTAGGGCTCAGATTTAATAAAAACAAAGTTTATCATCAAAATGTTTATGCTATTATTAAGAGAAATAATCAGATTTTGATTTTATTATTTTTTACTTTTTTAAAATCCTTTTTATCACGTTCGAAACTTTAATTAAAATTTCATTTTTTGATTTCTGTCAGCGATTCACGCTATGTTTACATAAGGCGACTATTAAAAGTCTGTCGGGTAAAATGGTTTTAGGGTGAGTAAATTTTCCCTCGCTCTCGACCGCCGAAAGGCTGTATATATATATATATATATATATATATATATATATATATATATATATATAACCGCTGAACCATTATTTAAGAAGGTTAGAGTTAAAAAGAAACATTGATTGACAAAGAGATTAAGTGTGCCCAACATTTTCTATTTGTAATAAAAGCGCCCTCCTCATTCATATTTTCATCATTTTCATATTTTCCTACACACCTCATATCAAAGGACATAACTCTGTAATGTAATGGCTTACACCGCTAACAACGAACTTTCATTACAAGTAGAGGATATATATATATATATATATATATATATATATATATACATATATATATATATATATACTGTAAAGTTGAAAAATCTAACGCTTTACATTTGTATCGAGCACTCTTTATAAAAGTAAATGCATGAACAAAAAGGCAAATAAACCTACGAGTTCAACAACTTCGTTACAATATATATATATATATTGCTTCAAAGGTTATTATAGCTCATACTTCTAAAGTGAAATAAACGCCCCATTTACATTCCCATATATTCACAGGACCCTAGATATTTAGCAATGTCTTCCTCATATTTTGCAGGATTTTTATATGTTTACTGAAATTTTTATTCATTAGAATCATTTAATATGTTTGCAGATTTTAATTGTACATAAGTTGTTTCTGTGCTGACGCATGCACATTTTGATAAAAGTTTAAACTGCCACGTGCAATCATAAGAAATTAAATTCATGAAATTGATACTGATAAAGACAGCTACATATCGAATAAACTGTACTGATAATCCTGAACTTTTGATTTGAGGTCTTTTGATATTTCTGGTTGAATCTTGGAAGCATCTCGTAAAACATGTAAGCAGACTCAAAGAAGAATAAGAATAATGTTAATGTATGTATTCCTTGAAATTGAACGAGATTTACAAACGAGATTTTCAGAGGAGATTTATAAAAAAAAAAAGGAAGTATTTCAAACCCAGGAAGTACAGATACCCTTCAACAGACAGTGCATCACAACGCACATTCAGTACATCACAGACAATGCATCCACTGCATCACAACGCAAATTCAGTGCATCACAGACAGTGCATCCACTGCACCACAACGCACATTCAGTGCATCACAGACAGTGCATCCACTGCATCACAACGCACATTCAAACATGATGTGTGTTGTGATGCTTCAACTGAAACTTGAAAAAAAATTTTTTACTGCAGTCAAATATTTTATCAGCTTACAATTCTTCACACCAGTCATGTGCAAGGTGGTAATTTGATCTTGTCTTCTTTGAACCAACATCTTTAATAGAACTGTAAAGAATAAAGCATTTTTAAAGAATAGCTATATTTCAATATATGCTTAAATAATGATTAAATATTTATACGACAATATATATAAACGAGGTGTACCAAAAATACATTTACAAACCTTGATGGTCAGTGGGGGTTGCACAAAACAAAGCAAGGAAAGAAGTCCATATAACATATGTCCGGAAATGTTTTGTTTTTGAGTTACTAAGTTTAAAGAAACGTATTTCATGAGCAAAAAGAGTAACCCAAAATACCAAATACAGGTGGGAGATACCAGAATACAAGTACAAAAATTTAAGTACCTAGGAAGTGTTCTAACAGGAGATGGAAAGTGCGACACAGAGATCCGAAGGTGAATTGGCATGGCATAGGGCGCATTCCAGAAGCTGAGTAAAGTACTAAGCCACACGAAAATTTCACTAAAAACAAGGAAAGGGAGTGCTGGATTGGTATGTGATGTCAGTTCTTCAATACAGCAGGGAATGCTGGACAATATAATCGAAAATGAGGACAAAACTTGAAGCAGCAGAGATGTGATTCTACAGAAGGATACTGCGGATATCCTGGACTGAGCACGCAAGCAACGATGAGGTGTTGAAAAGAATGACAACGAAAAGGAAATTAATACTGAGCATCAGGAAGAGACAACTGAGGTTCCTGAGACATGCAATGAGAGAGGAAAGCTTGGGGAACCTCACACTGACAGGCCAGATAGAAAGAAAAAGAGACAGAGGAAGGCGGCGGATATCATATTTGAAGGGCCTGATCAGGTAGATGACGAAACGGGGATTTGCGAGGTGTAACAGGAGAAAACATACTAAGAGCCACCAGAGATAGGGAGACGTGAAGAACCATGATCGGCTACGTCGTGAAGGGACAGGGCACATAGAAGAAGATGTTTTATATACAGATGCACGAATGATAATGGAGGCTGGTCGACACGTTTTCATAAGAGTCACCCAAACTTTTCTATTGTCTATCGTCGCTTTGTTTAGACGGAATCCATAGCACCACAAACTATAGATCGAGATTTGCATCTTGGATTGTATATTTCACAGTTTCAACCGTAAACTCTAAACTTAATAACTAAAAAACGATGGATTTCTAAATGTATGTTTATTTGGACATTGTCTTTGATTGTTGCGAGGAACACGTCCCCAAAATTGTAAAAGCATTTTGATACACACAGTATATATATATATATATATATATATATATATATATATATATATATGTGTGTGTGTGTGTGTGTGTGTGTGTGTGTGAGTGTGTGTGTGTGTGTGAAAAGTGTATGTATACAATTATAATTGTAAAAAATGCTCAATATAAATTAGAGCTATGAATATCTATTTATAAATTATGATTTAGAGCATGTACAAAATATTATCAACGACAAAGTGTACATTTTTTTTTCGACATTGAAAGGACAATGTCTCATCAGGTAGGGTCTACCTGATGAGACTACCTGACACTACACTCTTTATTGTAATAGTGAAGAATATATAATATATATATATATATATATATATGTGTGTGTGTGTGTGTGTGTGTGTGTGTGTGTGTGTGTATGTGTGTGAAAAGTGTATGTATACAATTATAAATATCAATAAATATATATGCAATTTGTTATATATATTATAATATTTATATATTATATAAGCGTGGTACTTATTTGAAAGTGCTCCAATATAAGTGATAAAGCTGACATATTCATATCGATAGGTGTGAGTTTGTAACACTGGGTTTCACGCTCTTGCGATCGTCAGACAAACTGATTATTTTTTCTTAAATTGGCTATATGTAGGGTTGCGCATATTGGTGTATTTTTGTGGAAGTGGGAGGAAAATTTGTCGTCATGACAGACGCAGATATATATACACATTTGTACACCCACTGACTCTCTTTTATGCAAGTTTTCTTTAAATATGACATAATTTTTTATGGTTAAGTTTTTTATAAAATGTCCATGCAATTTTTTAATTTCTTTTATTTTCTGAAAATTTCGGACAATTGTTATATAATTTATGTTATAACAGCTGACCCTTGGTATCCTGTGTGCTATGTCAGCTGATCAGTCTTTATTGCAGACGTCTGCCTAGTCACATTTTGTTTGTTCAACACCCACAGAGCCCTCCTGTAGTTCATATGCTGAGCGGACCATAGTTACAGTTTGTGAAAGAGTGCTTAAATGATCAATTGTCTGGACAAAGTCAGTACGCGCAAATCCTAGGTCACAATGACTTGAAATTTCATACTAGCTTAACCATCACTGACTCCCAAATTGTTTAGTCTGCCGAATTTGAAGCACAAGGCTTGTGTCAATTCGTGGTACGGTATTTAGGCACTTTCAAAAGGTGACGTACACTTGGACCTTTTCAAAGTTCTATAATGGCAGAAATATAACCACTCATCAAAATATATTTGAACATTCCCTGTATAGATGAAATTGCTCTTCAAAACGGATACAATATATATATATATATATATATATATATATATATATATATATATATATATATCGAAGTTTTGAGCGTAATGCGCTTCAAACTGTTATTAATCACACTAGAGTATGTGATGTACTCTATCCTGGAAATTATAAATTATGGCTAAGATCTGGTCAGCATAGTTATAGACTAAACTGCAGGTGGGCTCTATGGATGTGCCTGAGCAAGGACTGTCTAGCCGCCATTGCAGACGGAAGTATTCGGGAACGTGTATGACTAGTCACTCCTATCCACGCAGCCTGCCTACTAGGTTGGCTAAATAATCCCCGTTGAAGACACCTGCTCAGGCATATTTGTGTTTGCTCAACACCCATATACTCCACCTGCAACTATATTGCAGACATGTTACAATATCTGGGGGAACGCGTTATCTAGCGTGAACAACTCTGAACAAGGTCAGGACGCTCAAACCCTCGGTTACGACGACCTGTGATCGCTCAACCATCGACGGCTCTTAAAGGTTCCGATCTACCCAATTTCACTCACAAGGATTAGTATGGTGTTCAGACACTTCCCAAATGTGCCACACGCTGTGATCGTTTCCTTAAGAAGTCAACTTCTTGACAAATCGACCATAGTGAGATTCGAACCCGGATCTCATGGTCATAAAACTAATGTTCTAACCACCGTGTAGCTGTGCATTATTTCTACAATGTATCAAAAAAAAAAAAAAAAAAAAAAAGAAACACAGGAGTGTTTTGTTGATAAATGAATGCTATTTTTAAATTTTATAGAAGTGGCTTGACGGTTAAGAGAAAGTAGAATAGACACGTCTAGCAGCGTTCGTACTTCCGCTGGGGAAGTTTGCATTCATTTTGTTTTAATGACTTTTAGTCCCCAGTACGAAGAAGCCAGAACTTTCTTTTTTCGTTTAGTCTTGTAAGAATCATCTGTTCAGTAACATGTCAGACCATGGGCTCTTACCTGCTTGTATCAAATCTGTTGCATGTTTCCTGAAGCCTCAATAAAAGACGCTATTAATGTTAGTTACCCGAGTTCTTGGCTTGATTATCTTATACAGTGACACGCATAAGTATTGGATACATGTTATTTTCTGTTATAACTCTTGTTTTATATTCGCCATTTTGCCTGATATTTGGTAAGTAATATCTCGTAAAGTTGTTTTAGTTGTATGTGGAAGGAAAATTAAAAACTCATGGTTGAATCCATTTTATTTTATCAAAGTTCAAAATTACCCTATTCAAAAAGTATTGGATACATCAATTTAATATTTTGTTGCGTAGCTTATGTATTATTTCACTGCTTCCAGTCGCTTTCTATAGTTGGCCACAACTATTTTCCACACTGATCCACCGTTACTTTACCCCATTCTTTCTTGCTTAATATCTCTAATTGCTTGCTATTTGGTGGGTTCCCTTATGAACTTTAACCTTCAAAGTATTCCAAAAATTCTCAATTGGATTCAAGTCAGGAGATTGACTTGGCAAATTGAGAGAACCAATACCATTATTTTCAAACCATTCCTTTGTAGGTTTTAGCAGTATGTTTGGGATCATTGTCATGTTGAAGCACAAAATTCACACTATGTCCTAAAGAAGTTGCAGATTTCTGAAGGTTTTTTTTATCTAGAATCTCCCTGTATATGCGACCATTCATTCTACCATGGATAACTTGTAACTCACTAGTGCCCTTGGGTGAAAAGCATCCCCATATCATAATGAAACCACCCCCAACCTTAACTGTGGGGTTAGTATTTTGCTTGTTGAAGGCAGTACCATTTTTTCGCCAAACACTTGTCACTGTGTTCCTTCCGAATAATTCAACTTTCATTTCGTCCGACCAGATTACCTTTTTCCAAAACTGCATATCCTTCTTTTCATAAGTTTCGACAAACTTTAATCGGTCTTTGACATGTTTGGTTTTCAGTAAAGGCACTTTTCTTCGTGATCTTTAATGAAAGCCCGTACGATATAGAGCTCTGTTAATGGTATCATTACTTACATTAATTCTGGCACATTCAAGATCAGTTTTAACTTCAGAACAAATAATGAAGGTGCTTTTGCACATTTCTGCTGATCCACCTTGAAATCCTCTCATTTATTTTTCTCGGTCTTCCATTTCTTGGAAGTTTTGCTGTACCGTCGCCATACTTCTTATACTTTCTGATGATATTTCCTGCTGTACTTAGTGCTAGATTCATTTCTTTGCTAATTTTTCGATAACCTTGTCCTCCTTTGTGACGTTCAATGATTCTATATCGCATATCTCTGGATAATTCTTTAGTTATTGCCATTTTTAATCTTTGAATTGCAGAATGCACATCAAAGAGTCAGATGATTAGTAGCACTATTTTGTAAGCAATTGTGTGCGTTCTGATTGGTCAGAGATAACATTCCAATACTCTCAAAAATTTGAATATTTAAAGTCTTTTAAAATACAAAGTTTCGATTGGAAATTTGAAAAAAGTGTCATACATCCAATACATCATTACATAGTGTAATTTGAACTTTGATAAAAAAAAAATTGGATTCAACTATGAGTTTTTAATTTTCCTTCCACATACAACTAAAACAACTTTACGAGATATTACTTACCAAATATCAAGGAAAAATGGCGAACAAAACTAGAGTTATAACAGAAAATGTGTATCCAATACTTATGCATGACACTGTAAGTCATGTAATGCTACTGTTTAACCTCAGAAAAGCCATCCGCCAATGGATTTAGCCCGAAGTGAACGCATAACCTTGGCGAGAAATTAATTTTCTGCGACCCGAACATCGGTGAGAAAAGATAAGGTATTATAATGCCAATTTTAAATTGTCATTTACGTCTCATTATCTTTTGAATGTCACCGCTTTTTGTTAAATTCAATTTCAAGAAAACATATCTTTTTTGTAAAAATAAAAGAAAAACAACATTTTTATTTGCAATTAAAAAGAAATTAAATTGTTTTCTGCTTCTTCTCAGGATCATGGCAATTATAATGAGAAAATTAATCTTTTCTTGCCAAAACAGAAGAAAGATTTCAAATTATGCCAATTAAGACATCGATAAATCTTTATTCGCTTATAGTTTTCGTGTTAATTTGATTAGAGAAAATACATAAATTAGCAAAAATATTTAGGCCTTTCCACGTTACGAAACTGTCCAATGGAAATGTCTTATATATATCACCGCATTTATATAATATGAAACAGTGTGATCAGTAACCCGCTGCAAATAACACAATCAATACTCGTAGGTATTCTATATGACGGGCGAGACTGGAGGATTTTCTGCAGGCTTTCTATTGTAAGCCGATTCGTAGACGATTTTGGCATGAACAAGATTACAGACATACTAATCGAAATATACAACAGTGGCGATACACCGGAAGGCTTAAGTAGATCCACATTTATAGCACTGCTTAAGAAGTCAGGAGTAAACTCCGTTGGAAAATCAACCTAATGAGCCACGTAACAGAACATTATCCGAATCTTGGTTAATAGGCTCCGGAACAGAAGCAGGCCGTAAATAAGACAATACAATGCACGGTCCTTAACGACACTGGAACAAAGAATGCAATTTTTATGCTGACAATGATATAAGAAATAACGATGCAAATTAATAAGGATGTATACTAAGTATATGTATACTTAGGATGTGCATTGTGGTACAGTGGATATCGGCTCGGAACGAGAAGCCGGGGAGCCGAGTTCGAATTCCAGTTGAATCGATTGTATTCACTTACGCGCAAATACACTTGGGAAAGGTATTAATCCGTCTCTTCCTTCCAGTTATGGGTTAAATAGCAGGACAGATTGGGTTCTATAGCCTTGTTCGGCAACCAGTCAGTCATGTCTCTTTCGAGACATGATCGCCCAAGCGTGTATCACGTATGGCACTTAACTAACTGACTAAGTTTTTATAGATTAGGAAAAAGCGTTTGATAAAGGAAGAACTCAAAGCAACAGAAATGTGGTTCTACAGAAGGATGATGAGGATACCATGAACTGAACACGTGAGTAAAGACGTTGTCTTGGAGAGAAGAGAAACAAAAACGAAATTAATAATTAACATAAAGAAGAAACAACTGAAGTTTCTGGAAAACGTAAGCAGGAGTTTGAGTTTGAGTTTGTTTAACGGCATATCAACCTCTGCGGGTTATTTAATGCAAAAAAAAGGAGGGGTTTTAAGATTCTTTTAAAATTTTCGATTATAGTGAGAAAGTTGATTTAGTCAGATTTTAATGAATTTTTTTAATTATTTTTCATTTAAGAAAACTGAAAATTTCTTGTAGTTTTGTATTAAAAAATGTTTTGCTGAGAATAATTTTTTCCTTCAAAATTGTGTTATGGTAATAATTTTTTTCTTCAAAAATGTATTGTTAGTAATATTTTTTTTTCAAACATATTTTTCTATAAAGTCTATTTTTATATTTTTGTAAAATTTTTATATTTTTATATTTTTATATTTATATTTTATTTTTTATATTTTATATTTATATTTTTATATTTTTATATTTTTGTAAAATTATTTTATACTTTCACAGTGTTTTGACCCCAGTTTGGGGTTAACTATTTGTCCATAACTAGAACCCTAACAGGTGCTAGTACTTTTGCTCACTGTGAACCTGAGAACAACAGCAAATAAGAGGTGGTTCCATGCTCCTCGCAACCTCTCAATCAGAGATCTTGCTGTCGGTTGCAGTTTACTATCATGCCCAGGACCGGTAATGAGGAAGGAGGACTTGGAGAATCTGATACTCACAGGGGAATAGAAAAATAAGAGACAGAGGAAAACAGCGTGTGACATATTTTATGAACTGAAGCAAATGAATGGTAGAGAAGGATTTGGAATAAATAATAAAATATGTATTAATGGACGAAGAGGAGGAGGTCCATGATGGCTTATGAACTAAAAGGACACGACACATAAAAAAAGAAAATAGTACGTCACCATGATAGGCTGGAACTGCGAGGTAATCTTGACGTATGTGGGAAGGATATTATTATAATCCAGAACCTATACTGGCAGAAAACCGACTGCATGCGGATAGGAAATTATTTAAGTAAATACACCTCCCCTTAAATAGAACCGGGTGTAAAACAAGGATACGTTTTCTCATCACATCTTTTCAAACTATACAGTCAGTCAGTTAAGTGCCATACGTGATATACGCTTGGGCGATCATGTCTCGAAAGAGACATGACTGACTGGACAGAAGATTATCCCGCAGTAGGTTACCATTACTTTCTGCGGTAGACTGGTTGCCAGCCAACGCTATAGAACCCAGTCTGTCCTGTTATTTAACCCATAACTAGAGGGAATAGACTGATTAATACCTTTCCCAAGGGTATTTACGCGTAAGTGAATGCAGAGAATTCAACTGGAAGTCGAACATGGCTCTCCAATTTAGCGAGGCTATTTTGAAACATCGTTATTAAGAGCCATTATAGGTGGCTACAATTTTAACAATATAAGATTTTTTTTCATTATTTCACTCTAAGCAAGGAAGAACTGCCACTGGTGCGCAGGGGGTTACATAAGAGAGGAGTAATAAGAAAGAGGAACAAGTTAAAGGGGAGTCAGAGAATGAGTAAGAACAGGTTGTGAAGAGGGCTGCATGAGTATGTAAAGTACATGATACATGGGTTGTCAGGGAAAGTATGGGCATCAAGAAAATAAGAGATGGCAATTGACTTTGCATTTAAATTCTTGGAGATTGTAGTTTTCAGAGAAGCAAGTATACGGATAAAAGTTCCACAGGCGGGAAGTGCGAAGAAAGAAGCTGATAGAGTAGAAAGCGCGGTTACATTTGATTGATTTCACTGTAAACGTGTGGGACCAAGTTGCTAGTCTAGTAGCTCGAGTAAACTCATGCAGTGGGGGTACTAGTGACTTAAACCCGTCGGAGCAAAGGCCGTGAAAGTATTTGTAGAGGAGACAGAAGGAATCCACATTATGTTGGTGATAAAGTGACTGAATTTGAGTTACCAGGTCAGGATTGATAACATTGCAGATTCTTCGCTGAATTTTGTCAAGAGACGAATAGCGAGGTCACCCGACCAGATGTGATAGTAGTATTCAATGCACGGGCGGATGGTTGATTTATATATTCGTAAGATAGATTTATACTAGAAAAACTTCATAGCCCTTCAAAGGGAAATAACCTTCCAAGCATGGATTCAATCTAGATGGCGATATTGATAGCAGACAGGGGGATGGAACTGCAAGAACTTTTACACAAGTTGAAGTTGGAAAGCAAGAAAAAAAGACTAAACATCAATTGGACTGGATTCATGGCTGTTAGCAAACGGAAAAACTGAACATACTATTTACAAATTAGTGATGACGAGAGCAAACAGGTCTAACGATGTAAATATCTTGAAAGCATATTAGCAGATAACGGAAAGTGCGACACAAATTCGGAGACGCATTGGGATAGCGAAAAATGTCTTCCAGGTGAGAAAAATATTAATAATCAGAAAGATATCGTTAGAAACAAAAAGCACTGAACTAATTAATATGTAATATCAGTTTACCTATATAACGGTGAGTGTTGAATAATATTGTCACAGATGAAGAAGGGACAAAGCAACAGAAATGCAGTTCAACAGAAGGATATTGTGGATACCATGTACCCAGTATTTGAGCAACGATGAATTATTTGAGATAATGACAGCATAAAAAAAATTTCTACTTTAGAAAGAGATAGTTGAAATTGTTGGGGTAAATAATTAAGAAGAGGGCTTCGAAAATTTGATATTCACAGGACAGAGGTGAGCGAGACAGGGGAAAAAACTGGCAAGATGGGATGAATCGATAGCAGTGAAAGTTCTGAAGAAAATGGCAAAAACACAAAAGTTATTTTGAACTAAAATGGATACGAAACTGTGAAAAGCCATTTTCATCAATGTCCTGAAAGAACACGAGATACAGAAGAAGGACAAGAATACATAGAAGGGGATAAACATATTTAATCCTAGCGACGATTATCTGTTTACATTATTTTCATTGATCGGATTGTTGTCCTCATCTTTGTTGCCATATTCACGTCGTTTTGCTCATTGTACTCTCCGGCCTTCTTCAGGATCTGTCTATATATCTGAGATAAAGTATTGTAATTATTTACACTATTTACATTGATCGGAATGTTGTTCTCATCTTTTTGCCATATTCCCGATATTTTGAGCATTGTATGTGCGTTGTGGCGCAGTGGATATCGGCTCGGAACGAGAAATCGGGGAGCCGAGTGCGAATTCCAGTCGAATTCCTTGCTTTCACTTACGCCCAAATACCCTTGGGAAAGGTATTAATCCATCTCTTCCCTCCAGTTATGGGTTAAATAATAGGACAGACTCGGTTCTATAGCAGAGTTCGGCAACCAGTCTACCGCAGAAAGCAATGGCAACCTACTGCAGGATAATCTTCTGCCCAGTCAGTCATGTCTCTTTCGAGACATGATTGCCCAAGCGTGTATCACGTATGGCACTTAACTGACTGACTGACTCTCAGTAATCTACCCCAGTTATTGAAATAAAGGATTCTGTTCAAAATTTCAATCAGCTGAAGAAAGTCGAAACTTACAACGGCTGAAACTTCATGAATATGTCAACAAAGATGAAGACAAAAGTCCGAACAATGTATAATAATGTAAATAAATATAATACTTCATATCTCAGAAGTATAGACGAATATCTATGTAAGTTGTCATGGTGGCATCACCCATTACAACGGGTTGAACTCTTCCTACAACTACATATACTTCCCCTCACAAGAGTAGAGCAGATAGCAGAGAGTGAGAGCTCAGAGAGATATCAGCAGATCAGCGAAGAGCGATAAGCAGAGATAGCCAATACTGCTACAGTGTGACCAGTGCGAGCCCGAATTACTGTATGACTACCTAACCCGTATTTACACAGAGGTCCACGTATTGGTATTTTGCTGTTTTTATATATATATATATCGTTATTTTCCGAGTCAGCTTGAAGTTCCTTCCTTACATTGTGAGATGCTATCAGATACCGCTTCTATTCTGACTGATTTTGACCGGTCACGGAATGTCCATAAGTAGTGAATCTGGTTATGTGACCGGTTCCAGGAGGCATTTTTCTTTTTTAGGTGTGAAAAAATGTTTGAGTGACGTCATTTTGGTGTTTGTATTATTTCTTGCTGGACTCTTAACCACGACATAAGTATATATCGTTAAAAAACGACTGACAAGAAAATTTGATTAATTTTTTATTTAATTTTTCAATTATTTTTATATGTAGGTAGGAAGTGTAAAATTGTTACATAATAACTTTCCAAGCGCTTTCAACCACTTCACTGGCTATTATCAAGGGTGTTTTGTTCCCTAATTTGTTATTCTGTCCTAATGTTTTGACTGTAACGTTATTTATTTTAATAGCAGTATAACCCGGCGTTGCTCGTGTGTAATGAAAGCATAAAAACTAATCCATGGTGCTGGAGCTCAGACTCTTTGGACGTTGGCACGAAAGACTAAAAAGCAATAGTTGTTTCCAGTTAAAGCGAAACCGTAGACTGAAAGAAAAATGAATGGATGTTAGTCAAATTTTGATTTCCTGCTATCGATATCAAATAAGTTTTTTTCGTCGTAAACTGAATTTGAAGGCTAAATTAGTCCTCTTAGTAAATGGTATCATGGCTGAGACTAAGAACTACAATTAAACCTACTATGATACCTACTTAGAGCCAAACCCGAATCAAAAACTAAAATAAAAGGGCTTAAAAAATACAGATATGCAGGCAGATAAACACACACACACACACAAACATCTTGCCTTATATATATATATATATATATATATATATATATACATATAATCGAATTTTCTGCACTATTGTAAGAACTGCAACCTTGAAACTTCTGAATATCGTTTCTTATGTCTTTGTCTATGAGTGTATCAAATTTGATTAAAATCGGACTACTCCTTCTATAACCCGATTTTTTCGATTCTCGATTTTCGATATTTATTGGGTGTACCTCGACACAAAACCTAGCTAAGAACACTCTTATAGTACAACTGTGTAAATTTCAAGAAAATCGGTTCAGCCCTTTCAGTGTTTATTGGTAATGGACACACACACACACACACACACACACACACACACAGATACACACACACACACACACACACAGAGACAAAGTTCCATTTATGAATAAGTTTATATTTTTGAAAGTCTAGCGAGATCAAATCATGAATGTCTGCATGTCTACGAGTCTTTTTTCAACATTTATCTCTGTCGCTTTCATAGATGATCTTGAATGTTGTATCTTCACATTTATTAGAAAAGTGGCCTAGACTGACAGTTTTATAAAATGGCGTTTTCGCATGGCTTTTTATCATTTTAAATGTTCTTTTTCATTGAAATCTTATATCTGCCTGTTACTCAATTTATTTTCCATCCGTTGGCGTATAAATTCTGTATTATTCTAGTCAGTCAGTTAAGTGCCATACGTGATACACGCTTTGGGCGATCATGTCTCGAAAATGGCATAACTGACTGGGCAGAAGATTATCTCGCAGTACGTTGCCATTGCTTTCTGTGGTAGACTGGTTGCCAGCCAAGGCTATAGAACCCAATGTGTCTTGCTATTCAATTCATAGCTGGAGGGAGATGTATTATAGTAGTAAGTAGTAATTAGTGGGGGATCAGATTATTACTTCACAACAATGTAAAACTGATCCCCCACTTTATGCCTAGAATCATAAACCATGTTTCCAACTCAGTCAGTAAGTTAAGTGCAATACGTGATACACGCTTGAGCGATCATGTCTCGAAAGAGACATGACTGGGCAGAAGATTATCCCGCAGTAGGTTGCCATTGCTTTCTGTGGTAGACTGGTTGCCAGCCAAGTTATAAAACACAATCTGTCCAGACATTTAACTCATCACTGGAGGGAAAAGAGATAGATTATATTGCATTATTATATTAAGTAAAATTAGTAGGGGATCTGGTTATCACTTTATAGATCTGGTTATCACTTTATAACAATTGTAAACCGATACCCCACTTTATGCCCGGTAAATGTTTTAATTATGTTTTCAACTGTTATATTCAGTCAGTCAGTTAAGTACCATACTTGATACACGCTTTGGGTGAACATGTCTCAAAAGAGACATGACAGACCTGGCAGAAGTTTATCCCGCAGTAGGCTGCCATTACTTAATGAGGTAGTCCGGTTGCCAGTCAAAGCTATAGAACCCAATCTGTCCTATTATTTAACCCATAACTGGAGGAAAGAGACGGATTAATACCTTTCCCAGGGGCGTAAGTAAATACAAGGAATTCAACTGGAATTCGAACTTGGAACCCCGATTTGTCGTTCCGAGCCCATATCTACCGAACTACAACGCACATTCAAAGATTTACGACGAGGATGAAATTCTAGGATCCTTCCCAAATAAATCAACTACGCCAAGCAGTTCCTACAGTCTTTTGTGACGTACTTCAGAAAACGACTTTGCATAATCTATAAAACACAGGTACACAACTTTCTGTATTTGTATCGCTTTTTCTGATATAATTCTGACCATAAATGTTTTTCCGTTCGTGCCATTCAATGTTAAGTGGTTTGTCTTCTCGTCCGTTTGACTCGAGCGATTTTTTAAGCAAATGTTATTTGACAAATCACACGGGATTTTCTTCGTCGGGTGATGGATTACCGAAATATAACTGGGAATTCTGTTGTTGATATTGCATATTTTCACTTGTTTGCGTCAAAACTTACAAATGGATGTCTTGTATAGCGTCATAGTTGTTCAGACATATCTAAACTGACAGCTGTTTTAAAACCGTTTTCTTAAAACAATCGTTAAAGTGGCTTCGAGCGGCTAAAGCCAGTAGATCTTAGCCTGGACAATTTTTGTGTATTTGGGAAAATCTTTTTCTATCTTTAGGTGGTTTCTTGCAGTATAAATTCTGGATTATTCTACTATCCTTTTCCAAATAAATATTTTTTATCTGCTGTTTCGAGAAGTAGGACTTAAGAAAAGTTTTTCCAAAAACAAAACCTATGATCTGGATTTAGAATGAAACATGTGAACTCGACCTTAAATCCATCATAAAAAATTAAGATATAAAATTCGTAAATACTAGCAGTATAGCCCGGCGTTGCTCGGGTGCAATGAAAACCTTAAAACTAATCCATGGTCCTGGAGCTCAGACACTTTGGTCGTTGGCACGAAAGACTAAAATTTTGGTTTGGTTTAAGATTAACGACCCATCAACCATTTTGGTCATTTAAGGGTCAGTCTTTGAATATTGGGATCACATTTTTTTAAAATATAGTTCAATTGTTCAGTAAAGTTTTGTTGATAATATTTTTCATTCAATAAAGTTTTCTTGGTAAGATATTTCATTAAATTTTAAGTTTTTTAAAATATAGTCCAGTAAAGTTTTGTTGATAATATTTTTCATTCAATAAAGTTTTCTTGGTAACATATTTCATTAAATTTTAAGTTTTTTAAAATATAGTCCAGTAAAGTTTTGTTGATAATATTTTTCATTCAATAAAGTTTTCTTGGTAACCTATTTCATTAAATTTTAAGTTTTTTAAAATATTGTTCAGTAAAGTTTTGTTGATAATATTTTTCATTCAATAAAGTTTTCTTGGTAACATATTTCATTAAATTTTAAGTTTTTTAAAATATAGTTCACTAAAGTTTTGTTGATAATATTTTTCATTCAATAAAGTTTTCTTGGTAACCTATTTCATTAAATTTTAAGTTTTTTAAAATATTGTTCAGTAAAGTTTTGTTGATAATATTTTTCATTCAATAAAGTTTTCTTGGTAACATATTTCATTATATTTTAAGTTTTTTAAAATATTGTTCAGTAAAGTTTTGTTGATAATATTTTTCATTCAATAAAGTTTTCTTGGTAACATATTTCATTAAATAAAGTTTGATTAGGAACATTTTACATTCAATAAAGTTTTGTTGGGAATATTTTTCATTCAGTAAAGTTTTGTTAGGAACAGTTTCCATTCAATGAAGTTTTGTTGGTAAAATTTTTAAATTCAATACAGTTTTGTTGGTAACGTTTTTCATTCAAAAAAGTTTTGTTGGTAAGATTTTTCATTCACAAAAGTTTTGTTGATAAATACTTTCATAGCATTTTGACACCGATTTGGTGTGTCAACTATTTACCCATAGCTGGGACCCTAATAGGTGCTACCACTCCGGGTCAGGGTGGACCTGGGAACAACAGCAATTAAGAGGTGATTCCATACTCCTCACAACCTCCCAATTAGAGACCTTGCTGCCGGATGCAGTTTACTATCATGCCCAGGACCGAAAGACTAAAAAGCAATAGTTGTTTCCAGTTGAAGCGAAACCGTAGACTGAAAAAAAAAATGAATGGATGTAAGTCAAATTGATTTCCTGGTGTCGATATCAAATTTTCTGCACTATTGTAAGAACTGCAACCTTTAAACTTCTGAATATATTTTCTTATGTCTTTGTCTATGAGTGTATCAAATTTGATTAAAATCGGACCACTCCTTCTATAACTCGATTTTTTCGATTATCGATTTTCGAAATTTAATGGGGGTACCTCGACACAAAACCTAGCTAAGAACACTCGCAGACGCTTATAGTACAACTGTGTAAATTTTCAAGAAAATCGGTTCAGCCGCTTCGGAGTCTGTAGGTAACGGACACACACACACACACAGACACAGACACACAGACACAAAGTTCCATTTATAAATACGTTTAGATTAAGTACTCGAAATAGCCCAGTTTTAATATTTAGTAAAAAAGTAACTACGCTAGTAGTTTCTCCAAAAACCACACGTTACTACAAAACAAAAACATTAACCTAAGAACTCGAGACATGTTCTATAATAAACTTGTAAGAACCTCGGTGATGCTTGGTAAATTGGCCATGTGCCAAACAGGTCGGAAGTCCCCACAATTCAAAAGGTTGGATGTTGAAATGTGAAAGGATAAAATATTTCGTTTGTACATTAAAGTAAAGATTTATTAACCGAATAACAAAATTGTAAGAAAAGAAACGTAAGTGAAATTTTGTTAACTGAACACTATAACATATTTGTGAGAAGAAAACGTTCATTAAGAAAATACATGCGGCTTTGTAATTAAAATTGTTCAAAGAGAAATGTAAGAATTTAAAATGTCCACAAAGAGTTCATGGTTGTGTAGTAGCAGAATATAAAGTCTTACGTTCCTGTCCCTTTTTGGTAGGTTGGTGACAGTGTGAGAGAGAAGGTAAAACAAATAAAGAAATTATACTTAGCGCGTCTTGTTGTCGTTGATGTTTTTGTTGCTCTTTTTGGCGGCCTGGTGTGAAAATGAAGAGAAAAAATTAGAAGAAAATTTCGAATGAATCTGTGACGCGCTTTTACGTCCAGATGGTGTGGAGTGAAAAAGAAGACAAGGAATTTGGAAGAAGAGGTCGGCGAGACGTAACCGGGTCAGCTTGAAGTTTCTTCCTTACATTGTGAGATGCTATCAGATACCGCTTCCATTCTGACTGATTTTGATCGGTCACGGAATGTCCTTAAGTAGTGAATCTGGTCATGTGATCGGTTCCAGGGGGCATTCTTCTTCTTTAGTCGTGAAAAAACGTTTGACTGACGTCATATACTAATTTTCTATTTGCTATCCAATCAGGATCCAGAATTTTGCTTTTCACAATGACTGGCGAAATTTGCCACGGTCTGGGTTTTTTAAAAATGTTTATAGTCATTTGAATCCACTTTTGTTCAATTTTACTTTGTGTGTTTTAGTTAACTGTTGGATCATATAGGATTTGTGTCTTATAAACTCCGCAGACTTTCATATGGATGTCATTTATGTCGCTCAACCCGTTCAAAAATCACTAAAATGTCAGCCGTATACAAAAGTTTTCTCAGATCAATGATAGAAAAACAGCAACTAGCATATAAAATATGTAGTTATCAGAGAAAGTCATCCTCCTTCAAATCTTGTGAACTGGTGTTACTAAATCAAAAGCCCTATATAGAATAGCAGAAATCCTATGAACTTAATACATTGACATGTAACTAGATGTGAAAAAAATGACATAATGAAAATGATAATTCACACAATCGTTTTAAAAAAAATATTTAAGAAGGACAGTCCCACCGCTGCTTTCAAGAGCAGTAATAATTGGTAGACCTGAGAATCTTTTTTCCTAAAAAGTTGTTTTCATAGAAGTGTTCTATATTTTTCAACCGACTATAGCACTGACACTGGATGGTCGGTCATTGAATTCCGAATCAGTTCACATAAAGATCTATCTATCTATCTTATCATTCTGTTAATATCTAGCTATCTTCTAATTCTGCTAATAACACTCTATCTTCTAATTCTGCTAATAACTATCTATCTATCTACTAATTCTGCTTATATCTATCTATCTATCTATCTATCTATCTATCTATCTATCTATCTATCTTCTAATTCTGCTTATATTTATCTATCTATCTATCTTCTAATTCTGCTTATATCTATCTATCTATCTATCTATCTATCTATCTATCTTCTAATTCTGCTTATGTCTATCTATCTATCTATCTATCTTCTAATTCTGCTTATATCTATCTATCTTCTAATTCTGCTAATATCTATCTATCTATCTTCTAATTCTGCTAATAACTATCTATCTATCTTCTAATTCTGCTAATAACTATCTATCTATCTTCTAATTCTGCTAATAACTATCTATCTATCTATCTTCTAATTCTGCTAATATCTACCTATCTATCTTCTAATTCTGCTTATATCTATCTATCTTCTAATTCTGCTAATATCTATCTACCTATCTTCTAATTCTGCTTATATCTATCTATCTTCTAATTCTGCTAATATCTATCTATCTATCTTCTAATTCTGCTAATAACTATCTATCTATCTATTTATCATTCTGTTAATATCTATCTATCTTCTAATTCTGCTAATATCTACCTATCTATCTTCTAATTCTGCTTATATCTATCTATCTTCTAATTCTGCTAATATCTATCTATCTATCTTCTAATATCTATCTATCTTCTAATTCTGCTAATATCTATCTATCTATCTTCTAATTCTGCTAATAACTATCTATCTATCTATTTATCATTCTGTTAATATCTATCTATCTACTAATTCTTTTAATATCTATCTATCTACTAATTTTGTTAATATCTATCAATCTATCTACTAATTCTGTTAATATCTATCTATCTACTAATTCTGTTAATATCTATCTATCTATCTACTAATTCTGTTAATATCTATCTATCTATTATAAGCAACCGACAATTTGAAATGAATTCTTTGAACATTAATATTTTTTATCGATACTCGTATTTAGGTAGATATTCTGTTTTTAATGAAACAGTATTATATATTTATAGCTACCGGCCTGATTATTTACGATAAATTTTTATTACGAAAAGGTGTGCCATTCGAACCTGCGACCCCTATCTATATAGGGGAAGCTACCTTTTGATCTGGTAACGTCTTAGACCTCTCGACCACGAATAGCCTCCAGTCTAAACGAGGTTTTTATCAAGCCTATATAACACAATTTTCGATCCATCGTAAACAAACATATCTGCTCTGAAATGTATCGTAATATCGAGAGGTCTATAACCAAGTTT
Source organism: Ascarosepion bandense (assembly GCA_037127315.1). Taxonomy (NCBI): domain Eukaryota; kingdom Metazoa; phylum Mollusca; class Cephalopoda; order Sepiida; family Sepiidae; genus Ascarosepion; species Ascarosepion bandense. Next base: position 95,921 of record JBBBDQ010000517.1, read on the forward strand.
CGTTAAAATTCATTGATTTCCGTAACATGTTTACATTTGTTGACATTACGATACATTTAGGGATACATGACCATATATATATATATATATATATATATATATATATATATATATATATATATATATATATATAATATTTTCCATTGTTACACTCAGGGGTTTGTATTATTTTTTATTGTTCTTAGGTCTTAACATAAGATACTCATTACTAGGTACATCAATATATATGTTGTCGCCATTTTATACGGCATCTCGATATAAGTATTTTGCCCTCATTTCTGATGGCATGAGCCCACTCGAAAAATTAAAAATATTAAAAATGGTTTAACAAACAAGTAACAATACTACTATATAGTAAAATTATCTATATAGTAAAATTAGTTATAAATTCCTAATAGTGAAACTGCTTCATCTAAAAGGCATTAATATCATGATTTAATTAAGTAATATAAAAAAATAATGGCAAAAATGCTTCGCAATATTAAAAAAAGTTAAGCAAAGAAGATAATATTATGATAGAAAATATCCTTGAACTAAAAATGAAAACTGATATTATGTAACAAATAAAATATTAGATGGAAATTGATAAATACAACTGAGACTTTAAAGAATATAAGGCTTTCATCATATCAAAAAAGATTTCCATAATCGAATAGTACTTTATGCAAAGTTGCTCGTTAACGAAGGTTAGTGTATGTATAATTCATTAGTCATATTTTAAATCTGATCAGAGTTACCGCTCAAGTAAACTTGGCTATTCAAATCTTACGTTCTTAAATATTATGACTTGAGAAATTCATTTTCTGTTTTCTTGAAATATGAACCGTGAAAAAATAATGAGGTTTTAATGAGTGCTGAACACAAGCATTTGAATATAGGCACTAATGTATATTTTTACTTTACCGAAGACGTCCCTTGATGTTCTACAGCTTACAATGACGTCAGCCAACTGTTTGATGGTGGGCGCTGTCATCTCACTCCGCATTATTTTCTAAGTAAGTATTTACAATAGGATTTCAAAATCCAAAATTTATGAAAAGATACAAAAATTATGAAACATTTTCTTCGAGAACGTTATCAATGCATTTTCATCGGATATATTTAAATGAATATTCTTAAGTGTCTTGTATATTCATAGTAAATCATTTGCAATATATTTTCAAAGAACTTATTAACAATGCATTTTAATGGTAAATAATACACAAATTTTATAGAAAATTCTTTGCAATTTATTTTTATAATTAAAAAGGCATTGACATTGAATATGTAAAAATATTTCCAGTTTATTCTTATTTTACAGTGTAATTTTTTAATGAATTCCTAAACGAAAATCATTTAATGAAAAAACTATTTAATTTGTTTTTGTCTAATAAAATCAGCTGATTTTAGTTATTATGTATATTTACAATGCTTTCTTAATGTAAAACCATTTACGGTGCATTCTCATAATGAAATCATTTACAACATATTCTTATAATAAAATTATTTACAATGCATTCTTATAATAAAATTATTTACAATGCATTCTTATAATAAAATCATTTACAATGCATTCTTATAATAAAATTATTTACAATGCATTCTTATAATAAAATTATTTACAATGCATTCTTATAATAAAATCATTTACAATGTATTCTTATAATAAAATCATTTACAATGTATTCTTATAATAAAATCATTTACAATGCATTCTTATAATAAAATTATTTACAATGCATTCTTATAATAAAATCATTTACAATGTATTCTTATAATAAAATCATTTACAATGCATTCTTATAATAAAATTATTTACAATGCATTCTTATAATAAAATTATTTACAATGTATTCTTATAATAAAATCATTTACAATGCATTCTTATAATAAAATCATTTACAATGCATTCTTATAATAAAATTATTTACAATGCATTCTTATATTAAAATTATTTACAATGCATTCTTATAATAAAATTATTTACAATGCATTCTTATAATAAAATTATTTACAATGCATTCTTATAATAAAATCATTTACAATGCATTCTTATAATAAAATCATTTACAATGTATTCTTATAATAAAATCATTTACAATGCATTCTTATAATAAAATTATTTACAATGCATTCTTATAATAAAATCATTTACAATGTATTCTTATAATAAAATCATTTACAATGCATTCTTATAATAAAATCATTTACAATGCATTCTTATAATAAAATTATTTGCAATGCATTCTTATAATAAAATCATTTACAATGCATTCTTATAATAAACACATTTGCAATGCATTCTTATAATAAAATCATTTGCAATGCATTCTTATAATAAAATCGTTTACACTGCATTTCTAGAATAAAATCATTTACAGTGTATTCTTACAATAAAATCATTTACAATGGATTTTTATCATAAAATCAGTTAAAATGTATTGTTAAATTAAAATCATTTACAATGCAGTCTTATAATAAAACTATCTACAAGACATTCTTATAATAAAATAATGAAAAATAATTTTTCTAATAAAATCAAATACAGTGCTTCCTTGTATTATAATCATGATGATATCTTTGAACTAAAAATGAAAATTGATATTATGTAACAAATTAAATATTAGATGAAAATAAAAAAAATGAAAACTAAAACTTTAGAGAGTATTAGGCTTTTCATATCAAAATGAATGTCCAAAATCAAATAATATTTTATGCAAAGTTGCTCATTAACGAAAGTCAGCGTGTGTATAATTCATTAGTTATACTTTAATGTTGGTCAGAGTTACCGCTCAAGTAAACTTGGCTATTCAAATCTTATGTTCTTAAATATTATGCCTTAAGTTTTCATTGTTTGCTTTCTTGAAATATGAACCGTGAAAAATTAATGAAGTTTTAATGAGTGTTGTACACATGCATTTCAATATAGGCACTAATGTATATTTTTACTTTCTTGAAGACTTCCCATGATGTTTTGCAGCTTACAATGACGTCAGTCAACTGTTTGCTAGCGGGCGCTGTCAACTCCTCATTATTTTCCAAGTAGGAATTTACAATAGGATTATAAAATCCAAAATTTACAAAGATCAAGAAGTTATGACACATTTTCTTAAAAAATATTATCAATGCGTTTTCATTGGATATATTTACAATGAATCTTCTTATGAATATTGTATATTATAATAAATCATTTGCGATAAATTTTCAACTCATTAACAATGCATTTTAATGATAAATAATACACAAATTTTATAGAAAATTCTTTGCAATTTATTCTTATAATTAAAAAAGTATTTACATTGAATTTGTCTATTGAAAACATTAACAGTTTATTCTTATTTTACAGTGTAATTTTTCAAAGAATTCCTCAACAAAAATCATTTAATGAAAAAGTATTTAATTTGTTTTTTATCTAATAAAATCAGCTGATTTTTGCTATTTTGTATATTTACAATGCTTTCTTAATGTAAAATCATTTACAGTGCATTCTTATAATAAAATCATTGCCAGTATCTTCTTGAAATAGAATAATTTACAAGGTATTCTTATAATAAAAACATTTACAATGAATTCTTAAAATAGAATTATTTACTTTGCATTCTTATAATAAAACCATTTACAATGCATTTTTACAATAAAATTATGTACAACGTATTCCTAAAATAAAATAATTTTCAATGCATTCTTGTAATAAAATCATTTTCAATGCATTCTTATAATGAAATCATTTACAAATGCATTCTTAGAATAAAATCTTTTACGATATATTTTTATAATAAAATCATTTGCAACGTGTTCTTATAAGAAAATCATTCACAATTCATTCTCATAATAAAATTATTTAAAATGTATTCTTATAATAAAATCATTTTCAATGCATTCTTATAATAAAATCAGTTACAATATTTTCTTATAATACAATCATTTTCAATGCATTCTTGTAATAAAATCATTTACAGTGCATTCTTATAATAAAATTATTTAAAATGCATTCTCAATAAATTTATTCACAAGGTATTCTTATAATAAAATCATTTTCAATGCATTCTTATAATAAAACCATCTACAAGGCATTCTTATAATAAAATCATGTAAAATATATCTTGTAATAAACTCTATTAGGGGGCTTTCTTATATTATAAACTTGTTTTTATTATTTTTACTCATGACCCGCTAAGCAATGTGGGTTACAGTAAGAGAAGAGGCTGGGTTCCGCAGGGACTGAAGAAACGATTAAAGATGAACAGTGTTCAAAAGACAGAAGATGACAATTGATATCTCATTAAAATTTTTAGAGAGTGTAGCTATCAGGGAAGCAAGTACACGGAAGGGAGTTCCACAGGCGGAAAGTACGAGAAAAGAAACTGTCAGAGTAGAAGTGGCAGGATATTTAACTATTTCAATGGTATAAGGGTGTGACCTAGATTCCAACTTAGTAGTCCGCTTTAATTCACTTAGTCGCGGTACTAAGGAAAAATATCGTCAACGCAGTTGACATGGAAGTATTTGTATAAATGACAGAGGAAAGGGATGTCACGTCGGTGAGAAAGTGAATGATGTCAAGACGCCAAATCAGGATCGATTACATAGCCGATTCTTCTTTGGATTTTGTCCAGAACATCAAGCTGATTAGCAGAAGCACCCGATCAGATATGGCATCAGTATTCAATGCATGGACGAATAGTAGATATATAAATGTGAAAAAAAAAACAAAAAACCGTCGTGGTAATAGATGCAGTTACAGATTGAATATAGTCGTTCTACTTCAGGTTGGTTGAAAAGATAAGGCAAAGGAGACCCAGAGTGTAATCAGTTCCCAAGTACATATCTAGGCAGATGACAACACCCTTTATTCTCGTCTCAAATAGAAGTCTGCCAAGGCTGACAAAATAACTTGGGTGCCACCCTTCAAAAGAATTGCAATCTGTGACCGAATGGCGTAGGAAATGGCTCATAAAGTGTAATGCTTCCAAAATAAAGTTTCTTTCTCTTAAACACTATGGAGAAACTTTTGTTTTTGCCATTAGCATGGCTGATGCTAGTCGCATAGAGAGTAACACACTGCATTTTTTTGACCTCACTCTCAAAAACGATTTTGAGACACACAGACACACACACACACACACACAGACACATTTCCATTTATAAATAAGTTTAGATGAAGAATTAACAACAAAGCGACAAGAATAAAAGATTGTAAGATAAGGCAAGTAGCGTTGTTTGAATTTATAAGCTAAGAACACTCGCAGATGCTTATAGTACAACTGTGTGAATTTTCAAGAAAATCAATTCAGCCGTTTCGTAGTCTATAGGTAACGGGGACACACACAGAGACAAAGTTCCATTTATAAATAGGTTTAGATAAGGAATTAACAACAAAGCGACAAGAATAAAAGATTGTAAGATAAGGCTTTCGAGATATCACATTGAAAATTTACACAGTTGTACTATAAGCATCTACGAGTGTTCTTAGCTTATAAATTTTCAGAATAGACAAATTCTAAAGAATTTATGTAATACTGATTCTGAGTCCGGAATTTTAAATAATTACATCAAATCTCTAGCTTCATCTACTGTGAGGAAGGTTGGGTCACTGTGTCGGGTCAATAAGTTTTTTCGCGTCAGAATCCATTATAATCAGAATCAATAAAATTGACCCTAACTAAGCAGCCTACCATTAGTGACATTCTCACTGACGTGGTGGGGCATTGTCATATCTACAAATATTTTCATGGTAAATGCACTGACGAGCTTTTTTTCCTGGTAACTTGACCGCATGAATTTACTTCTATTCTACCGCTTAACTGTTGAAAATTTAATTGTAACCATTTCATCTATTTAAACAGTTTCTTTTCTCGCACTTCCCGTTTGTGGAAGTCATTTTCATTTACTTGCTTCTCTCACAGCTAAATCCTGGCAATAGATGCAGTTACAGATTGAATGTATTAGTTGTACATCTGGTTGGTTTAAAAACTAAGACCAAGGAGGCCCAGGGCTGATGGCAAAGAAGAAAGCTTCTTAAAAGTGGTAAAGGGAGAGCAGTTTTTGTTTTAGAGGCATTAAAATTTACAAGCCATTTCCTGCCCCAGTTAACCACTGATTGGAGGTCTATTTCAAGGTACGAGGCAGGTTTTCTTTGATGGCCTTGGCAGACGGTATTAAATGATGGTGTCCTAGGCATAGATGCCGACTTGGGAATTAATGAAATCAGGGAGATCATTGATGAAGAAAGAGCAGAAACAGCGTAGGACATAGGATATAACTTTAAGCGTCCCTGTGTTAATGCTTTCTTATGAAAAAAAATTTCTTATACATTCTTATCGTAAAATCATTTCCAAGGTTATAATAAATTGGATGCTGTTCAGACTTGAAATTAAAACATTCACAATATAGTTTTATTCTAATTTATTTCTGTCAGTTAAGTGCCATACGTGATACACGTTTTAGCGATCATGACTCGTAAGAAACATGACTGACTGGGCAGAATATTATCCCTCAATACGTTGCCATTGCTTTCTGCGCTAGAGTGGTTACCAGCCGAAGCTATAGAACCCAACCTGTTCTTTTATTTAACCCATAACTGGAGGGAAGAGACGGATTAATACCTTCCCCAAGGGTTTTTGTGCGTAAGTGAATGCAAGGAATTCAACTGAAATTCGAACTCGGTTCCCCGATTTGTAGTTTCGAGTCGATATCCACTGCACCACATCCCACAGCCCATTGGTTGTAAGAATACGCAGACTGTCCACCTCACTGCATAGAAGTTTAACATCTTTCGCCAAGGAAAGGTTAAGTTTTGTTCGCTGCTTGCAGAATCATATTTAACCTCAGTCAATACTTACATCTAGACTCATAAACAATGCAATTGCTTAACTGTATAAACAAACATAAGTTCGATTATTAATGACATATTGACTCAAGTATAAATGCGATCGATATTGAGTTATAAACCCAATTAAAAACATCACCAATATGTAAATAGAGATTTTAGAATAAAGCGAAAAATCCTCAAACAGACTCAAGTTTTCAAAGGAATCAACTGTAAATCTAACCACAGCTAACTTTAGACTACATTGAATCTATAGAAGCAAATATAAATCCAATCACTCTTTAATTATAGACTCGGATATAAACCACACAGTGTGTGGCTGTAGACTTTATTACGAAGAACCTTTATCTGATTAATGTGTGCCTATAGACTCAAGTATAAATGTGATCAATTTTTGTCTCTAGACTCTAATATAAACGCGACAAGATTTTGCCTATAGTCTCGAGTATAAAATTGACCAGTGTTTGCCTATATACTCGAGTATAAACCCGACCCGTGCTTGTCTGTAGATTCAAGTATAAATAGTAGCGGTGTATACCTACAGACCCTATTGCAAATCCGAACAATGTTTACCTATAGATTCGTGTATAAAGCCGACAAGGTTTTGTCTACAGACTCAATTTTTGTTATGAAAAAAAAAAGCTCAAACGTTTTCAAGTTTAAGAAGCCAAGCTTCGGGAAATATTCAAAATCAAATAGCATTATTGGACGCCAACAACGAATTTGTCAATTGCTCATAAATGCTGAGCATTGAAACCGCCATTCTCAAGCATCTTCCAGATAATCAGGAAATGTCACCCGAATTGCCCCCCCCTTTAAGATTCTCGTCGACTATCTTTTAGAGCGAGCTTGCCAACGGGCAAACGACTTTACGGTGCCCCAAAACGCTGATTCAAAGACTAACTGACGTCCTCCCTCCTTCATCCTGAAACCATCTTTTATACATGGAAAACTGAAGCGGCTGATCGGCCCTCTTAGCAAAGATCAATTCAGTTTGGTTGTTCTATTTTCGTAGAAAGGAGAAAGACTGAAGTGGAAAAAGAAGGCAATGAAAGCCACAACCAATTCCAACCACGACCCACACTCGCCCTCCCGTGCAAAAACAATGACCAAAACTGTTCTATTCCCGACTTGGCCACCAGAGTCATGTCGTGTTCAAGCATCCTGGAGGCACCGAATGAACTCAAACACAGACTGATAGGTGCCAAGAACAACGATGACGATGATTAAAAAAATCATTTGTCGGTAATAAATCATTAGATCTATTTACATTTTTTTTTATCTAGTATCATGGGACACTAAGTCTGCAAAAGTAATGCAATAACTTTTTTTTATTTCGACATAAATAATTTAAAATGCGTTTTCATATTAATAGCTTGGCAAATAAAATGATGCTAAAAAATCTTTAAAAATGGTGAAAATTGCTTTTTTTGGATTCTTAGGATTGGAAAAAATACGAGATATTACGAGATTTTATGACCGGCAATTTAAATACTCAAGAGAGAAGAAATTTATTCAAGTCTATTTCACCCTTCTTTTTCTAATTTACATGTTCTTTATTCTTGTTGAAGCAACGATGATAGTGGCCACTCCTTCTATACGTTATTTGTTTATCTTTTTCTAGAAATAAAAAAAACTAATCATAGTAAATAACATATCTTTGCCCCTCTAGAGTAGATTTAAAAATAAAGGATATTGCTGTGCATGGAGCAAGCACATCAAGAAAGGAATATGGACTTGGAAGTTAAATGATGTTGTTCGAAACCGACTGGGGGGGGGGGACTAACTACTCCAACTTTAAATGTTTTGGAGAAAGTGTATAGATTCAAAAGATCCGAAGTGAATATGGTGATGTATCATTATCTATTTCTTAACTTAGTGCATTTTGATTACCGCTCCCCGTCATTTCTTTCAGTTCGATGCTGCTCTTAAAGCCTCGACTACCGTCATTCCAGCCTATCTCTTAATATCATCAAACCAAGATACGATTGGTCGCCCTGGCGTCTCTTGCAACCCACTGGGCCCATCAGAATATTTTTCTCGAAGCTACCTGGTGGCATTATATACCCAAATGTAACCAAACCTCCATAGTGGCATCTGCTTTCTCAATGCGCACTTTGTCCTGTCGTTATCTAGCCCCCATCTATTAGAGCGTCTAGTTACACATGGTATTTTAAAATTCTAAGATATGCTGATATCTCGAAAGTATCAATTCGGCTTTCGCGGCTTGAGAGCAGGATCAAAGTGTAGTATCTGTTCTCAGCTAACCAATGCCTGTTTACCGGCCTGGAAGCAATGACCAGCTAAGACTAGCTTTTGACCATCTTTGACAAGCTATGACCAGCTTTGTACCCAGTTACCGCATTAGCAGGGGCTGGGTAACCATTGACCAATGGCCCGAGAGTAAGCGCTCAGGTTCCCCACGTTAAAAACTGACTTTGTGTCACAACGCGCTCCAGTGGAGGAGTAGGGTAAATATCAAGTGTAGTATCTGTTCTCAGGTAACCAATGCCTGTTCACCGGCCTGGAAGCAATGACCAGCTAAGACTAGCTTTTGACCAGATTTGACAAGCTAAGACCAGCTTTGTATCAAGTTACCGCGTAGACGGGGGCTGGGTAATCTTTGACCAATGGCCTGACCGTACGCGCTCAGGTTCCCCACGTTAAAAACTGACCTTTTGTCACAACACGCTCTAGTGGGGGAGTAGGGTAAATATCAAGTGTAGTATCTGTTCTCAGACACTCAATGCCTGTTCGCCGACCGGGAATCAATGACCAGCTAAGTCTAGCTTATGACAAGCTTTGGACCCAGTTACCCCATAAGCGGGGGCTGGTTAATCTTTGGCTAATTACTTGAGCGCATGCGCTCAGGTTCCCGACGTTAGAAACTGACCTTGTGTCACAACTCGCTTCAGTGTGGGAGTAGGTTAAATATCAAGTATCAATCCGGTGTCTTTCCTTCTTGGTCAGTGCAAGGGACTCTCATTTGTAGCTACTAATGACGAAAGCAATCACTTGTAGTAATTTCAAATTTATGTGTACTCCGACTATTCCAGGTGTTTACCATTTTTATTGTAGAAAGTCTTACCAGCCTTCTCGTGATCTTCCGCGTAAAGCTATCCTGGACATTAATGGTAGAGACCAGGTGCACAAAAGTTTTCCAGCAAAGTCTTCCACCTCCTCTATCCCCTCATCATCCGAAAAGAAGTCTGGAAGTCAAGAATAGTTTTATCTCCCGATTATCCTTGAATTCAAACTTCTTCCCTTTCAATGCATCCCACATAATGTCCTCGATTTGCGTAAGAAAAAATTAGTGACAATATATAACCTAGACTAATACTTCTTACAACAGGAAACCACTCTGTTAGACTAGAGATTAATTAGTCGAAAGTAATTGCCAAATACGTAATGCTTCTTTTAAGCGTTTCCTCCCAAGCAAATCGATAATGTCACGAGAAAGCAAAGAGTGACAGGGAGTGAAATCGAATGAGAAGACGTAAGTAAAGGAAATAGAAAACAGTGAGAGGGAAAAGTAGAAACAGAAAGAGAAGAGACAAAAAAAAAAAAGAAGGAAAACAAACAAATGAGGAAGAAAAAAAAATTACTTGAAGTGTGGATAATCTTAGGCTGCTGGTGTGCAGGAAGAATCTTCTTGTATTTGCCGTGTCCCTTCAGAACGTAGCTGCTCATGATCTGTCACGTCTCCCTATCACTTGTATCTCTAGTTACCCTTCCACAAAGTTTGCCATTTTTTTGCTCAAGCCCATCAAGTATGTCATGCATTGCTTTCTCCTATCTGTCTTTCTCTCTAGCTGCTCCGTGAGTATCAGATTCTCCAAGTCCTCGTTCCTCATGTCTCAGAAACTTTAGCTGTCTTTTCCTGACGTTATGTATCCTTTTTCTTTTCATTTCCATCCTCTTCAAAACCTTGTCTTTACTAACATGTTTGGTCCATGGTATTCTAGGCACCCTTCTGTAGAAGAATATCAATTGAGAAAAATAGTTATCTGTTCTGCAGACTAAATGGCAAAAAGGAACAGGGTTCAAGAAGACATAAGATTGTGATTGTCGCGGCATTTAAATTTTTGAACATTCTAACAACAAATCGGACTGTAGTTCCAGAAGTGAGAAGTGCGAGTAAAGAAAATGTTAGAGTAGAAATTACGCTTGCATTTATCTAGTTCAATAATAAAACGTTGAGACCTATTTGCCAAACTAGTAACACTCTTGAATTCATTAGAGGAGTTGTTAGTGAAAAGATATTTAGTATGTGGATTGAGGAAATAAAACGAAAAAAGACATTTGCAGTATCAATTCGAAAAGCAATTAATAAAGCAATTTTAATGTTATATTTTCGTAAGCCAATGCTATTGACAACATTTCATCATTTGATGTCTAACCACACACCTATCAATTCTAAATTCATACAGCACGCTCCTAGGAGCTTACGGCCTATTACGTTGAATACATCGGTTCTAGCTCGATCACCGAAGTTAAGCAACGTTGAGCCTGGCCAGTACTTAGATGGGTGACTGCTTGGGAATACCAGGCGCTGTAAGCGTATAGTGACGGATGTGCGTTGTGGTACAGTAGATATCGGCTCGGAAAGAGAAATCGATGAACCGAGTTCGAATTCTAGTTAAATACCCTTCATTCACTTAAGCACTGGTACCCTTGGGAAAGGTATTAATCCTTCCCTTCCCTCCAGTTATGGGTTAAATAAAAAGGGTAGGACTTGGGGACCCTGCTCTTAAAAAAAACAAAACAAATCCCAATGAATCTTGATACTCGAAAAGAAAGATGTTGTAAAAATAAAATAACCTTACCCAAAAAATCATTGGTTATGACCTTAAATAATCCCATAAGGATTAATAGGTCGTTAAACCTCGAAACAATCAAACAAAACGCTCCCAGGCCCCGAGCTTCTTTTCTCTACGAGCCCCAGTCGCTAGCTCCACTACATTTGTTGGAATAATACGGACCCTACGGGTCCTCCAGCAAACGTCTTCCTGGTGATAGCAATTTAGCATTCCTTCATTCTTCTCTTTCTTTCCAGTGATTGGCTTCTTTGATTCTTTTATGTGATTTCTTCCTTTAGAATTAGGGAAGGAGCTTTGATAGAAACAGAAGAGGAAGATGCACAGGGAGCGGGTAACATTTTAAGGGCAATATCTTAAAAAAGTTTCGGGTTTGTGACCTAGTCACTGATGGGGCACCAGACATTTTGCGTGATGGGAAAGACGGTGGAGATGCTATGGACCGAGACACTCCCACTGGCCCATGTTGAATTACATTTTTAACTTGTTGTGTACATGTTGGTGTGGGAAACTTTTCAAAATTCGTTGCATTCACTTACGAGCAAATAACCTTGAGAAAGGTATTAATTGTTCTCTTCTTCATCTAGCTATGGGTTAAATAGCAGGACAGATAGGGTTCTTTAGCCTTGGTTGGTAACCAACCTACTGCAGAAAGTAATGCTAACCTTCTGCGGGAAAATTTTCCGCCCAGTCAGTCATGCCTCTTTCGAGATATGATCGCCCAAGCGTGTATCACGTATGGCATTTAACTGACTGACTGAATTTTCGGAGGATCTAGAGCAAGTGATTTAGCCACTAGAAAAGAGGCTGAACTTTTCTCAGGGAATGGGGAGGACGGAACAGGGATTAAAGGTCTTGTTAACGTTTAAAACTCTAACTACCTCTCTAACTCCTTAATTTTCAAATACTTTTTATACATTGCTCAGTATATGTAATTTTTTGGCGTAGCTAGTCGAGGTCCCACGCTTAGGAATATTGACTGTAACTGCCTTCATCCTGAAGTCTCTTCAGGGGACTTAGATCATGCATTTGGGGTTTCCCTATCACTCTGTCCAAGACAGCCATTCCTGTATATCATTTGCCTTCTTTGTGACAGGCAAAGTGCCCTCTAGAAGACATCTAACCGGAACTTTTGACCACGGTATTACCAGCAGACAGGCTCATTACAGGTACCGCGGACAAGTAGTTTCAAATCGAGAGGAATTTGGGTCAGACGTAGGCGGGATTCCTTAGGCCTTCTCTCGTGGTAGGAAGAGGAGAGGTTACCAATCACGCCACATTTGTAAAAGGTTTGTCTTATCCCGTTACAATGACGAAATAATGCTTCTTGCTTATCTCCAAGCTGTTAGGAATGGAGCTCTAAGACTTCCCATCAACTCGAACCCTCACTAAAGCACCTCATATTCTGGATAAACACTCACTGATTGTCCATACTGCATAAAATATGCCCCCAACTGTTCTCCGATAATATAGTCAGGAATCTCCCAAACCGCTTAACATGTTTTGTTTTTTTTCGTCGTTTTCAACATTCCGAGTGAATTATATGATCTTTGTGATTAATCAGGAGATATCATACTTAGGCGTGGACAACAGTTCTACATGAAAAAAACTGAGACTTTATTATTTGTTGAGGTCGAACCCCTGAGGAAAATAGTAATTTCTTAATTTTCTTTTTCGTTTTAACTTGTCGAGCACAGAGACAAACACAGTTCTTTTCATAATGCGCCTTTGCGCGTCGAGAATTACCAAAAGCCCGCCATCGCTAAACAAATGAACGGATAGATTAGATCGACGAACTCTGTCACATTGACAATGCATTTTTTTTTTTTGTGGAGAGACGACTCCAAATAGAGGGTGACTAGCAGTATAACCCGGCGTTGCTCGGGTGTAATGAAAGTTTTAAAACTAATCCATGGTCCTGGAGCTCAGACTCACCCTAAAGAACTTTTGTATGAAGTTTGGTGAGAATCGGACAAAAATTGTGGATTTGTATAAAGGACATACAGACAGATCAACAGACACACACACAAACATCTTGCCTTTTATATATATATATATATATATATATATATATATATATATATTATCGATTTTCTGCACTATTGTAAGAAATGCAACGTTGAAACTTTTGAATATCGTTTCTTATATCTTTGTCTATGAGTGTATCAAATTTGATTAAAATCGGACCACTCCTTCTATAACCCGATTTTTTCGATTATCGATTAGGGGTACCTCGACACAAAAGCTACCTAAGAACACTCGCAGACGCTTATAGTACAACTGTGAAAATTTTCAAGAAAATCGGTTCAGCCGTTTTGGAGTCTATAGTAAAGGACGCACACACACAGACACACACACACACACACATACACACACACACACACACACACACACACACACACACACACAGAGACAAAGTTCCATTTATAAATAAGTTTAGATTAGATTAGATTTAGATAGATTACCAAACCTCTAAAACCGTTGATTTCCTCAGGCGGCATACTTGTGACTGGGTCTTTCTTTCATTATTTCTCAAACTTTGTTCTAAAACGGAGTGGATGAATTTCCTTTTTTTTTATAGGGTACACATTGGTAGGATCTGTTTGTGTGTGGCCTATATGCCGAAAATATTTTCATTGGTTTTGTCAGGTGATTATGCCTTAGTGGCAGACCCAAATATTTTGTTTGAGTGGGGGATGGAATGAGTTTATTCTGCCAATATGTAAAGTCTTTTTCTAAAAAGTGTTTTTTTTTTTCTTTTGCTTCTGTAAGCTCTGTGCGTTGTGGTGCAGTGTATATTGTCTCAAAATGAGTAATAAGAGAATCGAGTTCGAATTCCAGTTGAATTCCTTGCATTTATTTACGCGTAAATACCAGTGAGGAAGGTATTGATCCGTTTCTCATCCCCCAGCTATGGGTTAAATAGAAGGACTGATTGGGTTCCATTGCCTTGGTTGGCAACCAGTCTGCCACAGATAGTAATGGCAACCTACTGCTGGAAAATCTTCTGCCCAGTCAGTCATGTCCCTTTCGAGACATGATCGCCTAAGCGTGTATTCCGTATGGTATTAAACTGGAAATCAAAACTAATTTGAAACAGCGTTTCAGTTAAAAACGAAATAAAACAAACCAAAGAAAAATAAAATGCAGAACGAAATAGTTAAATGAAGATAAACTATGAAGAGAAAAACTAGTTTGTCGTCTAAAAACGCCCGACACGCAGCTAATAATAAACGAAAATGAAAACACACTTGTGTGTGACCAAAAAAAGAAGTTAAAACAAATTCGGCGAAAGCTAAAAATATAAAACGAAAAAAGAAAAGAATACTCAACAAAAGAAATTATTGAAAGAAACTTTAGAAATAGAAAAAGTCCATCTATACTGATAAATACCAGCCAATGAAAAAAACAACAACACTGAATCCAACAGTTTTGTTACTCAGAATTCATTTATTTTAATACGTCTGGCCTAGTTAATTTGTATTAAAAGTGGTGTACCATTTACTCAGGATGTGCGTTGTGGTACAGTGGACATCGGCTCGGAACGGGGAGCCGAGTTCGAATTCCAGTTGAATCCATTGTATTCACTTACGCGCAAATACCCTTAGGAAAGGTATTAATCCGTCTCTTCCTTCCAGTTATGGGTTAAATAACAGGACAGATTGGGTTCTATAGCCTTGGTCGGCAACCAGACCAGTCTACCGCAGAAAGCAATGGCAACCTACTGCGGGATAATTTTCTGCCCGGTCAGTCATGTCTCTTTCGAGACATGATCGCCCAAACGTGTATCACGTATGGCACTTAACTGACTGACTGACCATTTACTCCCAAACACTCCTCTCATTTGAGATTTCTTTTTATTAGTACATATTTTATTTTATTAATATTCACCCTTCCTCTATCTGGCGAGTTAGCCAACGCACTAACCACTAACGCACTATTAAGCAACGTTGAGCCTGGTCAGTACTTACGTGGGTGACCACTTGGGAATACCAGGTGCTGTTAGCGTTCACGGATGTGCGTTGTGGTGCGGTGGATGTCGGCTTGGAGGGGGAAATCGGTGAACCGAGTTCCAATTTCAGTCGAGCACACTGCACTCACTTGCGCACTAGTACCCTTGGGAAAGGTATTAATCCGTCCGTTCCCTCCAGTTATGGGTTAAATAACAGGGTAGGACTTGGGACCCTGCCCTTAAACAAATCCCAATGAGACTTGCTCCGTCAGGGAGAAAGCCCGCTCAACCCGACTAGGGTGAATGCGGCATACATACATACATACATACAACGCACTAACCGTAGTATTTTTATGTTTAGGGTCAACCTTTTTTGTTTTAGTAATCAATCTAGAATGTTCAAAGAATATTGTTGATAATTAAGAGTATCATACAGGACTTGCATAGATTCTTCATCTCTGGAGGGCCTTTCTTCAGTAAACCTTTTCTTTAACTGACTGCAATGTCTTCTATGTTCCTGTTTTGTTTTTACCTGGTATCAACTTGTCAAACACTGAATCAATTTTAATTGGGATCATCAGATATTTTCTTGTTTTACTTCTCTTTTATTCTCGAACTATAATTTTGATAGAGCGTCTATATGACGGATAATGTTCCCTTTTGCATATACTATGTCAAAGTCGAATACCATAATTTTTATGGCCCATCTTAAAATCGTTGACGATGTGACTTTTAACTATTCTTTTCTCTGGTTGAATGTGAATTCTAATGGCTTGTTATCCGATTTTAACAAGAATGTTTTTCCTATCAAAAAGTTTCGTGCCGTTTCCATACTTCATACAAATACGAGCGCTTCTTTTTCAATATTCGAGTAGTTAATTTCTGCTGACGTTAAACTTCTTGATATGTACATGATCAGGTGTTCTTCTTGTGATAGAATAGAAGCAATTGCCTTTTCATCCGCGTCTGTGATTAACGCTACTTATTTTTGTTGTTCAAAAACTTTTGATTTTGATTTGCTCCTCGGAATATTCTTTGGTGTTTCGAAATCGATAGTTTGCTTTTGTGCAAGGTCAAATTCGTTACTTTTTTTTAGCGTAATTTTGCAAATGACTTTTTTATGTCACTATATCTTGGTATTTATTTTCTATAAAAATTGATCAGCTCCAAAATGGATTCTACTTCTTTGTTATTTGTTGAAGCAATTATTTCTGTTTTTTTTATGCCTTCTTCTTTTGATATGCCTTCTTTTGATTTTGATATCATGATTGTGATATATTTTTACAATCAAAATTACATTTATTTTTGTTCATAGTCAAGCTTATTTGTTGTAATTCGCATTTATTTTTGTGTAGTATTAGTCGTAGCACAGATCTGCATGTCCTTTGACACCACTTTATCGGTTATTCTCTATTTATACTTGTCTACTAATCTTTATACAATACTACAACACTTTTAATTAATATATTGAATCAATAGCAGAATCTACTGCTAAGAAGATTGGGTCACTATGTCGATCCAGGATGTTTTTTCCACCTAAATCCATCCTGCATATATACAAGTCAACCATCCGTCCGTGCATGGAGTACTGCTGCCATTTATGGTCAGGTGCCCCTGCTGTTCTCCTCAGTGTTCTTGACAAACTCCAAAGGAGAGTCTGTAATGTGATAGGTACTGATCTGGCGACTCGACTGCAGCTACTTCCCCATCGTCGAAATGTGGTCTCCCTTTGTCTGTTCTATAAATACTTTCATGGCTTCTGCTCGGATGAGCTTAAGTCACTGATGCCTCCTCAACAGGTGTTTACTCGTGCAACCAGACTGGCAACTGGGTCCCACTCATTCACAGTCAGGTTAGCCAAATGCAGACGACAATTCTACTCCTGCAGCTTCTTCTCTCGCACTTCCCGCCTGTGGAACTCGCTCCCGTATTCTTGCTTTCCTGACGGCTACAACCTCCAGAAATTTAAATGCAAAGACAATACTCATCTACTAACCACTAGACTCTAGCTCTCTCCCCACCCCTGTATAACCTTCCCTTTCTCTCCGCCTATGTATCTGTCATCGCACCTGCTTTCTCAGCTTTCTGTTGTTCCTTTTTAACTAGTTTGTACTCCTCACTCTTTTCTAATTAATCTTTTTACATTTATGTAGCCCCCTGCACATCAGTTGCGTTTCCGCCTTGCTCGGGGTGAAATGATTAAAAAAAAAATATCATCCAGATAAGCAATTGCGAAATCACAATCTGTGAGCATGGAGTCCAGAGCTTATTAATTATAACTGGCATCACTTTTATACCAAAAAAAAATCGCTTGAACTTGTATGTGCATATCTAAAGTTTTATCTCTTAATATTCTTCTTCAATATGCATATTTAAATACGATTCAGAAAAATCCAGCTTCGGGAAAAAATTCCACTGTTAATTTTCGCAAAGGTTTTTACTGGACTTGGTAATGGGTAGTTATTGTTTAACTCTTTCAGTTTGATTTTCTTTACATATACTGTTGGTGCTAGTCTTTTTAATTACAGATTATGTTACATGCTTGAACAGTGCTAACTTTCTCAACAAAAGTCTTGCTTTTTAATCGGCTTGCCAGTGGCTGAATTTTATTCTGAAAATTTGCCTGTATCTTAAAAAATAAGCAAAATGTTTATTCCATCATCTGAATTATACTAGAATTCAGATATGGCATCTTTCCTACTTGTTATAATTCAGTATTAGTTTCGATATCAGCCTCACTCCTGTTATCACTTGTATGAGTTTCAATTCCTCGTTGTAATTCATTTTCTAGGGGTCATAATGCTAATCTTGCTTAGGCTGCTCGTGATGACGTCTTTTTGAAATACCCATTACTGACTCCAACGGTTTTTGAAGATGGGTCTTTATTTAATGAGTCTGGACTTGTTCATTTGTTTTGCCGGGGGTTTATTAATTACTCCACAACACATAGCAAAACTCCACTTGCCTTTATAACAATTTTCTATTTGACAATATCTTGGTGGAGCCTTCTACCATGTTTGTCGCTGACTACTACTGCGTTTTTTGGGGCAGACAAGAATGCCAAAATGCACATTCAGGGACATACCGTTTTCTAAATTGTTATATTCTCTATTGTATTTTGAAATTATACAGAGTGAAATGGGTGAATTGTGGCCACTTTATATTTTTAATTCCATACATGCGCGTTGTTTTTGTCTTATTTTATTGACTGCATCGTATAGTAAAGTCAGTTGGGTTCCGTCTATGAGAGAAAGAGCACCATGTCTCAATTTACTTAGACAGAAATTTAGAAACGGCATACGGTACTGTTTGATATTCTCACCGGAAAATCTGATACGAGCATTTTAGTGGAGTTGGATATCAATCTGAGGACAGTGTGTGATTCGGAATGAGTTGGATAAATATCCAGTCAACATCATGATGTTTAGAATGATCACTAATAATGGCTACGTGATACCTCCATTAATCTTCTCACAGGGAGGCTTAGATTAAGTGCCTTCAGGAGGCAGGACTGATCTTTTTCATCATAAGGATTTCATGACGTTCAAACGAGTCAGTTATTCAATACAACTTTGTGCAGAAACAATTTACCAAATCTCCAGTTGTCCAAAGAAATTATTTTAATCTTATTTTCAACATTTTTCCCTGCGCAAGGATTCTGTTTCTGTTGAAACGTTGAAAACCTTTCTGTATATAGTCCAAATTTCTGTCGTTCTAAATATATTTTCATCGCTCGTGATATCATGTGTTACAGCATGAGAAACACAGTGGCAAATATTGAAAGAAAACTACAGGCCATGCGATGAACATTTGAGGCAAAATAATAAGGGCAAGCAAGAAGAAAAGAATAACCAGTAATTCTAAAATTATAAACTGTACTTTCATCAGCAAAAGACGCAGCTTATGACGCGAGCTACAAATTGTATACGTCAGAGGAAAGCAAATACAAATATTTAACACTTTGGGAAATATTGGGGAAAAACCCGAGAGTTTACCGGATTAGTCAAATATTTCTTTAAAAATGATTGGGAAACAGGATAGTGTAACCCTGTTTCTAAATGGCTGGTATTATCTTTTATTAATTTTAAAGAGAAGAGATTTCTCTAAAATTTGAAAATACAATTATAAAAAAATAACCGAGTTGGTTGAATCTGTTTCAAAGTATCATAGACATAATATTTAGACAAACTGTTCACTCTAGGTAAAAACTGGACTGTGAGAATTTCCTGTCTTCGACGACCTGAGCTTTAGGCAAGCAATAATAGGGAGTAAGTTCTCCCTTTCAGCAGTGAAAGGCTCAGTCGATATGGATAACTGATATTGTTTTCATTTTGGTAGAATTATATAGTGAGGGAAAAATGAACTCCCGTAATTACATTTACCACCCCAGTTTTGTGCCTTTTCAATAAAACCAAGGTGACAAACTAAATTAACAGATTTGAGGCCCGTTATTTGAAGAAGATAGTCAATGTGAAATCGGCATGCTGAGGGTAGCAACTGAGCAAACCACTATCTCCGATAACATTGTACTGTAATGTATCATTGAAGTACCAGCCAACTGATTTCGCGTCACCTAGCTTTGACTTGTTCATTATTGTGTCATATAATGTAAACTTATTTACGATTGGAACTTTATCTCTGTGTGTGTATGTGTGTGTCCGTTACCTATAGAATCCGAAACGGCTGAACCGATTTTTTGGAAAATTTACACAGTTGTTCTATAAGCGTCTGCGAGTGTTCTTAGCTAGGTTTTATGTCGAGGTACCCCCGATAAATATCGAAAATCGATAATCGAAAAAATCAGGTTATAGAAGGAGTGGTCCGATTTTAATCAAATTTGATACTACTCTTAATTTGATATCAGAAACGATATTCAGAAGTTTTAAGGGTGCAGTTCTTATAATAGTGCAGAAAATCGATAATATATATAAAAGACAAGATGTTTGTGTGTGTGTCTGTTTATCTGCCTGTATGTCTGTATTTTTTTCAGCCCTTTTATTTTAGTTTTTGCTTCAGGTTTGGCTCTAAGTAGGTTTAATTGTAGTTCTTAGTCTCGATCATGATACCATTTACTCAGACGACTTATTTAGCCTTCAATATTCAGTTTACGACGAAAAAACTTATTTGATATCGATACCAGGAAATCAAAATTTGACTTACATTCATTCATTTTTCTTTTAGTCTACGGTTTCGCTTTAACTGGAAACATCTATTGCATTTTAGTCTTTCGTGCCAACGTCCAAAGAGGCTGAGCTCCAGGACCATGGATTAGTTTTAAAGCTTTCATTACACCCGAGCAACGCCTGACTGTACTGCTAGTTAATGTATCAATATAAATAAAACTATACCTGTAGTGTTGCAATCTTCAACTGATTATATTCTGTTAGCCAGCTATCAGCTATCGCTGATCACGTGCAATCTGGTCTTAACAATATACCGACATCTCGCGTGTCTGGACTAACATATACCAGAGATAACAGCCAATTCTGTTGGACTTTTGCATTCATTATATACTGGGCAAACCTCCATGAGCCAACCCAATTTATAGTTCGCCAATAGAAGGCTTAACCAATCAGGAAGCTCAAAGTATTCAATGCGACGTGTGTAAATGGCGGTCATATTTTTCCGAGTATTGGAGTTCAAATCCGATTCTGGAGAGTGTCTGATTCGAGAGTGATGGTCTTTGACGTTCAATCATTGAACAGATTACGTGCGGCGAGGATACTCTATATCCATATACTATGACGGACATGGTCAACAGATGCCAAGAGGATACTCTATATCCAGGAACGTTGTCAACATTACCTGCAATCCCTTGTTTTGTGACCATCATGGACTGTTGTTGCTATATAATATATATTCGAGAGATTGATTCTCTATTATAATCAAGACAAAAACTGATCCCTACACTTTTTCCATAAATTATGGCGAATTTTACCAAAAAATTCTACTTTAACCGGTCCTAGATCAAATAACCACAGCGGAGGGCGGAATAGTTAAGGTTCAGGAAGGGTTGGCTCGGGATCGTGTTATATCAGGTGCCGTGTCGACTAGGACCAGGTGTTATAATAATACCGTTTGAAACAAGAACCTTCCCACATCAATGCTGAAAAAGAGCAATACAAGCTACTGGTCATGAGAAACCTATTTTCCCGAAAAAGTGTTTTAATAGGAACATTTTATAAGTTTTTACTGACAAGGGCACTGTCTGCTCGGCCAGTGAATACCAAATGTTTTCTTTTAGAATATTCAGTCAGTTAAGTGCCGTGCGTGATACATGCTTGAGTGATCATGTCTCCAAAGAAACATGACTGACTAGATGCTGGTTTTCCCGCAGTAGGTTGCCATTATTTTCTGCGATAGACTGGTTGCCACCAAAGGCTATGGAACCCATTCTTTCCTGCTAGTCATACCAGAATAGAGAGGCGATGGATTTATACTCCTCTCAAGGGTATATTTAGAGTATGTGAATGCAAGGATGTGCCTTGTGGTGCAGTGGATATCGACTCAGAACGACAAATCGGAGAGACGAGTTCGAATTCCAGTTGAATTTCTTGCATTCAATTGCGCGCAAATAACCTTGAGAAATATATTAATCCGTCTCTTCCCTCCAGTTATGGGTTAAATAAAAGAACAGATTGGGTTCTATAGCCTTGAGTGGCAACCAGTCTACTGCAGAAAACAATGGCAACCTACTGCGGGATAATCTTCTGCCCAGTCAGTTATGTCTCTTTTGAGACATGATCGCCCAAAGCGTGTATCACTTAAATGACTGACTGACTGAATGCAAGGAATTCAACTGGACTTCGAACTCGGGTTCTCCGATTTCTCGTGCCGAGCTGATATCCACTGTACTACAACGCGCATCCAAATATTAGCATACTATTTAACACACAGCTAGAGGAAGAACAAACACAAGTTTTCCAACTCGGCTCTCTGATTTCTCCCTCCAAGTTATTTAACTTTGAAATGGTTTTAAGTAGGTTACTTGCGGAACAAAATTTAGTTACGGCTATAAAATCAAACAACAGGACAGAAAAAAAGAGTTTATAATTACTAGTAAGACGTAAACAAATAAATTAAACAAAATCTCAAAGCGAACCTTATTGCCGAGCTTGAGAAGGACCTCCAATCTGTGGTGGACTGCGGTAAGAAATGGCGCATAAATTTTAATGCTCACAAAAAAAAAGGCTGCTCTCTGTTAACCATCACAGACAATCATTCCTACCCTCAATTAGCATGGATTAGGCTAGCCACTCTGAGATCAAAACACTACGCCTCCTTGGCCTCACACTCTCAGTGGACCGCAAGTGGAATGACTATATTGAATCCATAGTTAATCCGCTGCTAAGAAGGTCAGTTCACTGTGTAGGGCCAGGAATTTTTCCCCGTCTGAATCCATCCTGCACATATATAAATCTACCATCCGCCCGTGTATTGAATACAGTTGCCACATCTCGTCGGGTTCCCCTGCTATTCACCTCGGAGTTCTTGACAAAATCCAACGGAGAATCTGTCATGTGATCGACACCGACTTGGTAGCTCGGTTGCAGTCGCTCTGACATGGCTTCCCTGTGTCTCTTCTACAAATACTTTCACGGCTTCTGCTCCAATGTACTTAGCTCAATAGTGCCTCCTAGGTATGAATTTATACGAGCTACTAGATTAGCAATTAAGTTCCGCTATTTTACAGTGAAATCGATAAAATGTAACGGACATTTCTACTCTAACAGCTTCTTTTCTCGCACTATCCGCCTGTGGAATTCCCTTCTTTTCATCCCTGACAGCTACAATCTCCAATTATTTAAATGTAAGATCAATAGACATATCATATCTCACTAACTCGCATCTATTCTCTCAAGCTCTTTTTTCCATCTACACCACCCCATTCTCGGTATTCTCATCCGTCTATTACCCTCCTCCTGGCATTTCCTATCACTAACCGCCATTTCTCATCACTTTCCCCTATGTAACCCCCTGAGCAACAGTGGCAGTGGAATGCTTTGCTTGTAGTGAGATGATTTAAAAAATGGGGATCGAAAATGCTTAACCGATATTCATTCTCCTCACGTTAGAACTCTTTTCGAAATGAAAACGAAAATATAAATGATCAATAAACTAGAAACAGAAGATTGCATGCTACGTATATTAAATATATAAGTCCGCTATAATTCAGACCTAAAAATGACTCCACATATTTATAGAGGCAAAGGTAGAATTACTTAATATCTATAGTACCCAAGGCTATATAAATAAGGTTATAAGACTATCAATGGTAACAGTATGAATCACATTCTCTCAGTAATGAGAATGTATCTTGTAAATCTTTACAATTCGCTTCACAAATTCTAGCCGGTAAATTTTTATTTATTCCACCTATACAGTTAGTTTTTGTAACCAAACTTTTCATTGGTTTGTTCTGCATCAGCAGCAGCATTTTGCCTCTCTTTCGAAAAAGCGGGAATCTTCCCGCTCTTCAAGCTCCAGTTGGAAAGTTTCCTTTGAAGCCACCAGACCTATTGTTTCCAGCTCACTTTTCTTTTAAGGCAATATATGTTTTCGCCTACTCTTTTAAAAGAAAATAAGCCGGTTTCATCTTTACCTGACTGAGAAGTTAAGTTAAATATTCAAAACTTTGCAATACCAGCTTTTTGCATTCAACATTTTCTCCTGGTATAATAATTTATTATTGTTTCAACTTCTCAGCTAAACCGCAAGTATTTTTGACATTTTTTATTCACACACACACTTTGCTTGCAGATTATCTTCCAACTCATAACTTTGAACTGTATCAAATTATTTGAACATACAAACTGTTTTCCAACTCACAAATTTCCAGCTCACAATTTGAACTGTTTCAATTATTTGTCTACATACAAACTTTTGAACATTGGCTTTGGGCCATTTACAATTCAAAAATATTTTATTGTTTAAACACATATCTCTAAAAAAAAGTGTTTCATTCATTTTTGCAAATATCTGCAGTAAAAGGGAGATAACTTATTTTTACCCCTTTTCTATAATTCACAGTTGTTGTTATAATTAAAATTTATTTACCTCTGTCTTGTGTCTTGTTTGTTCACTTATTTGTACATACATAAAATTGAGAAGCTCTCATTACCCAACAAACAACAAAAAAAGTAGTTAGGCCGCTACCTCGCTGAGGTGATATTTAAAATCGAAAATTAGTGCTGATAGCAGACACGAAAAGGCACTACAAGGCCTCTTACAGAAAGTAGTTGAAGAGAGTGACAAGAAAGACTACAAATAAACTGCAAGAAAACCGAATGTATGGTCATCGGCAAAAAGGAGTTACTAAAATCAAGCATGTACAAAAATTTAAATATCTAGGAAATGTTCTAACAAAAAACGGAAAGAGTGACACAGTGATCCGAAAGCGAATGGTGAAGGACGCGTTCATGGAAGTTGAGTAGAGTATTAAGAAACAGGAAAATTTTTCTAGAAACAAAGAGAAGAATACTGGATTGCTATGGGATGTCAGTTCTTCAATATGGCAGTAAATGCTGGACAATATCTTCGAAAATGAGGACAAAACTTGAAGCAGCTGAAATGTGGTTCTACAGAAGGATGCTGCGGATATCATGGACCGAGCATGTGAGCAATGATGAGGTGTTGGAAAGAATGGCAACGAAAAGGAAATTAATATTGAGCATCAGGCAAACTACAGTTTCTGAGACATGCAATGAGGAAGGTGGTCTTGGAGAGCCTGATACTAACAGGCCAGATAGAGGGAAAAAGAGAAAGGGGAAAGCAGCGGGTAACAATTTGAAGGGCCTGAGCAGGTGGATGACAAAACGGGGGTTGCGTGGTGTTAAAGGAGAAAGCATGCTAAGAGCCACCAGGGATAGGGAGACGTGGAAGGCCATGATCTCTTACGTCCTGAAAGACCAAGGCAAATAGAAGGAGAAGATTGTGATGATGATGTAAAACCTTTATATAATATTTTAGACAGTAATGACAATACATGATTTGGTAAACGAAAAAACTAATTTTTTTCACTGCCAGAAATCTGACTACCAAGCCAAGTCCTTACATCGTGGCTTACGCAAATAATTTTATGTTTAAGCTGGACAGCTTTCGATTTAGCTATTATATATTTTCTTTGCTTCCTACAGCAATGGTTTTATTGCTTGCTAATTTTCAGCGAAAAGTGATGTTGTTATTTTCTTTAGGACAGAGTTCAGTATTCATTTGTCGCTCGTAACCTGATGAATGCCTTCCGGGAGAATGACATGAGTTGAGCGGAAATTATTAAAAATGAAAATAAACAAACAATAGTAAACAAGGAAAAAAATATTACGATTGTGTTTAATATATTTTCTATGTTCGTACTTTTTTTAAATAGTTTTGTATTTGCAAGATATAGAAAAATTGTTTGGCAATACACATAATTAATTTCATTTACAAAACTCAGAGACTCCGGGCTAACGGAGATTTTCAAGAAAAAGCTAAAAAAACATTTTCAGTTTCTTACTAATTTCATTTCTCTCTCTCTCTCTCTCTCTCTCTGTCTCGCTTTCTCTCTCTCTCTCTCTCTCTCTCTCTCTCTCTCTCTCTCTATCTATCTATCTATCTATCTATCTATCTATCTGCCTCATTCTGTTCAGATCTAGCTAGCTCGGTAAGTCTGTCCATATCTATGACTAATTATACCGTTGCTATCTATCTGTTAGAAATAACGGCTATAGATATATTGAGAGTTTTAACTAGTTAAGTATAACGTGCTCCTCATATCTATCTATCTATCTATCTATCTATCTATCTATCTATCTATCTATCTCACTCTGTTCATATCTATCTATCTCTCTATCTGTCTATCTATCTCACTCTGTTCATATCTATCTATCTATCTATCTATCTATCTATCTATCTATCTATCTATCTATCTATCTCACTCTGTTCATATCTATCTATCTATCTATCTATCTATCTATCTATCTATCTCACTCTGTTCATATCTATCTATCTATCTATCTATCTATCTATCTATCTATCTATCTCACTCTGTTCATAGCTCTCTATCTGTCTGTCTGTCTATCTATCTCACTCTGTTCATATCTATCTATCTATCTATCTATCTATCTATCTATCTATCTATCTATCTCACTCTGTTCATATCTATCTATCTATCTATCTATCTATCTATCTATCTATCTATCTCCACTCTTCTCTCAGTCACATACACACGTAAACACACACATATACACATAAAATCACATATATATAAATCGTTCTGTTCAAATCTATCTATCTCTCTCGGTCTCTCTCTCTCTCTCTCTCTATATATATATATATATATATATATATCTTTATATGTCTCCTCCTATCAATATCCACTTCTTTCTATCATTCTCTCTGTAGACATGTATAAATCAGTCTCGTCATATATATGTGTTAGTCTATCAATCTCTCTCTCTCTTTCTCTCATCCTCTTTCTATATATATACTCTCTCTCTCTCTCTCTCTCTCTCTCTCTCTCTATATATATATATATATATATATATATATATATACGTCTGTTCATATCTATCTATCTATCTATCTATCTATCTATCTATGTTTATATCTATCTAATCAATTGGAAGAATTGTGCGTGAATGTAAGCTTGAAATGAGTGCCTGGGGCATATTTTTGAAGGCGCGTGTATCTTAGAGAGCGGCATATTATTAATATATATTTGTTTATTGTTGTTTACACGTGATAGGGAAGACGAAACACATGTATGGACTTTAATTAATAGAAAATAATGATGGTTATTGTAAAAGCTTTGCTTATTACAGGAGGTTACTTCAACCCACGGCAAATCTCCCACGGCTGCGAATGCACGAACGTCTTTGCATTTCAACGCAGTTTTGATTTTTCTCACGAAAATCTATTCAAAACGAAAACCGGTTTTTTTTTCACTTTTCACTTCTTTCTCTTCTCGCATGAATTTATCGCTCATTTATGGCCCAGTGGATATCGTCTTAGAACGAGAAATCTGAGAGCCGAGTTCGAATTCCATTTAAATTAGTTCTGTTTGCTTACGCAAAAAAAAACTCTTAGGGATGTTTGGAACACATCTCTTCTCGATGTTTTTATGGGTTAAATAGTAGGATATAATGAGAGCCGAGTTCGAATTTCATTTGAATTCCTTTCATTTTCTTACGCAAAAAAAAAACCCTTGGGGAAGTTTGGAACCCATCTCATCTCCCTCCTTTTATAGGATAAATAGTAGGACAGAACTGGTTCTGTAGCCTTTCTTTCTCTTCTCGCACAAATTTATCGCTCATTTGTGGCGCAGTGGATAGCGGCTTAGAACGAGAAATGTGAGAGCCGAGGTCCAATTCCATTTAAATTCATTCCATTTGCTTACGCAAAAAAAAAAAAAAAAAAATTGAAAGTTTGGAACCCATCTCTTTTTATGGGTTAAATAGTAGGATAGATTGGGTTATGTAGCCTTTGTTTGCAACCCATCTACTGCAGAAAGTAATAGCAAACTACTGCGGAAAATCTTCATCCTAGGCACTTATTTCACTTTCGAACATGTATCACGTACAAATCGTTGGACAAACCCTCAGGCACATATATATTCAAGCATACATACCCACGCTCGCACAAGGCTCACAAAAGAGTCCATTCTTCTTCTTCTTCTTCTTCTTCTTCTTCTTCTTCTTCTTCTTCTTCTATATGTACTGTCATTTCAGGACGTAGGCGATCATGGCTTTCCACGTCTCCCTATCCCTGGTGGCTTTTAATATGTTTTCTCCTGTTACATCACGCAAAACCCCCGTTCCGTCATCCACCTGATCAGGTCCTGCAAATATGTTATCCGCTGCCTTCTTCTGCCTCTTTCTCCTTCTATCTGGCCTGTCAGTATCAGGTTCTCCAAGCCCTCCTTCCTCATTTCATGTCCCAGGAACTTCAGTTGTCTCTTCCTGATGTTCAATATTAATTTCCTTTTCGTTGCCATTCTTTCCAACACCTCATCATTGCACACATGCTCGGTCCATGATATCCGCAGCATCCTTCTGTAGAACCACATTTCCTCTGATTCAAGTTTTTTCCTCATCGTCGATTATATTAACGTTGAAACACCAGTTTCTCGTAAGATCACCGAAGTTAAGCAACGTCGAACCTGGTCAGTATTTAGATGGCAGATCGTTTGTAAATAACAGCTGCTATAAGCTTAGATGTGCGTTTTATACAATGTTTGGAATTGGCAATTAAAAAGCCGAGTTCGTTATATTCACTTACGTGAACATATCCTAGGGAAAAGTATGAATCCACACCTTCTCCCTCAAGCAAGAATATAATTAATAAGATTTGTAACAGTAAATCACTAATATCTACAAATAAATCTTACAATCTAAAAATATATTCTGGTTTTAAATAACCTGGAAAGAATTGTTAAACTCTATGAAACTAAATCTGTCAAAAACTAAAAGAAAATCGTGCCCACAAAGCACTTACGCAATTACACTCACTCACAAACACGTTCACAAGAACGTACAAAATCACGCACATTAGCTAAGTTGCTTATATATATATATATATATATATATATATATATATATATATATATATATATATTACAGGCCATAATTATTAGGCCACTCCAGTGTTTTTTAAACAAATGATGTATTTCATACTATTTTTAGTGGATAATTCTAAATGAAAATAGAATGGTTCTTTTGTTATTGCTTTGCAAAATTTTACAAGGCAAAAAAGCAAAGATGCCTGTATTTTCTCCATTTTTTTCATTGATGAAACTCAGTATAGGTAATTATTAAATATTTATAAATTTATTTGATGCACATGTTATAGTGCAGTATTAACAAAAGAGCCATTCTATTTTCATTTACAATTATTCACTTGGCAATCAATACTAAAAATAGTTATGAAATATATCATTTTCTTAAAACAATGGGATGGCTTAATAAATATGGCAGGTAGTCTGTGTGTGTATATATATATATATATATATATATGTGTGTGTGTGTGTGTGTGTTGTGTGTATATATATATTGTGTATTTAGGCAGCAAATTTTCTTTTAGACGTCATATCTATCTATCTATCTAACTATTTAGGCAGCAAATTTTCTCTTTTTTCTTACACTCTCACACATAAGCTTTCGGACACATATTTTGTATACACCTATTTACAGATAATGGCAGAATACGCACATGCACGCACATACTCTCACACACACATACATTCGTTTATACAAATTCTTACACACATACGCACATGCCCTCACACTCATCACCATTCGTACACATTCACATTAGTTTACGCACACACATATATAAAAACACTTTTATACTCACACTCACACAACACGCGCAAACACACATTCATACTCGAACTAAAGCAGACTGAAACTCATATATACTCACACACTCACCTACAGAAATTTCACACGCACCACACACACAGACATGCACTCTCCCGCATAAAAATATTAGTAGAAAAGACAAACAGAAGCTACGCCACGTCGGTGAGAAATTTATTGAAATCGTGATGACTAGTCACATAGCAATCCAGCACTCTTTTCTTTGTTTCTAATGAGATTTTCCTGTCTTTCAGTACTCTGGCTAGCTTCTGAAATGCGTCTTTGACCATGACAATGCGTCTTTGGATCTCCGTATCGTATTTTCCATCCTCTGTCAAAACACTTCCCAGATATTTGAATATTTCTACTTGTTTTATTTTAGATTCTCCAACTTGCAGTTGGTGTATTGGTCTCTTTTTTTTTTTTTGCTGATGACCATGCATTCAGTTTTCTTGGGGTCTTTGCTCACCCCTTCCTTTTCACTTTCTTTTGCTAACTTCTGTAGAAGATCCTCCATTTTCTTTTCCGTGTCTGATATCAGCACCGTGTCATCCGCGTATTGAGGCTTGAGGCAGCAGAAATGTGGTTTTACAGATGGATGCTGAGGATAACATAGACAGAGCAGGTGTGCAACGATGAGGTGTTGGAAAGGATGCTAACAAGAAGAAAACTGATACGGAATATCAGGAAGAGACAAATGAGGTTCCTGGGACACGGATTGAGGAAGAAAGGCCTGGAGAACTTGATACTCACAGGTTGGATAAATGGAAGAAGAAACAGGGGAAAGCAGCGCGAGACGTACTTATTGGGTCTGAGCAAATGATTGATGGAGTGGGGCTTAGAAGAGATATCAACATAAAAATTATTGAGAGCGACAAGAGACAATCAAGTGGAAGTCCATGATCGCCTATGTCTTGAAGGGACACGACACAAGAAGAAGAAGAAGAAGAAGAAGAAGAAGAAGAAGAAGAAACTAAGACAGAATCGACTACATCACAGATCCTTCTTTGGATTTTGTAAAGAATGTAGAAATGCATAACAACAGCTAAAGATCAGAGTTTTTAGGTTTTATCAGTGTTTTGAAACCAACATACAGAGTTGTATATCGTCATAAAAATGTGTCTCTTATTTTTTCCTAAAGAAGATTTGGCAGAAATGCCACTGATGTGCAGGGGGTTACACAAATGTAGAAAGATTAATTAGAAAAGAGTGAGGAGTACAAGCTAGTTAGAAAGGAACAATAGAAAGCTGAGAAAGCAGGTGCAATGACAGATACATGGGCGGAGAGAACGTGAAGATTATACAGGGGAGGGGAGAGAGCTAGAGTCCAGTGGTTAGTAGGTGAGTATTAACTTTGCTTTTAAATTTCTGGAGGTCGTAGCCGTCAAGGAAAGCAAGAATACGGGAGTGAATTTAAAGACAATTATATAAAAACCGGATTTATTCAACTTGTACAGCGAGACTATTTTGAGGATCTTGGATGTTATGCCAGGATTTGTTATCAGAGGCAACATTTTGAACGGCATATAATACATTTTGAACGGCATATAATACAGTGCTGATTGCAGACACGGAAGGGACATTACAAGACCTCCTACAGAAGGTAGCTGAAGAGAGTGACAAGAAAGGACTACAAATAAACTGCAAGAAAACCGAATGCATGGTCATCAACAAAAAGAGCAACCCAAAATGCCAAATATGGTTAGGAGATATTAAAATCAAGCATGTGCAAAAATTTTAATATCTAGGAAATGCTCTTACAGAAAACGCAAAGTGTGACACAGTCATCCGAAAGCAAATGGTGAAGGACGCGTTCCAGAAGTTGAGTAGAGTATTAAGAGACAGAAAAAATTTCGCTAGAAACAAAGAGGAGTGTACTGGATTGCTATGGGATGTCAGTTCTTCAATATGGCAGTAAATGCTGGACAATATCATCGAAAATGAGGACAAAACTGGAAGCAGCTGAAATGCGGTTTTACAGAAGGATGCTGCGGATATCATGGATCGAGCATGTGAGCAAGTATGAGGTGTTGGAAAGAATGGCAACGAAAAGGAAATTAATACTGAGCATCAGGCAAAGACAACTACAGCTTCTGAGACATGCAATGAGGAAGGTGGTCTTGTAGAACCTGATACTAACAGGCCAGACAGAGGAAAAAAAGAGACAGGGGAAATCATCGGATAACATATTTGAAGGGCCTGAGCAGGTGGATGACAGAACGGGAGTTTCGTGTTGTAAAAAGAGAAAGCGTGCTAAGAGCCACCAGAGATATAGAGATGTGGAAGGCCATGAGAGCCTACGTCCTGAAAGGACAAGGCACATGAAAGAAGAAGAAAAAGAAGAAGAAGACATAAAAAGTGTAAATAAAGAAAAATATAAAAAAGAAAGAAAGTCAGAAAGATAGAAAAATAAAATCATATGTGGAAACATTTTCAAATTTAAACCGTTTGTCATTTTTGATTCGAGAAGTAATGTATCTCTAATAATAAACGTATTGATGCTTTAGTTTATTGCTTTTTAAATCGTCCAATACCGATGAATATAAATATTTCTATCTGCAGTCAAGTTAATGGTAGACTTGGAAAGAAGACAAAGAGATCAAAATAGGAATGAAAAGTAAGAAGAATTATTCAGAGACAACTTTCTCCAAGTTTGTAACTCCTTGTTATATTAAGAAGGATTGAGTCAAGCATACACGTCCATATACGGCTATTTGTATGTCACATACGAAAGTGTGTGCAAAATACGATGAAACAAGAAAATTATCAATTATCCGATTTGGTTGAGAATATGGGACAATGTCCTCATAGATAAAAAGTAGAATACTTCTCCTATGTGCCTTGTCTTTTCAGGACGTAGGCGATCATGGCCTTCCACCTCTTCCTATTCCTGATGTTTCTAAGCGCACTTTTCCTGTGGCACCACGCAAACCCCGTTCTGTCATCCACCTGCTCGAGCCCTTCAAGTATGTTCTCCAAGCTCTCCTTCCTTATTGCCTGTCCCAGAAACTTGAGTTGTCTCTACCTGATGCTCAATATTAATTTCCTTTTTGTTTCCATCCTTTCCAAAAGCTCATCATTGCTCACATGCTCAGTTCACGAAATTTTAAGGAAACATTTTAAGGAAAAGTAACACGCAATGAGGAAGGAGGACTTGGAGAATCTGATACTAACAAGCCAGATAGAGGGAAAAAGAGACAGAGGAAAGCAACGGATAACATATTTGAAGGACCTAATCAGGTGGATGACGGAACAAGGATTGCATGGTGTAACAGGAGAAGGCGTGCTCAGAGCCACCAGGGATAGGGAAAAGTGGAAGGCCATGATCGCCTACGTCCTGAAGGGACAAGGCACATAGAAGAAGAAGAAAACAAAACGGAAACTTATAGCCAACATCAGAAAAAGACAGAACAAAATAGCTTGAACAAAGAGAAAGAGTCATCGATATCTGAAGAAAACACAGATATTTCTTCCAATAAGTGGCGTGTCTCTTCAAGACGATGGCAATCTTATCTTTTTAGTTCTCAGTAACATTTATTTTTTTGACCATTAATCACCCCTGTCTTGCCAATAATTAACACAAACTCGTTTAACACATTATCCGTTGCTTTCCTCATCCTCTTCTTTTATAATGTCTTGTGAGTGGCAATTACTCGAAAGATGTTTTTCTCATTATGTGTTCAAAAGATTTTAGTAATTTTTTGATTTGTTCCCCGAAGGCCTTTACCCCTTCAAATCTTTCCAAAACATCCTTATTTCCGTGCAAATGTAAATGCTGAACTCAAATCGATAATTGTTTATTGACGAAACCTACCTTTTTCCAAATTAACGACCAGAAAAATATCGAACTTCTTGTCGCTGTTTATCTCACACCGTAACCACGCTTCAAAAATGTTATTCACTGCAGAATGACTTCACGCGTAGTTTACCGATTTTTCAGCCTATTTACTTCCTTTTCGCAATTGCTACGAGGATATTGAGTTCCGAAACCAAACAAATCGCGGAGTAATTGCTAAAAGGAAGTAATTAGGCCGAAATAAGTATCCTACGCCTCAAGTCATTTCAGCCATGAGTCAGATATGAGAACGGTGGTAAGGGGTGAGATATAGTCTGATATTTATCGATTATAACAATTATCGATTTGAGTTCAGCACATACATTTGCACAGAATTAAGGATGTTTTGGAAAGATTTTACGGGGTAAAGGCCTTCGAGGAACAAATAAAAAATTTACCGAAATTTTAGCTCTTCCTTTCTGAGTTTGATTATAAGTTTCCGTTCAGTTCTTTTTTTATTTTTCCTTAAAACTTCTTGTTTTTACGCGCCCTGTCTACAGAAATTACAGCATCGTTCTGTTTCCTCTGTGTGGACATTGTCCCGTACTCACTGCCATATCGGAGAATGGATAATTTTCTCGTTTTCCACGTATATTCTTTAGTTTTTTAAAGGCATTTTTTATTTGAATGCGCGTTCGGATCACTCTGCCACATTTTCCCTCGTCGACTGAAACACTTCACACACACACACACACACACACACACACACACACACATATATATATATATATATATTTTAAACATATGCTGTTCAATATAAGAGACAATGAATGTCTATTATGTTTAATCATGAGTCGTTCTAAACGTCGAATTTTGACTTTAATTTCAGTTGAAAATAAAGACAAAAATTCTCCAACATTTGGATAATTATTTATTAATTTGCTTTTAAGCTTTCGGCTCACATAAGCCATCTTCAGAGAGGTTATTTAGATCGTAATAAAAATAACATCCACCATCACCGACAATTTTATTTTGTGTTGACATAAAACTCTGCTTGGCAACGGCTATATTTACCAAAAATAATAAACGCGGTTCTCAAATTTGCAATGCGGTTTTATAACGTCACACCGTGTCATAGCGCGAAATGACAACAAAACCATGTAGTCAAATGCAATGTAATGTGTTATGTCCGGATTTAAAGGTGATTTTATTGACTGTTGGTTGTTTAGATTTGATGTACATGGCCTCGAATATCTGAAGGTTCCTCTAACTGTGTGTATGAGTAAGGATCACCGTCCGGTTGACCAAAATCTGTCCGATGGTGGATGTTATTGTATTACAGTCTAAATAACCTCTCTGAAGATGGCTTATGTGAGCTGAAAGCTTAGAAGGAAATTAATAAAAGATTATCCAAATGTTGGAGAATTTTTGTCTTTATTTTCAACTGAAATTAAAGCCAAAATACGACGTTTAGAACGACTCATGATTAAACATAATATACATTCATTGTCTCTTACACTATATATATATATATATATATATATATATATATATATATATATATATATATATATATATATATATAT
This sequence comes from Ascarosepion bandense, assembly GCA_037127315.1. Lineage (NCBI taxonomy): Eukaryota > Metazoa > Mollusca > Cephalopoda > Sepiida > Sepiidae > Ascarosepion > Ascarosepion bandense. The sequence goes on from JBBBDQ010000517.1 coordinate 131,195, forward strand.
GTGTGTGTGTGTGTGTGTGTGTGTGTTTTATAATCATATCACCCCAAGTGGATGTGCGTTGTGGTGCAGTGGATATTGTTCTGGAATGAGAAATCGGGGAGCCGAGTTCGAATTCCAGTTGAATTCATTGCATTCACTTACGCTCAAATACCTTTGGGAAAGGTATTAATCCGTCTCTTCTTTCAAGTTATGGGTTAAATAACAGTACATATTGGGTTCTGTAGCCTTGGCTGGCAACAAGTCTACCGCAGAAAGCAATGGTATACTACTGCGGGATAATCTTCTGTCCAGTCAGTCATGTCTCTTTCGAAACATGATCGCCCAAGAGTTTTTTCACGTATGGCACTTAACTGACTGATCGTCCCAAATAAGGCATATTACTGCCGCTGCCAATTTGCTTGCTACTAGAAATTCTTTTTGTCCTGTTTCGTGGGTGTCAATCCAGTCGAAAGCTTATGTTTAAGTCACAATCGCTCGACTGGAAAAAATCTGCCCCTCTGAGAACAAACCACATGCCTGGACTAAGCTGCCACGCCGCAAAAACGTCACGCAAATAAAGTGAGAAGAAGAAGACAGAATATGTGAAAGTAAGGGTGACATATTTGAGGCATCGGAATCAAGCAGAACCGCAAATTGTGAGGTACTAACCGACTTGGTGTACATATTAACCTCCAGATTCTTAGCTTAAAATTCTGAGTAAGACCTGTAAATACTGAATAGGTATGCAACCCGCAAAAAACAGTAGGATGCAGTGGCTCAAAACATAAGACTCTAGGTAAATGAAGTTAGGCTACAGTTTTTTTTTGTTTTTTTAATCATTTCACCCCAAGCAAGGCATTTCACTGCCACTGTTGCGCAGGGGGTTACTTAGGGGAAAATGATGAGAAAGAGTGGTTAGGAGGTTACATAGGGGAAAGTGGTGAGAAAGAGTGGTTAGGGGGTTACATAGGGTAAAGTGATGAGAAAGAGTGGTTAGGGGGTTACATAGAGGAAAGTGATGAAAGAAAAAGTGGTTAGATATAGGAAATGTCAGAAGGAGGGTGATAGACGGGTAAGAATACCGAGGATGAGGGTTGCTTAGAGGGGAAGAGTTTTTGAGAGAATGGGTGCGAGTTAGTGTGTTAGGAGGTGTCTATTGACCTTACATTTAAACTTCTGGAGATTGTAGCTCTCGGGGAAGCAAGTATACGAAAGGGAATTCCACAGGCGGGAAGTGCGAGAAAAGAAGCAGTATACGATGACTTGAGCTAAAACTGCATAAAAGATGGGAATGGCGAAACGGCCAGTTATCATCGATGGAGTAGCATATTCCCTGCATATTCAAATCACTGCTTTTTTGTTTCTCCTTGCTCCACACCACAAAGGAGTGGCCATTTTTACGCTGTAACAGTAGCAAGAAAACTGGGGCGATCAAACTCAAACATCGTTCAGGTGGCCACACTCTTAGCAACTATTGGGTGTTACATTAAGACGGATCGAAGATAGCAGTAAATAAAACAGTGTTATTGGTTCAAAATGTATTGATTTCTCTATTCGATCAGGTTATTTGGTTCATGGAAATTATGGCCTGAATTGAATGCTATGGATATCAAAGATTTGTGGTTCCAACAGGACGGCGTCACAAACTACAGAGTCAATGCAAGAATGGCTTTATTGAATTAGTTCCCAGGTCGCATCATCTCTCGAAAGAGGAATGTCAATTAGCCATCCCGATCGTGTGAATTTTCGCCTTTAGATTACTTCCTTTGAAGTCATCTCAAAAGTAAGGTCAAATGCCAAAAAGCCAACAGCAATTCAACAGCTGACGGATGAGATAATAAGGCATATTGGTGAGATCGAAGGTCAACTATGCAGAGACGTCATCAAAGGTTTTGACCATTGAGTGGAGGTGCGCCCCCGAAGGCTTAGCGGACATTTGGGCGATATTATTTTTCACACATAATTGTCATAATTTATATAACAAGATCAAATAGTGAAATCAATAACAGTTTAACAACAACACTGTTTTATTAAATGCTAACTTCGATACATCTTAATGGAACACCTTTTTATAAGTACGGATGAGAAGGCAGGATGAAAAACCTCAAGATATGTTATGTGAAAACTGTGTGTAATTTTGTTTAAATGTTCTAGTAAATAAAAAAAAGTCAGATGTAACTGTCTTGAATTCTTCTTTAATGTATCGTGTCAATTCAGGATGTCGGCATCCACGTCTCTCCACGATTTTCTGTCCTTTGTAGCTCTTAGTAAAGTTTGTTCTTTTTGCTATCTCTCCTAATCTCTGTTCTGAAAACCATTTACAAAATCTCGTTAGGTACGTTATACGCTGTATTCCTGTGTCTTCCAGCCCTCAATATGTCCTGTAACTGTCAAATTTATAAAGCTTTTTCAAAAAGTACTGAAATAAAATTTACAGAGTATCATAAATACATTCCATTTGCTCAAAATCACCATTGATGACCATTTAACGGAAATATGTCTTTAACTTCTTTCAAATAACAACACAGACACGCCCCAGTAGATAAAATCGTCTGTTACGACGAATTCTTCTTCTTCTTCTTCTTCTTATTCTTCTTCTTTGTGCCCTAATCTTTCAGGAGGTAGACGATCATGATTTTCCACGTCTCCCCATCCCTGGTGGCTCTTAATATGTTTTCGCCTGTTACTACACGCAACTCCCGTTCCGTCATCCACCTGATCAGGTCTTTCAAATATGTTATCCGCTACCGTCCTCTGTCTCTTTTTCCTTCTATCTGGCCTGTCAGTATCAGGTTCTCCAAGCCCTCCTTCCTCATTTCATGTCCCAGGAACTTCAGTTGTCTCTTCCTGATGCTTACTATTAGTTTTATTTTCGTTGCCATTCTTTCCCAAACCCCATCATTGCTCACATGCTCGGTCCATGATATCCGCAGCATCCTTCTGTAAAACTACATTTCCGCTGCTTCAAGTTTTTCCTTCATCTTCGATGATATTGCTCGGCCGTATTGAAGAACAGATATCACGTAGCAATGTAGCACTTTCTTTTTTTGTTTCTAGGGAAATATTTCTTTGTCTTAGTACTTTACTCAGCTTCTGGAACGCCTCTTTCTCCATGCCAATTCACCTTCGGATCTCTGTGTCACACTTTCCATCTCCTGTTAGAACACTTCCTAGGTATTTAAATTTTTGTACTTGTTTGATTCTAGTATCCCCTGCCTGTATTTCGAATTCCACTAGGAGAAAGAAAAAAGATATTTCAAGCCAGTCTCTGAGATTAGCCCACTTCTTTTATCGCAGGTAACTTCTTTTTTTTTAATAGTTTCCCCCCGGAAAATGCGTAAATGCCACTGATGTGCGGGGGGCTACATTACTGAACGAAAATTAATTAGAGGAGGGAGAAGAGGATTACAAACCAATTAGAAAGAAACAATAGAAAGATGAAAATGCAGGTGTAATGACAGTTGCGGGAGGGGGAGGGAAGGATATACGGGGTGGGGGAAGGGCTAGAGTCAAGTGGTTAGTAGATGAGTATTGACATTGCATTTAAATTTCTGGAGGTTGTAGCCGTCAGGAAAGCAAGAATATGGGAGCGAGTTCCACAGGCGGGAAGTGAGAGAGAAGAAGCCGCAGGAGTAGAATTGTCGTCTGCATTTGGCTAACCTAACTGTGAATGGGTGGGACCCAGTTGCCATTCTGGTTGCACGAGTAAACACTTGTTGAGGAGGTACCAGTGACTTAAGTTCGTCTGAACAGAAGCTATGAAAGTACTTATAGAACAGACAAAGGGAGGCCACATTTCGTCGGTGGGGAAGTGGCTGTAGTCGAGC
>JBBBDQ010000517.1:140000-147006 GCA_037127315.1 Ascarosepion bandense
AATTGCTTTTTAGTTATTTTATTCCTGTCATTTCTTTTAAGCATTAGTAATTCCTTTTGCAAAAATAGCGAGCTTTTTTAATTTTACGAAAATGTATTTTTGTACTACATTTTTTTCGTTATGTAAAAAATGTAATGTTGGCATTATTTTCATTTTTCTTACAAAAATTTATTGCTTGGAATATTTTTTACAAAAGACTATTGCTGGTAATTTTTTACAATAAAAATGTAGCGCTGACACCTTGACTATGAATATGTATGTCTAAACTTTAACCGCATTTAGCCACAAGTTTTGGTGTTTACTAGTTGCCCATAGCTGGAACCCTAACAAGTGCTACCATCGCAGGTCAGGGTGAACCCGAGAACCACAGTAATCAAGAAATGGTTCCACGCTTCTCAAAAACTATTGACCAGTGGCCTTTCAGCTGAATGTAGTTTATCATCAGAAACAGGCCGTGTACTGCTCTTTTTTCATAAAATATAGGTACCATGGAAGAGAAAGGATGAGACCTTGCTGTCAATCTTGTTGTACTCCTACAAATCATGGAGTCTAGACAGCAAAGAAAAAATCTAATCAAAACAACTTCCGTAAATGTATTTATAGAAAAGACACAAGGAATTTAGTTGACGATGTTGAGAAAATGACTGCAGCTGGGATACCAGATCAGAACAAGTAATATAGCAGATTCATCTTTGGATGAAAAATAATGATATAACCAAAGCTCTTAACTTTCCACGCCACCAAAAAGTGTAAACGAAATTTTTGTAGATCTTTGTCGCCAATTTGTTGTGGAGTTCTGGCGAAGCTTCGCCGCAGAGTTGTAGTGACCTGTCTGGCCGAAAGTAAGACACGGAACAAGAAGTTAGGTTCTAAATAGTTTATTATTATCACAAGAAACAATATATTCAAAGAAATTATAAATAAGAAGTAACTAGAAATAAGTAAGTCCGAAGGTATTACTACGCTAGCTGACTAGTAGCTGTCGTCACCTGCCGTGAACAGCTCTTGTTAACTGCCCTGTGGAATTCACGCAGGTAATTTATATATAACAAGAGGAAGAGTCCATTCCTCGAAGTAGGGCACCATAACAAAATTAAAAGGAAACTCACATTAATATTAGAAGGATCTATAACATTTAGCGGGCTTGAGAAGTCTACTTTACTGAAAAACTGTTTTATGATAAACATTTTACAAATTTCAACCGACAGTAACATTAACTGTTCAGTAAATGAATATAAAGGGTTTCCTAAATAGAAACGGTTAATTCCACCATTATTTTTAGCATTTTTCCCCAAAACGCAACCGCCACACATTGCAAATATATATTTCGTCGGCAACAAAAATATTTCAAAATACCAAATAAACATTAAGTTTTATCACATTTATTTCTCGATAGCTAAAATTATTTCATAGCAAAGTTTACGGACCGATTGGTAGATGAAAAATATAAAAAGTAAATGTGGAATCTTTTAAAAAATGTTAAAATATTACTAAATCGCTGAAAAGATTGTTAAGTCTATTTAACAGTAAGTAAATTATTTTCATACAGCAGACGTCAAAAATACAATTTTAGAAACAACGTTTGTCATAAAAGCAAATAAATATTGTTTAATACCTTCGAAATTGTTTAATACCTTCCAATTTCAGGTATAATTTCTGCCCATCGAGTTTTATCCAAAACAATATTAAATGTGTTTGCAACAAGAATCCAAATTATATTTTGAGTGTTGTTTTTAGATAAATTATTCAGGAGCAAATAAAAGCATAAATTCATTTTCGCATATTTGAAAACATAAATTTAATATCAATATTATAACAACAGTAAGGATTATGGAAATTTAATTAGTATTCAGTAGATGTGCGTTTTGGTGAAATGGATGTCTACTCGGAACGACATATCGGGGAGCCAAGTTCGAATTCCAGTTTAATTCCTCGCATTCACTTACGCACAAATACCCTTGGGAAAGGTATTAATCTGTCTTCTCCATCCAGTTATGTCTTAAATAATAAGAGAGACTGGGTTCTATAGCATTGGCTGGGAACCAATCTACCGCATAAAGCAATGCCAACCTAGTGCGGGATAATCTTCTGACCAGTCAGTCATGTCTCTTTCGAGACATGATCACCCAACGCGTATACAACGTATGGCACTTAACTGACCGAATTAGCATTATATAAAATTTATACGTTTGAAATATAGTGAATACATGTATGCAATCATACAAACAAACCAATACACATACGTACTTACATAGAATGGAAGTGGAGAATATTATCATTTATCTAAACAATGTTATCTCAATTTTTAAAATTAGAAGAAATTATAATGTTTTCATCCATGGTTGCATGTACCTAATAGTATTTTATGGTATAGTTACACTTAGTCATAATTTCTGTTCTTTCATTCAATAATTCATTTTTGTTTGGGAATAGCATAATCGCTAAATTTTCTTCCTGGCACAGTGTAAATATTTTGTCCCCGTTGTAAGGCTAGGCTGTTTTCACTATACTCCACGTTATGTCTGGGTCTTTTTTATATTTTAATTTCAATTTCAACACATTTCTAGCCAATTTTGTACAATTAAATTTTCTATTTTAAATGTAAGATGTGCGTTGTGGTCCAGTGGATATATATATATATATATATATATATATATATATATATATATATATATATATATATATGTCATCCACATACAAGCCTGTTTTGCTGTATCACAGCTCATCTACTTGCTTCTGGTCGAAATTGCAACTCATCCGATTTTGTGTCAGTCAGAGTCTCTACTCTCTAAGCCATACGTGCATAGAATCAGAGAAGGGAAATTTTAGCGTGTTATATATAAGCGGTGTATACACATGCCAGTCATCAGAGAATTCAGGTTCACATTGCTTTTTCCACGAGTTCTAGATTTCTACCATCTGGTGTCTTCAGGCAATTTGCAATAACTGATTTTGCAATTTTTGAATGCGCAATTTTCAAAATTAGAAGAAGTTATAATATTTTCACCCATGGTTGTATGACCCTAATAGTTATTTTAAGGTATGGCTATACTTTCTCATAATTTCTGTTCTTTCATTCAATAATTCATTTTTGTTTGGGAATAGCATAATAGCTACATTTTCTTCCTGGCACAGTGTACATATTTTGTCACCTTTGTAAAGCTTGGCTGTTTTTACTATATTCCACGTTATGTCTGGGTATTTTCCATATATATATATATATATATATATATATATATATATATTTTAGAAGTCCATTCTTTCCACAAACCTACATTACAACATTTTCGGTATCTTAAGCCGATTTACAATACCTGATTTTTCCATTTTTCTAACGCACGAACAGATTTTTTTTTAAGACTGCAATTTTCAAACAACTGAAAATCTTCAAAATTAGAGAGGAGTTTGCAAGGAGCTTACAACATTTCCATCCTTGTGTGTACAATCTTAGTATATATTTATACGTTTAATTCCATCTTGGCATAATTTCTGATCTTTTATTTAGTTTTTTTTTTTTGTTCTGGGAACAACATAATGGTTAACTTTTCCTTCTGGCACAATCTGCATACATCACCATCGTTGTATGGTTTGGCTATTTTCCCTCTACTTAGTTATATTAGGGGCATTTCCATTCTTCAATTATAATTTACACACGTGGCTAGCCAGTGTGGTATATTTATTGGGGTTTTTCAGTTTAAATGTAGATTTATGATGAATCCATCTTTCTTTAAAAATGCCTTTAGTAGACTCAAATTTTTAAAAAATAACCCCTTCTGTATTACAAAGTCCGTTGAGTTAACATTTGTTTTTGTTCCTAAAGTTACATTTCTTGTTAGTGATGATGTATTTTATGTTATTATTTAGGTTTCCAGAGTTTTGTTTCTTATCTAATTTTCTATATTATTAGTACAGATATACCAGAAGCTGAGTAAAATATTAAGAGACAGGAAACTTTCACTAGAAACAAAGAAGAGAGTACTAGATTACTATGCGATGTAAGTTCTTTAATATGGCAGTGTATACTGGATATTATCATCAAAGATGAAGGAAAAACTTGATGCATTGAAATGTGGTTCTACAGAAGGATGCTGCGGATATCATGAGCCGAGCATGTGAACAATGATGAGGTGTTGGAAAGAGTAGAAACAAAAAAGAAATTAATATTGATCATCAGGAAGAGACAAATGAAATTTCTGGGACATGCAATGAGGAAGAAGGGCTTGGAGAACCTGATACTAACAGGCCAGATAGAGGAAAACAGAGACAGGGGAAAGCAGCAGATAACATATTTGAAGGGACTGAGCTGGTGAATGACGGTACAGGGGCTGCGAGATGTTACAGAAGAAAGTGTGCTAAGAGCCGCCAGGGATAGGGAAACGTGGAAGGCAATGATCGCCTACGTCCTGAAACGACATGGCACATAGAAAAAGAAGAAGAAGAAGAAGAAGAAGAAATAAGTTATATCCCTGTTCATGCTTTTGAAAAACAGAAAAATAAGTTATTGTAAATCGCCCGATGGTACCGAAAAACCTAGGTTGCAGAAATAACTCATTTACAAATATATATATATATATATATATATATATATATATATATATCACAGCTCATCAGTACGGTTAGACAGCCGATTGCTTTTTACCCAGGATTGAAACCCGACCGAATTGGCGTCACTCGGCGATTCTATCTCTGATATTACAAAACTTTCCTTATATATATATATATATTTATTTCACCCCGAGCAAGGCAGAAATGCCACTGATGAGCTGGGGGCTACATAGCTGTAAAAGATTAATTAGAAAAGAGTGAGGAGTACAAACTAGTTAGAAAGGAACAATAGAAAGCTGAGAATTCAGGTTCGATGACAGATACATAGGTGGAGAGAAAGGGAAGGATATACGGGGGTGGGGAGAGAGCTAGAGTCCAGTGGTTAATAGATGACTGTTGACATTGCATTTAAATTTCTGGAGGTTGTAGCCGTCAGGAAAGCAAGAATATGGGAGTGAGTTCCACAGGCGGGAAGTGCGAGAGAAGAAGCTGCAGGAGTAGAATTGCCGTCTGCATTTGGCTAACCTAACTGTGAATGGGTGGGAAACAGTTGCCAATCTGGTTGCACGAGTAAATACCTGTTGAGGAGGCACCAGTGACTTAAGTTCCTCCGAGCAGAAGCCATGAAAATATTTATAGAACAGACAAAGGGAAGCCACATTTCGTCGGTGGGGAAGTGGCTGCAGTCTAGCCGCCAGATCAGTACCTATCACATTACAGACTCTCCTTTGGAGCCTGTCGAGAACACTGAGGAGAACGGCAGGTGCGCCTGACCATAAATGGCAGCAGTACTCTATGCACGGGCGGATGGTTGACTTGTATATATGCAGGATGGATTCAGGCGGAAAAGACATCCTGGCCAAGAGTTGAAGATATAAATTTCTTAATTCAAATTTCCTGGGTTAATCCTGTGTGGTATGTGTAATTGTTACTTATTTATGTATTTTAATTTTTTACTAATCTGTTTGGCGTTCATGATTCATTTGGAAAAAAAAATTAGCTTTACTGTTTTGAAGTTCTCTTTCTTTGTTTATTTATTTATTTATTCTGCAAAGTGAAGCCATTTCTAACCAGATAGTGGCCGTTACTGGGCAGTTGACCCCCTCCCCTATAACCCAACCCTTTGAAATCTCAAAGTTTCGTAGATGGTCTGTTCTTCAAATTCAAATTCGTTCGTTTGCTTTGTACATGAACAGGCAGCTTAGCCAGACCTTAATTTTCGGGAAAAGCCAAGAGTTGAAGATATAAATTTCTTAATTCAAATTTCCTGGGTTAATCCTGTGTGGTATGTGTAATTGTTTTTTATTTATGTATTTTAATTTATGGGAAAGTTTTGTAATTTGCTTGAAGCATTGTGTATATTAGGATTATGGTTAGGTTTAGAAGGCTGTTACAATGCGTTTAGTAAACCAAAGGAAGGTAAATAAATTATTGGGTATTACCTATTTATTATACATTAATATTTCGAGATCAAAATCTCATCTTCATAATGGTAGGAGAGCTTGTGTATATCTCCGTGCCTTTCTAAAAATGGTCATTCCTGGCTGCTGCCGTTAATTGTAGTGAGTGAAATAATCGACAGCAGCAGCAGCAGCAGCAGCCAGGAATGACCATTTGTTGAAAGGCCGGGACACAAGCTCTTTTAACATTCTAAATAATTAACATTCTAAATATATACATATGTGGGGGGGGGGGGATATTTATATTTACCTTATTTCCCCACCAAGACGTGATGTGACACAAGTTTGAGTTTATGGTGGGAAACTCGAGCGCGTAAGCTCGGTCTTAGGCCAAAATTTGTCTAGTCTCAGCAACCAATCTCCAGTTTGCCCTGGCCTCGATAGCGACCACCGATCTACCCGTCTAATGCAGCTTCGGGACGCTGTTTCCTGAGCTCAGCACCTCTCACTATTTTAATTTTTTCACGGACAGAGACACGACCGCAGCGCACTCTGCCCGAATACAGAGATGCAACTGAGAGATGATAAATCCTACCCGGCATATGCCTCGTAAGTATGCATGTTTGAGTGTACATATGAGTTGAATATTGCTTTTATGACTGATGGATTTGTTTTCTACGGTTTATCAACCCATTGCTGTTTATTTTAAGCCAGTACATCTGAGTGGAACGTTCTTCTTAAATTTGGTATATAGGGAAAATGCGGATGTTTCGAGACCTAGGAATCAGCATATCGTGTCTAAGCTGTAAATGTTTTATTTTATTTTTATTAATGTTCAGCCTATGCAAGACCGACTCGACTTACTGAAGGAATTTTCTGTGTGAGCGGAAAAAATAAGATAGTGATTCGTTTCCCACATCTTATCAACCTTATGCACGTTATTTTAAGTGAGAAAATATACTCTAAATATTTTCTGAGATGATAATGATTTCTTTGCTGTTACAAGTTCTAGAAATGAACACATAGATGGGGATGGGACAAAGTTGGATTATTTTTAGGGG
>JBBBDQ010000518.1:0-12500 GCA_037127315.1 Ascarosepion bandense
CTTTCTTTCTTTCTTTGCCAATATTGCTCTAAATTAATTAAGAATTATGCGTCTTTGATTTTTGATTCCCTGCATTATAATAATTTGTTTTTTTAATTTAAAATTTAAATCATTTTATTTTCATGTAATTTTTGTCTGCTTAAATTTTACATTTGATATATTAAAAAATAATGTTCAAACATTATACGATATAACTCCCATGAACATCAAGTGAACTTTAATTAAAATCTCTTAAACGGTCAGTTCGTAATATGCACCTGATGACTGCATGTCATCAACTTAGGATAATATATGTATATTATAAGAAATAATATATGAATAAGATATATATATATATATATATATATATATTATAACAAAGTGAAAGAACGGGTAGATTAAAACTCATTGTTCAAGCATTTACTTTTATAAAGAGTGCTCTATACAAAGTGGAGCTTAATATTTTGTCATTACAGTGGTTTATAAAAGCATTATATGACTACACAAAAATTTTCATGTTTCAGAACAATACCGTTCTTCTTCTGGTGATATTTTAAAATAAATGGTGAAAATGATCTCTTTAGAAAATACAAGATGAATATATAGTCATTTAGAAAATGAAGGAGTAGTAGTTGGAGAATATACTTGTAGGTGTGTCAGTATTGTTCAATAAAAAATGAGAATTAGATAACTATGAAGTTGAAGATTTGGGTCGCGAAAGGAAGCAGAATGGTCTGGTGTTCAAAAATGTCACGTTTTAATTTTGTCTGGGTAAGATATATAAAGGGACCACACATTATTTAAATGGGTAGACAATAGTTTTTAACACCAGGTTGGATACTTTTGATATTTGCGCGTAAGTGAATGCAACGAATTCAACTGGAATTCGAACTCAGCTTTCCGATTTCTCGTTTCGAGCCGATATCCAATGCACCATAACGCATATACTGTTTAGTATCATGCTTAAACCAATAAAGTCTAGGTATCAAAGAAGAAAGCACGTTATAACAATTACCAGGAAAATATTTAGAGTAAATAAATAAACTGCTGTGGATTCCGGGTGAGGAACAGCACACAGATATTTGAGATAGAAAAATAAGTTATATTAAACGTAAAAATACAAACTGGAATGCTGGTTAGTAATTCATTAATACCATTAGTATATATATATATATATATATATATATATATATATATACAAGTCTTTGAAGTGAAGCCGGGCTGGAGTTAGTATGTACTCATCGGAACTGACGGGTGCTGTGTAATACTATGCTGGCTGAGTGGAGCTCAGAGCTACTGACACGTTATTCTCTATGAAACTTCGGTATCTCTCGGATCGGATCTCTTACGATGTCTTACTGTACTCTCTGTAACTCACTATGGCAGGAGTATATGTATACTCAAGTCGAGTCCATTATCATAGAAAAAGGGGAGATCCCATAACATAAACTTTATCTGTTTTTGAGCAGTATCCGTACAAATTCGTTCACTTTGCGATTAGGCCATTAGATAAAGCGTGAATCCGTATTTCTCCACTGTTGAAATAGCAGGGAAGACTGAGCTTTCATGCCTAGAATGACAGCCTGTCTAGGAAAAAAGGAAACACTATTCAAACCTAAGAAGGTACGTTTGGAGACTTCATGGTATATTGTGCATAATTTCTTTGTCGCCAACATTTCCGAAAAATGTTTTTACTCATTCAATCCACCAATATAATCAAATCATAAGCATGGATAGTCTAATGGTTCGAATCTAAAACTGAAGTGTTGAGCCGTCATACACCGAAATCAACGGGTGATTCCATCATATATATAATGATCGCTTAAGGCATGAAACTGACTATCAGAATACTGTATTGATTTCTATGTTCACACTTTATTTCTACAAAGATTCTATCCTCGATAACAAACATTCTCCTACAATAAATATAATAAATTTTAAACTTTCTCTCTGAATTTATGAGACGAGGAGCTAACATTATTTACATTATTTACATGCAGATTATTGTCCTCATCTTTCTTGTTGTTATGACAACGTTTCGGTATTTGTGCCCTTCATCCTTCATCAGGTCACATGGGATAATAGACACGTCAGTTAAAGCGTTGCTTCGTGAAGTCAGTTACATATTAAGTGTGAGTTCATTCCCTGGTCCGTGAAAACAAGATGAACAGTACTAAAAAGACGATATCTCTAGACATGGACAGTGGGAAAAGAACATATACTCTAGTAGATTAAATAAAAGGTTCAGTTTTGAATTCCTTGTAGGTTACCCAGGATGATATACACATGATGAAGGTCGGAGGGCACAACGACCAAAACAGTGCAATAGCTACAAAAATGGGGACAATAGTCAATGAAGTAAATAATATCTCTCTCTCTCTCTCTCTCTCTTTCTCTCTCTCTCCCTCTCACTATCTCTCTCTCTCTCTCTCTCTGTCTCTCTCTCTGTCTCTCTCTCTCTCTCTCTCTGGTAAAATTTGAACCTGCGTCCCCTCGGTGAAACCGTCAATTGATCTGACGTGTCTAACATCGCTAGACCACCGAGGATTTGCAAATAAACACATTTTAGAAGTTTAATTTGAGCTTTGTCTAACTGCAAATTCTTCGTGATCGAGCGGTCTAAGACACGCCAGATTAATTAACGGTTTCCCCAAGGGGACGCAGGTTCGAATCCTGCCAGAAAAATCATATCTTCTTCACAAGATTTCTCGAGTGTTCAGGTCGGTAGATACAAATAAATATAGTTTAATTATAAAAAAAAAAACAAAAAAAAAACAGAGTATTTACTCAAATAGGAGTATCCATTAAAAATAATGTTTAAACAAATAAAATTTAAAATATTTAACAAATTAATAGAACTTTAATCCGGTATTATTTCTTACAAATATTATATTAGTGGCTACACGTGTTTGAGTTGATATTTCTGGTTATAAACAGTAAAATTACTGTCAATCGACCTAGGAATCGAGAGGTCCTATTAAAGAAAATAAGTCTCCCGATATTAACCCAAGCTGTATTCGATTTTTTTTACTAAAAAAAGCACTGAAAGCCATAATGACAAATGGGAGTTCAATTATCCTAATTAAGAAATCCATATCTCTCGTTGGGACATTTCGAAATTTATATCTCTTAGCTTTATTTTAATAAGGGAAGCGTAAAAAAGTATTTTTAAGCAATTAATATATTTCATTAATCTAACATGATTTCTAATTTAGCATAACTTCTCTAACTCTAGACCGGTTGATATTAATTTCACTGTTTAAAAACATGCTTTCAATAATAATATAACGTTTATGACAATAATGGTTGCTATCATAATAAGGACCGTTGTGTACTAATTTGTGTATATTATTAATTAAGAGGTAATTCCAAGCTCCTCAAAACATCCCTATCAGAGGCCTCGCTGCCGGATGTTGTCATAAACAGGACAAAACACATTTAAACCACCATGGATTTCTACTAATTGTTGAGAGGGAAAATGAGCCAAATGAGCTTAAAATAATTTATGCCCATAAAAAAATAATCTCCTCACATGATCATCTATGAACCCAAGCAAAATGTAATAATCGTATTTGTAAGTTCTTCACTACTCTTTATAATAGCACGTACACACCATTTTATGTAGTATAAAATAATCCCTGAAAATGACAAATAGTTGGATGAAAGCGCTCGGGATTAATAATCATATGCAATGTTAAAAACGACCGACAAGGAAAATTTTATTACCCCCCCCCCCCCCAGTATTCTTACATATTTCCTTTTTGTTGGAGATAAGAAATGTAAAAATGTTTCATAATTTTTTACTTTCCAAGCGCTTTTAGCCTCTTCACAGGCCATTTTCAAGGATGTTATTTTTTTCGGTGTTCTTATGTCCTAATGTTTGACTGTAATGTAATGTTTCTGTTTTTAGTGCTTTTTGAAAAAGAAAATTCTTTAAAGCTATCATGTGATGCGCGCGGCTGGGTATCGTGTCAGCATCTTTCTATTTTTTTAAGAAACTTTCAAAACTTCATTTCCACTGTTAAATAATGTAAAGTTGATGGTAGGAGAAAATTGTTTAATTGTACCTCTCTTATAGCGAGATGTCATTGAAGAGGGTGAAAGTGCTTGGAATGTCGAAAATTATGGAACATTTTTACATTCTTTATCTCCAGAAAAAAGAATACTGGAAAAATTAAATCAAAAATTAATAAAATCTTCCTTGTCGGTCGTTTGTAACGAAACACATTTCAATGAAAGATTGCTACCCAAATATACATTAATATATATATATATACATACATATATATATATATATATATATATATATATAAATCAAGTGGAGTATTGGGGAAATTGTATGATTAAGTGGAAAAAGTTTACTTGTGATGCGTTTCGTCTTTCGGGACAATTGGACTAAATTATGTTGGTACAACTGCGCATGCGTACGGTAGATGGGTACTGGGAAGTTTGAGAATTTCTAATATCACAGTGTCGAATGCCTACTTACAAAAGTGAGGGAAAAAAGAATACGAAAAAACTGTAAATGAATTCGCTCGATAAAAATAAATTATTTTTTCGTGTTAAAGATAGAATTTTATGTTTAAAATGTAATTTCCTGAGGTATAAATAATAAAGTAGTATTATTCCGAGACTATATAAGGAAAAGTTTTCTGTTATGTTATTCCCAAACAAAAATGAATTACTAAAAGAATGAACAGAACAGAAATTATGTCTAAGTGTAACCATACCAACAAATACCTACTAGGGTCATAAAATCATGGATTAAAGTGTTTTAAGACCTTTAAGTAACTTCTCCTAATTTTGAAAATTGTGCATTCATGAAAGATCCCTGTTACGTGAGTTTAAAAAAGAAAGGTAAAATCAGTTATTTTAAATCACCTGAAGACACCGAAAGGTAGAAACCTGGGCTGCGTAATAACTCTTTTACAAATAAAAAATATTCAAAAGTTCTACAATATAATTGTATTGAACACTTTTTAATATAACTGTGTACTGGTCTAATATAATTATGACCAAAATCTAATTAATTAAATCATGAATATATATATATATATATATATATATATATATATATATATATATATACTTAAGGTGTATTTTTGTAATGTCTAAATAATAGAGTACCATTATTTCGTGCCTACGCGCGTGTGCGCGCCCGTGCGTGTGTGTGTGTAGTTCTTGTTTAGTCTCTGTTCCACTAAATCAGGGAAGCCTGAACTGATTCTAACGTTTGGCATAGTGGTAAGCGATCAAATACGGAAAGCATTAACCCCACCTTCCTAATATATGGTTAAATTAACTTGAGTTTAGTTGGTTTTTCTGTCATGCTAACGGTAACAATGAAAAAGAGATAAAGAAGATAGGCTGTAAATACATAGGTGAGTGTCTGTGTGTAGGCATCTGCTGCTAATAATATTCCTACTACTACTGCTTCTGTCCCCGTAGTTAGTAGCACAGCATACGTTTTTCTTTCAAATAAATTCAGTCGGTTAAGTGCCATACGTGATACACGCTTGGGCGATCATGCCGCGAACTGAACTTCCGGGCAGAAGATTATCCCGCAGTAAGTTGTCATTGCTTTCTGCTGTGGACTAGTTGCCAGCCAAGGCTATAGAACCCAATCTGTCCTATTATTTAGCCCATAACTGGAGGGAAAAGACGTATTAATACCTTTCCCAAGGGTTTTTGTGCGTAAGTGAATGCGAGGAATTCAACAGGAATTCGAACTCGGCTACCCAATTTCTCGTTCCGAGTCGATATCCACTGCACCGCAACGCACATCCTACTACTACTGCTTCTGTCCCCGTAGTAGCACAGCAGGCATTTTTCTTTCAAATGAATGACTGAGCGGTTAAACTCAATAAAATTAACAAAAGCATAGAAGCCTTCTCGATAACTTTGTATTACATTTTAGCAAGATAGCCATCGACTTGAAATTTAAAAACTTATTCATAACCACTTTGATTCCTGACACAACGATATTTAAAAAAGGGCATTTTTTTCCTTTCCAAATATTAGTTCTTTAGATCATCATAAATGGTGTAATGGTTAGCAAACTCGCCCCATACTTTCAGCCTTGTGCCACATCTAAGTGGCGCTGAAAAAAACTACTATTTCCATTCTTCAACTAATTGTAAAAAAAAAAAATGATATGGGAATCTCTCTCTCTCTCTCTCTCTCTCTATATATATATATATATATATATATATATATATGTGTGTGTGTGTGTGTGTGTGTGTGTGTGTGTGTGTGTGTATAAAGTTAAGATAAAAAAAAACTGCTTGCCAAAATAATTTTCATTAGTAAACAGACGTGCGTTGTTCGAATTCGAATTCGAATTCAAGTTGAATTCAGTAACGCGCATATACCCTTGGGAAAGGAATCCGTCATTTCTCCCTCCAGCTGTGGGTTAAACATCAGGCCAGATTTAGTTTTATAGCCTTAGTTGACAACCCGTTAACGCAGAAAGTAATGCCAGCCTACTGCAGAAAAATCATCTGTCCAGTTAGTCATATCTCTTTAGAGACATGATCACCCAAGCGTATATGACGTATGGCACTTAACTGACTGACTGAAAAACAAAAATCTTGGCGCTAAAGATTATCACAGCTCACTAATATATATATATATATATATATATATATATATATATATATATATATCATGATTGCGTCTAACATGAAACATGAAACAGACTGTCGTTTCTAGGTGTTGTCTATTGAAGTCCACCTTTACATTTATAACTACATACGCTCTATTTGTAATTCATCTATTTAAACATTGTTTTTAATGGATACTCGCATTTAAGTAGATATACTGTTTTATAGAATTAAACAGTATGTTTATTTATATCGACCGGCTTAAATCTTGTTAGGAAAATACGTGTACCCCGGCTCTATCTCTGATACCTCATAAATATAGCGTAACTTAAAACTAAATTTTATAATAAATATATATTTTCAACAAAATCAACATATAACATTTTGAGTGTTTTTTTTTTTTCAGTTAAAATAAAACAAGCCGTCAGTCGTCGCCTTAAAGTTTTCTTTTTCATATATTAATCAGTTTTATTCGAATGATATATTCATTTCAAAGAAGAAAAAGTGCAATGACAATTTTTTTATGCAAGACGATTCGGATATGATGTAAGAAATGTTTATGGTATAATTGTTAATAAAAATATATTTCCCGAAATATTACGTGAGTTTCTGTTCTTACGACTTCAGTTATTTTCTTAGCTTAATGAAAAAAAATCAAATATTTTATTTGATTTTAAGTAAACAATTTTTACATTAATTTAAACAAAAAAAATTTATTACAGTTTGCAAGAATAGCTGATTACTTGACTGTGTCGTTGGTATTTGTGGTCTTTTTTTAATAGTTTTGGTGTGATACACTTCTTAAGTCTCAAGTATTTTGAATTATGGGCTTGGAAAATTTGAATGAAAGAAACAGCAAGGGAAGGGACAGCCATGTAAATAGCTTTTTAGATATCAGTCAGTCAGTTAAGTGCCATACGTAATACACGCTTAGGCGATCATGTCTCGAAAGAGATATGACTGACTGGCAGAAGATTTTCCCGCAATAGGTTACCATTAGTTTTTGGACTTGTTACCAACCAAAGATAAAGAACTCAATCTATCCTGTTAGTTTACCCATAGCTGGAGAGAACAGACCCCAGGGTACTTGCGCTTAAGTGAATGCAAGTAATTTAACTGGAATTCGAACTCGGCTCCCAGATTTCTAGTTCCGAGTCGATATAAAGACGTTCGTTCAAACATGCTAAGTATTTACTAGAGAAAAACAAATCAAACTGACGTTATAATTGTACAGATGTAGAGGCTCATCCCTTGTTCCCTGTTCAGGATGTGGTTTCCGGCTTTCTCTTTTCCAATCTTTTCACTTGTTTTTTTTTTCTTTTTTTTTTTCTCTCTTTTTCATTTTTTTTCAGTTGGAGTAGATAGACTAAAATATCGCCCGGTTCACACTCCACCCACGTCTATTGTACAGGTGTAGAGGCTCATCCCTTGTTCCCTGTTTAGGATGTGGTTTCCGGCTTTCTTTTCTAAATCTTTTCACTCTGTCTTTTCACTGCACATCAGTGGCGTTACCGCCTTGCTCGGGGTGAAATGATTAAAAAAAAAATAATAATACCATTACGCTTCACAAGTACTACACTCTCTTTCTCTTTCTTTCTCTCTCTCTCTCTCTCTCTCTCTCTCTCACTCACATACACACACACACACACACACAAATGCACACATCCACATGTATAACATAAATAAAATTGTCATTATAATACCATTACCTATAGGCACTACTCCCTCCCTCTCTCCCTGTCACACACACACATACGCACACACTGAAATAAAAATACAGGAACATGCGCACACAAACACACACAGGGACATATATAACTGCATACACATGTATAATGTATATACATGCATTTGAATATATATATATATATATAACGTAAAATATTTAGTAATTTAAGTCAGGTAAATTCCGATAGTGACGAGCTCAAAAGAACTCAATGTTAAATTTATTTATTTAATTAAACAGAGAAATATAATCTAGAAAATTTTTTAGATATTCTACAATTTTATGGGTAATACATATTTCGCAGCCAAAAACTGCTGCTCGTCAGACCAAAATGATACAACAGCTGAATATTAACTGTTGTATCTTTCGGGGCTAACGAGCAGCAATGTTTGGCAGCGTAATATGTATTACCCATGATATTGTAGAATATATAAAAAAATTTCTAAAGTATATATATATATATATATATATATATATATCTTGTAGTTAATAACTACCTGATGAGACATTGTTCTTATTATCAACTACCGGATGAAACATTGTTCTTTCAATGTCGAAACAAAATGCACAATTTTGTAGTAGATTGTAGTTTGTACATGTTCTAAACTATAATTTATAATAAATATTCATTGCTCTATTTTGATATTAATCACTGTTTTAAATTAATGTTTTGAACGTTGCGAATATATTCTTCCTTCTTTATTCATTTGTATCTATCTATCTATCTGTATATATATATATATATATATATATATATAGATAGATAGATAGATAGATAGATAGATAGATAGAGAGATAGATAGAAAGGCATATATATATATATATTGACGTGTTATTGTTCAGAATTAAATTAAGACTAGTAGACAGCTGTACTAAACCGTTGATATAAAACGCCTGAAGATACCGAAAGATTGAAACCAAGTTTGCGTTATGGGCTGAATTCTGAATGAAAATATGTGTGTGCGCGTGCGTGTGAGTATTTAGGCAGCATCTCTTCATATAAACATTTCATTGAATAATATAGACACAGTATGTCTATTTTGTATAATGATCCTTTCCAGTTCTCTAATCAGATTCTTGATAAGATGAAATTCATCAAAGGACTTTCAATCTTCTCCAAGAACGTCCTTTGTAATTAATCTCTTAGGATGATCTTGGAGGATAGTATTTATGGTGGATATTTCTTCATCAGTTGCACACTTTCCTCGACCACATCTCTCACGGTCAACAACTGATCCAGTTCCTTGGAAGAGTTTGATCAAACGACAGAAAATGGTATTCCTCAATGGCTTTTCTCGCTCAGGATGATTGCGGTTGAATTCTTGAGCTACAAAGCGGTATGTTGCCCCATCCCTTCCAGACATGAAGAACCAATTTAACTCTTTCTCGTACTGTTAGTTTCTCACCCCGTGGTGCTGCCATTGTAAAACTAGGCCAAGGCCATCTTATCATCTAGTTATAATACAGACGTTAATATCTAACACTGTAAATCTAACCTCCTCACTCCGATTTTTTCTTCTCTTTTTCTTTTTTCTTTTTTTTTCTTCTTCCTTTTTCCTTGATCTTTTTTTTTTTTTTGTCTGGATAATTTTAACCCATTCATTGTTGTATGGATTTGGTCTGATGAGCGGTCTATAAGAGATCCGTGAAATGAAATATTACCAATGGGTTTATGAAATTATCAAACTTATTTTCATTATATATATATATATATATATATATTCTAAACATATGCTGTTAAATATAAGAGACAATGAATGTCTATTATGTTTAATCATGAGCCGTTCTAAACGTCGTAAACGTCGCTTTAATTTCAGTTGAAAATAAAGACAAAAATTCTCCAACATTTGGATAATTATTTATTGGTTTTCTTCTAAGCTTTCGGCTCACATGAGCCAACTTCAGAGAGGTTGTTTAAACTGAAATATTATAAAATCCACCATCACCGACGATTTTATTTTGTGTTGACATAAACTCCGCTTGGCAACGCAATAGTTACCAAAAATAATAAACGCAGTTCTTAAGTTTGCAATGCGGTTTTATGACGTCACACCGCGGGATAGCGCGAAATGACAACAAAATCATGTAGTCAAATGCAATGTAATATGTTATTTCCTGTTTTAAAGTTGATTTTATTGAGTGTTGGTCGTTTCGATTTGATGTACATGGCCTCCAATATCTGCAGGTTCCTCTTACTGTGTGTAAAGCTTAGAAGAAAACCAATAAATAATTATCCAAATGCTGGAGAATTTTTGTCTTTATTTTCAACTGAAATTAAAGCAAAAATACGACGTTTAGAACGGCTCATGATTAAATATAATAGACATTCATTGTCTCTTATATTTAACAGCATATGTTTAGAAAATTACTTGCTGCCTCGATATACTAAATATATATATATATATATATATATATATATATATATATATATATATAAGACTAGTAGTGGATAATCAAATAAAATAACGCTACTTCAGACTCAATGAATGTCTTTTATATATATATGAAGGAAATTAAATCTAATCACCCTCCAGTAGCTTCATCGTATCTCAATGGAAAATTTTAACCAGGCTTTGTTGCATTTCTTCTTCAACACTGTTTCTATAAGATTCCATTAATAAAACCATTACTAATATATTGAAATCTATTCAAACGACGAAACGCATAACATAGCTACCCAGCTCGATAGACAGATAACTTATATTATCAAATTATTGTGCGGGTTTCGATGTTTATACTCGCTTAAATGAAATAAAGTATTAGAAGTATTGGCCATTGTATGTAAGCATTTAGAGAAAACTACCGCGGCATTTACGAATGGAGAGCCTTCAGTAGAGGAAAATAAGCGTGGGAGAAATGAAATCAACATGGCATTTTAAAACTGATCGTGAGAGCTTCTTTGCTTTGCGAATAGAACTTTGAACAAAACCAACATAATCATTATTTAAAACATGTATAGAGTTTGTTGAAGCTCGTGTTAGTACTGCTCGAAAGTAATCCAGACCCCCGAATTATCGGCAGCCACGATAATCCGATATCCCCTCAGGAAGACTCCGTACTTTGACAAATTATTAGACTCAAACCTGATCCCATACCTAATATCTATCGCAAATGATGCAGAAAAAAAAACTCAGATTCTTGTACCGCACTAGTGTCTAATAAGTACCTGACTCCATATGCCGTCTTCTACAAGAGCCAGATTCATGCCGAAAATGGAGTACAATTGTGATATATCGGCGGAAGCTGCTCAGTCTTCTCTTCTGGATAAAGTTCGACTGAATCTCCGAGTCCTTGTGGGTGACAAAATAATTTCGACCCTCCACCATCTCTCTCACAGACGAGATGTGGCAAGCCTATCACTGCTCCATTGCTAATTGCATGGAAAGTGCTCGGACGAACTGCATTCCTTAATTCACAAGTTCTAGCCGTCACGGCTAGAATCCTTCATGCTATTTAAATTGCAGTAAAGCACCCACATTTCCTCTGTATTCAAATATATATAATATATAAAAGTGTGTATATATATATATGTGTGTGTGTGTGTGTGTGTGTGTGTGTGTGTCTGTGTGTGTGTGTGTGTGTGTGTGTTGATTATTTAAAACAGTAATGTATTTCGTCTATTTGCCTGTATATTTGAGAAAACATTACAGAAAATGAGCACTCAGGTAGGAGTAGAGAACCTGCATCTTCTATTACAGGAAAAACCGCTGTTTGATCAGATCTTATTTGGCCACTCGGCCACAAGGAGCTTCACAATCAAGTTAGGTCCTTGTTTGCCTGTGAAGCAAACTTGGCGGACCTGAAGCAGACTACCACCACGTTTAATTTCGTTGTTTTGAAATAAACTCTTCCACACACACACACACACACACACACACACGTGCGCATGCACACATACACTCACACACACATCCACAGAAACATGCAAACAAATTACTTTCCTCCTATGTAATCTTGGGGTGAAATGGTATATATATATATATATATATATATATATATATATATATATATATTAACCATTTCACCCCAAGCAAAGCAGTTTCATCGCCACTGGTGCGCAAGAGATTACATAGGAGGAAAGTAATTTGTGTGCGTGTTTCTGTGTATGTGTGTGTGTGTGCGCGTGTGTGTGTGTGTGTGCGTGTGTGTGTGTGTAGAGGAGTCTATTTAAAATATTTCCTACAGTAATAATA